>JAPDNY010000004.1:234492272-234800913 GCA_029375565.1 Gekko gecko
CTATTTGCATCGTTTTCCGATATCTGGCCTTCCTTACACCATGTTTTCTGTAAATAAAGTATTGCCTTATCTTTATTGGATAACATTTTCTTGTAAATATATCCTGCTAATCCTTGTTTAAATTTTTGCATCCTATTATGTATTTCTTCAATTGGTTCTTCTGTCCAAATATTTCCTTTTTCATTAACTTCCTTAATCATTCTATAAAGGCCTGTAATTTTTAACCAATATTGCTTGCCTATCTCCTCAATTAATTCCTGTGCTGGTTTTAGAGTGCCTCCTCTAAATAAGTCTCTTAGCCTATAATATCCCTTTGATCTCAGGAGTTCGCACCATTTATTTTCTTCTGAGGGACTTTAGTGGTGCCCATTTTGAGGTTCTTTTAAGCCATGAGGGCTGCCACTTGTTCCACACTGTTAGTGTTGAATACCTAGGTCCCTTAACTTGTATAAGATCTTTATTTGTCATTTTGGAGAATACCCCAAAACTCCTATGTTATTATTGATTTCGTTCTCAAAACTCACCCATTTTAGTCCCTCTCCATCGCCTATCTCCAGTATCGATTTTATTTGGAAGGCTTCGTAATAGCTAATCAGGTCAGGGACTCCCCATCCCAACTCTGATCTATGGCTATAAATTATCTTTCTCTGTATTCTGCATTTTTTACTACCGAAAATCCATTCCTTAATCACTCTGTTCCATTGGTCTAGTTTTTTGGTATACATTCCTAGAGGTATTGTCTGAAAGAGGTATATTAATCTTGGCAGCCAAAACATTTTAACACTTTTTATTCTAGTAGATATATTCATTATTTTATTTTTCCACTTTTTCATATCTTTTTCTATTTTCTTCCAGACCTTGTTATAATTGTTCTCTGCTATTTTATCGATATTCTTCTGTAGTACAATGCCTAAATATCTGAATTTTTTGGTGCCCATTCCAATATTAGTAATCCCATGTATTTGTTCCCTTTCCTCTTTAGTCACATTAAGGTACATAATTTCTGATTTAGCCATGTTCACCTTCAGTCCTGAACATTTTTTGAAGTCCTCTAATATAACTTTTATTTCTTTTACTGCCTCTTTGGGGTTTGTCATAGCGATTATAATGTCGTCGGCAAATAAATTGATTTTCATTTCTTCCTTCTTTACCCTGTATCCTTCCACCCTTGCAGAATTTCTTATTCTTTCAGCTAGCTGTTCTATTGCTAGTATAAATAGGAGGGGCGAGAGCGGGCATCCTTGCCGGACTCCTCTTTGGATCTTGAGGGGTTGTGAGTGTTCTTCATTAACTCTCACCACTGCTGTCCCTTCTCTGTACATTTCTTGGATCGCTTTTATATATGGCTCCCCCATCTCGTATTTAGTCATTACCTGCCACAGAAAATCCTGGGAGAGTGTATCGAATGCTTTGTAGACATCTAATTTCAAGAGGCCTAGCTTTTTTTTGTGGCCATGTTGTAATACATTTATAATATTCCTTATGGGGTGGGCTATATTCCTGTCTTTTACAAATCCATATTGGTCCTCCTTTATTATGCTAGGTATGATCTTCTTTAATCTATTTGCCAATATTTTTGCAAAGATTTTATAATCCTGATTTAGTAAACTAATAGGTCTATATGAGCCCACTTCCTCTGGGTCTTTATGTGGTTTAGGGATTACCACTATTTCTGATTGCCTCCACGAATCTGGGGCTTTTTTCCCTTTCAATATTCCATTAAATACTTCTTGAAGCTCTGGGGCCAATATGTCTACCATCTCCTTATAGAATTCACTTGTGAAACCGTCTAGGCCTGGGGATTTGCCCTTTTTCAATTCTTTAATTACAACCTTTATCTCCTGTAGTGTTATTTCCTCCCTTAACATAATTTTATCATTTTCTTTGAGTGTTGTTCTTATATCTTCCTCATATATGACTATGTCCTTTTTTTTATACAGCTCTTTATAAAAGGTCTCAAAGGCTTTTACTATATCTTTTGAGTTGCCAGTTCTTTGGTCATTCACTTTTATATTTTCTATCTTTTGCCTTACCTTCCTGTTTTTCAAATAGTTAGCTAACCTTCTGGCCGAATTAATACTATTTCTATGGAAGTCATTTCTTACCATTGCTTCTCTCTTCCATAATGTAACTGAGTCCAATTCATCTAATTGTTTTTTAATTGTTGTTATCTGACTCTGTACTTTTAAATCATGATTGTTGATTTGTTCCTTTTGCAACCTCTCCAGTTCCTGAATTTTAGATTGTCTTTTTAGATAGCGTTCTCTTTTGATGTACTTTTCCTTATTTATGCAGTGTCCCCTTATCACCGCCTTCGTGGCATCCCACAGGGTATTAGTTGGGACAGTCCCTCTATTCTCCTCAAAATATAATCTTATCTGCTCCATCATATAGCTCCTATCTTCCTCTTTAGCCATTATTAAATTATTGTACCTCCAAGTTCTACTTTTTGGTTTTTGATTACCTTCTATTTCTATAGTGATTGGTGCATGATCCGATATCCAGATTGGGTGCGTTGTAATTTTTTTTATAGTCAGGTTGCTGCTTTTTTCTACAATTATGTAATCTATGCATGATGGGGTTTTGTGCCAGCTGGATACATGGGTGGGTTTTGGCTGCTGTCCTATCAATTCATGTGCTTCCCTCAAGCCCCAATCTCCTATTTTAATTGCCTTATTTTTAGTCAGATCCATGTTCAAATCTCCTGTCATAATTAATTCTCCCTCTGCGAATTGCTTAGTTTTTTTAACTAGCCTGGCTAAAAATTTATTTTGTCCTTTATTGGGTGCATATATATTTACCAATGTAAATTTCTTCCCCTCTAATCTGAATTTAGCCATCACATATCTCCCTTCCCTGTCTGTCTTTCTTTCTAGTACCTCTACACTAAGTTTCTTATGAGTCATTATTGCCACTCCTCTGGCCTTGGTGTGGCTCCTAGCTTCCGCTAACATCATCCAGGTCGAGTCTTTTAGCAAAGGCTTGTTGTCATTTCTTTTCTTATGTGTTTCCTGTAAACACACAACATCAGTTTTTTGCTCTCTTGCCAACTTGGCTATCCTATATCGTTTAATTTCTGATGTTAAACCATTGACATTCAGTGATAAAATTTTTATTGTTTTATCCATATCCCACATCAATTAAGGCTTTGACATCTCGTGGCTGTGAAAAATTTGAATGGTTAGTTAGTTTACCCTTCCCTCCCTTCCCCCCCGTGGTTGAGAGTAAAGGTGGAAAGAAAATCTCTTCCCCTCTCTCCACTACATGGGGTGCACGCATCCCCCTCCTCCTCCTTCTTGATACTGTAAAAAAATGATAATACTATTAATAGTCATTAGCTCAATCAATAAAGGTATACTTCCCTTAATTGGTTATCGGGAGCTGGTCCTGAGGCATTTCCCTCCTCTCTCTGAAGTTCCTTCGTCGCCATCTTCAGGAACCCCTGATTCCTCTTCCATTTCTTGCTCTCCCATATCGTCTGTGTTGATACCTAATTGTTTAAGTAGTTCCTTTGCCTCTGTAGTGTTCCTTGCCATCAGTCGCTTTCCTTCCCGAAATATAATTATCGAGGATGGATAGCCCCATGAAAATTTCACATTATTTGCATAAAGCTTTTGGGCAAAGGGGCGCATGAGGTTTTTTTTCCTTAAGGTCTCTTGACAAAAGTCTTGTCTCACCCAGACTTTTCTTCCTCTAAAAGTCAGGTCTTTCCTCTTCTTTAGTGCCGTATATATTTGCTGTTGAATTTTCTCTCTGGCAAATTTAATTATTACATCTCTAGGGGCCCCGCCCCTCCCATTCCTTTGTAGTCGATGCGCTCTCTCAACATCCTCTGTTTTTATTTCTACTTCGTTTGTCTGCATCCACTGTATCAGCGATTCCTCCAATTTATTTACGGAAATTTCTTCAGATATCCCTGATATAATAAGGTTAGCTCTCCTGTTTCTGTCTGACAAGTCATTTATTTGACGGTTCAGAGCGGTTATTTTTTGCTCATTAGCTTCAGCAAGCTCTTTAGCTGTTGTAGCTGTCTGCTTTATAAAAGCTATTTCTGTGCCTATTTTGCTAATTTCTCCACGTAGTGAGATTAACTCACTACTGATTTTTTCTTGAAAGGCAAGGACTGTATTTTGGAATCCTGAAATTTGTTCAGATAGGTCCTTAATTGTCTTCGCCATATCTGGTTCAAAGCTTTGGGAGCGGCCTTAAGAATCTCAAGGCTTTCCTTTCTAGCACAGCAGTAAATTAGTTTCTTACCACTCTGAAGTTGTTCTAGCCAGCTGCTTCCTGGTTATCAGCCTCTTATCTGGGTTTGCATAGTATTTACAAACTTTGAGCTATAAATTCTTTAGTTCGAAGGAGGAGCTCGGAGGAAACACAGCCGGCTTGGTTTAACGCATGCGTGCAACCCTAAAGGGACCTTCTTTAGGCGCTTCCAGCTGGCAGGGACTGGCCCCACGTGCCTGTTCTCCAAGCGGCCTGTTCTCCAAGCGGTGATGCTGCTTGGAGTTCAGGTGTGCAGCCAGCAGCCATCCCCCTCCCTCTCCTCTTGCAAGATTTAAAGGGCCTTCCACCTGATCTTGCAGGAGGTTAGGGAGAGGGGTGTCTTCCAGTGATTGTTCTTGGGAGTGGGCTTGAAGTGGAATGTCCCCAGTAACATCTCCACCCTGGAGACACCCCGCCCCCCCCGGGAATGCCCACCAAAGTCCCCCACTGAGGACAAAATTGGACCTGGCAACCCTACCTATACCTATTTGCTGAAACATGGACACGGGTCCTGTGGGAACTTCTGACACCTTTCCTGGTGCCTATCAATTTTTTTTTAAGAAAAAAAAGTGGATGGGGCCAGGTGATGTTACTGCCCAGCAGGGCTTCTGATTGGCTGTGCCAATAACATTCTTTTGGTAGCAACTTCTACCCAGAGTGTTAGTTTATTCTCTCTCACTCCTCTTTCTCAGCGTATTTTTAAAAAATTACTCCTTTTTGTCCCCTGCATTTGGACTTTCTCTCCCTACCTCCCCCCCTTTTGTGTGTATGATTGGCTCCTCCTCTTATGGCAGCCATTTTGTGGTTGTGCCCGTTGTGTCAGAATTCCAAAGCTGCCGATAGGCTGAAAAAGAGAAAATGGATGCTTTGAAAGGTGGAATCTATGGCATTATACCCCATTAAAGTTCCTCCTGTCCCCAGACCCTGCCTTCCTCAGGCTGCATTCCTAAAATCTCCAGATATTTTTGAACCCGGAGCTGGCAACCCTATCTCTAGGCCTTTTCACTGCCAAAAGACATGTCTTTTTCCTTATAATGAAAGGGACTAGAGACTTGTTTTTTTTAAAGGAAAGCTGGGAATTCAGAGATCCCCCTAGATGGGTCATTTTGATGTTCTAACACTATAACCATTGAGTTATTGGAGTTTGTTAGCTCCACCCCAAGGCTCCTGAGGGTCATGGGAATGGTGGCTGTAGACGATGGAAGTCCCATTGCTACTGTGCTAAATTGGGTAACTACACTGGCAACAGGAAGGCTACAAGGACTCCATTTTCTTGCTGTATTCCTTGCAACACACCTGTAAAGTAGGCCAAGGTATTATCCCAGTTTGCCAATTGCTAGGTAGGGCCTGGAGATCTCCCAGATTTACAACTGCTCTCCCAACTACAGAGATCAGTTCCTTTGGAGAAAATGGCTGCTTTGGGTGGTGGACTTTATGGCATTATACCCCACTGAGGCCCCTCCCCTCCCCAAATCCTTCTCTCCCTGGGCTGTACCCTAAATCTCCTGAAATTTCCCAACGTAGAGTTGGCAACCCTAATTCCTAATGAGAGCCAGAGTGGTGTAGTGGTTAAGAGTGCTGGAGTAGTATTTGGAAGACCCAGCTTTGAATCCCCACTCATGTCACGGAGGCTTTGTTGGGTGACCTTGGCCCAGTCACACTATCTCAGCCTAACCTACCTCACAGAGTTGTTGTGAGGATAAAACGGAGGAGAGGAGAATGATGTAAGCCATTTTGGGTCCCAATTCTGGAGAAAGGTGGGATATAAATGATTAAATAAATAAATCACAGTATTGTAGCTGCCAGGGGACAAATTTAAAGAGAGAATAATTTACCTATGGCCACCTAGTAAGTTCGTGGTGGAAATGAGGACAACTCTGAACCCTAGGATTACATACCAAGTAGCCAAATTCTGTGTGTTGATATTTAGGCTATGGAAACTGTATCGTAACCAGGTTTAAGTTTTATTAGATTGTGTTTTATTCTATAAATGTTAATTATTGTGTAAACTGTAAAACTGTTTATATATTTGGTGAAATGACCTTAGCAATAAAGAACTAAACAACTCTGATATCAGCTTGTGTGACAATTGTGGTCAGCCCAACAATTTCTGACCCCTCATAGATTGGTAGGAGCAGCCTCAGCCTTGTCTTGGGCTTTAAGATGCAGTGATCCTTTCCCCCCATCTTTGGGGGGAGAAATAAAATGGAGTTTCTTAGCCTTTATTCTTATCAAGTGATTATTGTTGTGTTAGAGAAGCATTGGCATGTTACAATTTTGTGAGTCCGTATGATATGAAAGCATTCTAATGTAAAGGGACAGCTCCAGATAATAGAACCAGTGAAAACTGTGACTCAGGGCTGTAGAGAAAGAGCAATAACACCAAAGCACTGAGAAGGGCTAATCAGCGCCCTGGATGCTCTCATGCTAACTGTGTGGGCTCGGGGAGTTCAGCTAGCAGGCCCAGAGGCCCTGAAGCTGCACTTCAACGCCTCTGGGCTAGTCCTTTTTCTCTTGCTTGTTCAATCAAAACTCTTTCTCTTGTATGGAGATTCTTCTGATGTTTTGCCTAAGCAGAAAGCTTTCAGTTTTATCCTGAATTTTTTCTTGAGGCAAATTCCACTGGCAACTGGAAGTGTTGGCATCAGCAATGTCTGGTGCCATCTGTGTTCTGAAAACACAGCCACAAACATCCCTGCCATTCCTCAGAATGCTAAGTGAAATCCCCCCCCCTCACTTTCCCTCATCCATATGACATTGCCAGGCTGATTTTGCCTGATGGGCACTGACCTGCATAATCTCCTTGGGGCTTAAAGATCAAATAGCTTAAGTGTTGCCACCTATTTTGCCTGCTAGGTAAACCACCTGTGGGGATTTATCAAAAGTAATATTATCATCTGACAACTGAATTACCTCAGTTTGGTGCAGTGGTTAGGAGCATGGACTCTAATCTGGGAGAACTGGGTTTGATTCCCCACTCCTCCACATGCAGTTGCTGCTGTGACATTGGATCAGTCATAAATTGTTTCAGAGCTGTTGTCTCAAGGGCAGTTCTCAGGAGAATTCTCTCAGCCCCCCCCCCACCTCACAGGGTGTCTGTTGTGGGGAGGGGAAGGGAAAGGGATTGTAAGCTGCTCTTAGACTCCTTCTGGTAGTGAAGGGCAGGGTATAAATCCAATCTCCTCCTCCTCCTCCATAGAATCTAGAGATTGGACAAGAGGTACCAGAAGTCATTTCATTTTCGAAGCTAAATAGCAATAAGGCTGGCCAATCTGGGTTGCCTGGGAATGGAAACCTAGCTCTCTTAGTCTGAGGGGTTCCCCAGGTGGTGAGGTTGGTGTCATCTCTGCAGGTCTTTTCTTTCTCAGAAGCCCTTTGGACTTGACTAAATGCTAAGGACAATGCTTCTATTTTTGCAGCCTCTAACTGTTGCAATTTTGTTGTGATATTTTAAATTGTGTCTTATTTTATTTTGTGTTATTTAAAACAATTGGTTTTATCTTGATAGTGTCCTTGAGGATCTTCTTTGGTGGAAAGGTGGGTTAGGAATTCCCAAAATAAATAGGGAAAAGTGGAGAATTAGAATTGTTGGCAAAATATAAATGAATGTTGTCCAAGAGTGGGAAGACTGCAGACTAGTGACCACCATAGGAAGCCACAAACAATTGATTGGTTATGGCTCAGTGGGGGGCAAAGGAGAGGTGAATGTGTTGTGAAAGGTCAGGCTGCTGCTAACCTCTTACAAAGAAGAGGTGCTCTCACTAGAGGGTGGGAGTAGCAAAGAGGCCAGACCTTCTTCAGAGGGGCCTGGAGTAGTCAGTGGGGAGCCTCCCACCTACCTGCTCCAGGCTGCACAGGAGGGCAGCTGGATGGAAGAAGTAGAAGGAAGAAGGTGTGCATTAATCCTCTCTTTTCTTGAACTGAGACCATTGGGGTGGGTGTCAGGTGCTGGCCAAGGTGATCGAGCCCAAAAGCACGTGCAAGACTCCAACCCCTCCCTCACACATCTAAAAAGAATTAAAATGGAAAACTCTCCCCTATTCTGGTGAAATAAAAAAATCCAGCCTACATATTTAACCTGTGAAATTTAGGGTGCAACACAAGTAGTCGTAGGATAGGAATGTGATAGGAAACCCTTGTGACTGAGAGAGGAATGTTCCAGACAAAAAGTGGACCTGTCAACACTTTGAAGGAGAGGAAATGAGGGGAAATGGACTAATAATAATGATGGACCCAGTGACCTTTACTATGCCAATGATTACAGCTATTATCTTCTTAATTATGCACATTTCACATATGTGTGATCTGCTAATACTGGCCGAGCACTTTTTTTTCTTAGAGACAATCAAGGCTGTGCTATTCTGGGCTCTAGGCTAACAAAAAAACAAACCCATCCGATTGAGTCAAAACCCCATCTCCCACACTGAAATGTCCTGATCCAGATATGCCTCATTTATGGCCACTCTGTCCATGCATTTCACAGACCATCTCTTCCAATATGGGCCTGCATTGCAACTTTTTTGGGGGGGAGTTTTTAATCTTTATTGAAAGTATAACATGCTTTATAGGATAATATGTGATATAAACATTAGAATGTTGTACATCAGAAGTTGGGTGGCTGAAGCTGCAGAATTACATAAAACTTAAAGTGTGTAATATAACTCAGGATAGGAAAGCATATTATTTTGTACTTAATATATCTGACTGTTGTTTGCTAAGCAATGTTGCATATCGAGTGATAGGATTGATTGTAATGTGTTGTGGTTGTTAGGAATTTGATTAATGGTCGCCTGTGTTAATTATGCCTTTGTCAGGTAGCCTGTCATGGTTCTGGAATTTGGAGGGGTACTCTTAGTCCCCCAGCCTCTGAGCATTACCGTTTTCACTGTCTGTATGTTATCGCTGCTTGACCCTGTAGAAGCTCCAGCTGCAGAACTCCTAAGCTGGGAACCAACAGCTTTTAGATTGTTTGATAGCTTTTGCCCGCATGTGCAAACTATACTCATTGACTTCAGCTTGGTAGGGGGTGTTTGATTCTAGTATAATTCAGGAGGCCCTCAGTTCCCAGACATTCCTGACACAAACAGTACACGTGTCATTAGTTCTGGTACAGCAATAAACAGTTTTCTTCTGAAGAGTATGCTGTCGACACCAAAGCTCAAGGTGCTACCAAAGCAGAAGCAAGGGATGTGGGAGCAGCTGATGAAGTAAGGGCTCTGCCTGAGATGTAGAGAAGCTGGTCACTTCATGCCTACGTGCCCAGAATTGGGTCCCTCAGGTACCCTAAGGAAAGGCCCGGAGAAGAAGCGAGCTGACACCCCAGTGAAGAAGCCGACTGCTCGCCCCAAAACCCAGCGTGCCCTGCAAACAGGCCTCCCTGAGGTGGAGACGGAGTTGTCCAGTGAGGAGGAGATCCAGCCGGTGGAAAAAGCACAGGACCTGCTGTGAGTGGCACTGAGCAGCAGGTCCCAACCCCAGAGGTGCAAAAAATGGTTCTCAGCTACCCCCCTCCTTTTTTGTGTCTCTAACTATCATGAATCCTGAATTGGGGACCCACGTGTGTGTACAGGGTCTGATTGACTTGGGGTGGGGGCGGGATCTGATCAACCCCTCACTTGTTACAGGACTTGGGGCCAAGGTTGTTAAACTCTCAGATCCCTTGGTTTTTACCCAGATGGATGGGTCACCCATGAAAGAACCCTGCACATACAAGACTGTACCTTTACAAATGGGGGCGGGTAAGCATTGGGAGCACCGTCCCTTTATAATCACCATGGCAGCTCATTTCCCGTTGGTGCTGGGTAGCCCGTGGCTCCACAACCACGACCTTTATATTTTATGGGATGAGGGCTTAGCCCAGTTTATCTCACTCCGGTGTCACAGACATGAATGGGACGGGGTGTGGGGAACACCCCCTCCTGATGAACCAGTGCGGGCTTGTCTCACTAGAGATAAGATGGATGCTATTCCCCTGGAGTACTGGGACCTTGCATGGGTGTTTGAGGAAGAGGAGGCGGCGAGATGCCACCCCACAGACACTCAGACTGTGCCATTGAACTGTTGCCAGGGCAGAAATTGCCTAAGGGGAAACTGTATGCGAAGAGCCCGATTGAGAAGGAGGAGCTATGTAAGTTCATTGATAAAAACCGAGCTAGAGGTTTCATTCGACTCACATCCTCCCCATTCGCCGCCCCTGTATTGTTCCACAAGAAGAAAGATGGGAGGTTGAGACTGTGCACAGACTATAGGGGCTTGAATGCGGTGTCCACTACTAACGCCTACCCCCTCCCCCTGATAAAGGACCTCTTAGCTGAGGTGGCCAAGGGGAAAATTTACTCGAAGCTCAACCTCCGTGATGCCTATTTCTGGGTCCGGATAAAAGAGGGTAATGAATACAAAATGGTGTTTTGTACCCTGTTGGGTCAGTTTGAATACCGGGTGATGCCCTTCGGGCTCCAGGGGGCTCCTGGGGTCTTCATGAACCTAATCAACGAAGTGTTGCACAAGCACCTATTCAAGGGCGTTCATGTTTATCTAGATGATATCTTGATTTATTCCCCTGATAAGGCTTCCCATGTAAATTTGGTGCGGGAAGTCTTGCAAAGTTGCGCAAGCACAAACTCTTTGCTAAGCTATCGAAATGTGAATTGCATTGCACTGAAATAGAGTTTTTGGGCTACCATATCTCCCCCCAGGGCTTGGAGATGGACTCGGCCAAAGTACAGGATGTGGTGGGGTGGGAACCCCCTCAGACCCGGAGACTCATTGGCTTCAGCTTGGTAGGGGGAGGTGTTTGATTCTAGTATAATTCAGGAGGCCATCCTGTTCCTGGGCATTCCTGACACAAACAGTACACGTGTCATTAGTTCTGGTACAACAATAAGCAGTTTTCTTCTGATGAAGCCCTGTGTTGTGTGACCTGACTAACGAGCCTGACAGCATTATAGGTACAACCATTTGTGGCATATTTGCTTTGAAGGAAGTTTATCTTGTGTTACCATGTAATCTAGTACTGGTGCCCAAATACATACAGATTTAGAGTATATTGGTGTGTCAGGGTTGTGTGTTCCGTGTAGGGAGTGCATTGCACCTTAGATCCTAAATGTTCCTACATTGACTCAATTTAGCAGGCAGTGTAAACCCATCATATGATGAAATATGAAGTTCTACTGAACTTGGTCATGGGAACAAGGCTTGTATGTGATGGAAATAGTGCTTGAATGGTACCAGTTTTGTCAACTGTGTTGAATCACAATAAAAAGTGGGAGAGGAGAAATCTAAATATTTTAATAAATAACTAATGTTCATAGGACAAAAGTGTTTTGTTTTGTTTTTTTGGGGGGGGTTCATTTCAAACTTGAGTGTATTCACTCTTTGGGCCTAGCTCAGTTGGTTGGAAGCCATGTCTTGCAGCAACCTTGCTGAAGCTCAGCAGGTCTGTGTCTGGATTGGAGATCTGCTGGGAGATCACTCTGTGTACCTCTTGGGTTCCATGACTGAAGAAAGTAGGCTTGCCAACTCCAGACTGGGAAATTCCTGGATGGGGGGGTGTTTTTGCAGCCTGGACAGGTTTTGGGGAAGGGAAAAGACCTCAGTGCGGTCTGCCCTCCAGAGCAGCCATTTTCTCCAGGGGAACTGATCTCTGTAGTCTAGAGATCAGTTGTAATTCCAGGAACTCTGTAGGCCCCACCTTGAAGTTGGCAATCCTAGAATAAAGGCAGGATATAATTGCAGTATTGGTAACTGTTGTCCCAGAAAAGCTGCAATAAGAGTCAGTAGTTTTTAGTAGAGAAGCAGCGAGGTGTTCTGGATATAGTACCAAATATCTTGATGGAGACAGTTGTTAAGTTCCTCCTTTAGGAACCCTTCCTACGACCTAGATGATATTCAGTATTTATGGGAAGGGGGTACTGGAACAAGTGGTTGCTAGACTGCTCCAAGATATCTTGAATGAGACATTGATGGGCCCATTTGAATACAGTTTCAGGCCTGGTTTTGATAAGCAGTGGCCTTAATCACCCATTCGATAGCCTTTGTCAGCAAGGCATATGACTGTTAATTCTCCTAGAACTCTCTGTGGCTTTTGATGCCATCAGCTATGATATCCTTTGGGATAAGTATTAGAAGAAGAATTCTTCACTGGTTCTGTCTCGGTATGGTCACATGGCAAGCTTACTGCAATTTGTTCCCACTGTAGATTTGATTGGGGATATTTTTAGTGGGTTCAGATGATCACACATCCCTTGCCCAATCACTTGCATTGTGTGACAAGGCTCCAAGCACCGTCCAGACAGCCCAAGTGGGGGTGAGGCACAATTTTTTTTGAACAATTTTGAAAAAATTGTTGCGTATATGTGCATGTGCAAATAATTTTTTTAAAAAAAATTGTGCTGCGCTGAACAAAATGAACTACCGATGTGTAACCGAGCGCTGTTTTATGTGCGCTTGAGCGTTCATGCCTTTAATATAGTCAAGCGCGGGATTGGTCATGTGCACAACGATGAAAGCCGGGGGGGAACTACCACTAGAAGGACATATGGATCAGGGCTCTTTTTGTAGCAGGAACTCCTTTGCATATTAGGCAACACACCTTTAATGTAGCCAATCCTCCGAGAGCTTACAGAGCTCTTCTTAGAGGGGCTACTGTAAGCTCTTGGAGGACTGGCTACATTAGGGTGTGTGTCGCCTAATATACAAAGGAGTTCCTGCTACAAAAAGAGCCCTGCGAGATGACCTAATCACATTTGTAGTGGGAGACGGCTGTCCAGATAGGAGAAATTAAGGATTCACAGCACAAGTAGTAGGAAAGTACTTGATTTTCCCATTTTCGGAAAATGTGCTAGAAAACCAGGAGGATTGCAGGGGTGACTCCACTTCGATACGGGCGACAGAGTCGGCTATCTGATCAGCCCTTTTAAATGCGATAGGGAACAGTTGTGAAACCTGATCAAAATGGCCATGTGATCACGACCTCAGATCGGGGACAGAAGGCGGTACTGGGGGACACTATGCCATATATGCTGTGGGGTTCCCCAATTTAACCCCCATGCTATTCAGCATCTACATAAAATTGACAGGAATGGTCATCTAGAGGTAGCCAGTACTATTTTTTTTCTTTCCAACACCATCAAGGTACATGATGGATATTCTAAACAAGTACATGGAGGTAGTAATGGACTAGATGACGGCACTGGTACCACCGGACTTACTTGGGACCAGCTACAGGACAAGATCACCCCCAAGGAACTGATTCTTACCATCATGAGAGTGATTCAGGGCCATCTGTTTTATGGAGCACTTTATTCTGATCTGTGTTAGCTAATGGTTTTATTGCTTTTATCATGTTTTATGTGGGCTTTGCCCCTTGTAAGCTGCCCTGAGCCCGCTAGCAGGGAGGGCGGGGTAAAAATGTCAAAAATGAATAAATAAATAAACAATAAACTCCAGACAATGGAAGTACTGTTGGTTGAATTCATATTGACTTGGGGATTGGAGGAATCTACTTGATCTTCCCTTGGAAAAGCAGGTTTGCAGTCTGGGGTAGGATAGGCGTCCTATTAGATCCAAGTTTACAACTGGAATTCAGATATCTGTATTATGTCATGTTTTTAGCCAGCTTCTCTAGGTTCACCAGCTTTGTCTTTTCTTTGAAAACTGGTTTAGCCACAGTTATCCATGCTCTAATCTCATGCAAACTAGATTACTGCAACGTGTTTTGTGTGAGTCAGCCTTTGAAGACAGGTCAGATACTTCAGATACTTCAAAATACAGTAGCAAGACTACTATCCAGTATATAGTACAGAAAACATATTGAGTTTGTGCTAAAGGATTTATATTGGCTACCCATTTGTCTCTGGGCTCCATCTTGAGTGCTGGTTATGACCTTTAAAGTTGTACATGATCTGGGGACCAGGCTATTTGAAGGACCACCTGTAAGGAAACAGGAATCAAAAAGGGGATAAGTAACTGGAACAGATCTCTATTGGCCCGCCACGCCCAGGAGGCAAGTTGGCTAACTGCCATCTAATCAGGTGACAAACAAGAAAAAACTATTTGATGACCATAATCCTAAAGTAATCTGTTTATTAGTTTGGTAAGGGAGGTGGTGTCCCAGTATTGACTCTCTTCCTGCATAATAGACCTTGGCACATTTACTTTCATTACAGCTGGTAATAAATAGTAATGCTTTACTGCAATCACTGGGATCTTTGGCTCATTGGTTTCAGTGTAATATTAATACATTGTAATATTAATTCAGAGCAACCAAATGTTTTTGTATTTAAATTGCCACCAGAGAAGCATCCATTATATGGATGATTAGAAATCTGGGGATAATAGAAAGGGGAGGTATTCCAGGCTGAGATTTCATTTGTTATTTTTAGTTCTGCAAAAATCAGCAGCAATATCATGCTGCCAGAAGTGATGAGGTTGGTTGGAATACTATTACCGCTGGGTCTAATATTTGTTTAGCCCTTGAAGTGTGGTAGGAAATAAACAGACATGAGTCTGGAAGGCTGGCCTTCTAGACTAGATAGGCAAAACAGGAGCAATCATGAGAAGGAGGGCAGGAAGGGTTGCCTCAGTGCTTAGTTCTTGTGACCCTTCCTTACACACCCAGGGAAATGCTGATTGCCACTTTGGGGTCAGGAAGCAGTTTTTCTCCAGGCCAGCTTGGCCAGGGTTCCTGGAGGTTTTTTGCCATCTTCTGGGTGTGGAACAGTGGTCATCTGGGGGTGTGGAGGGGGAGGTATTTGTGAATTTCCTGCATTGTGCAGGGGTTTCGACTAGATGATCCTAGAGGTCCCTTCCAAATCTATGATTTATTATTCTAATTGGAGAACTTTGTTAAAACTATTAGGCTTCTGTGGAGCTCCTCGGAGGAAAGGTAGAGTGAAAATTTTCTAGATAGACATGTGTTAGGGGAAATCTGATGGCAATGCTGAAGCAAATTGTCCAAGACTAAAGTAGGGTAGACACCTATGGCTGTTTCTGGCAAAATATGATGTTGCCACAGACACACCAATGCTTTAGTCATATACACATACGATTCCTGGCAGAATGCTGTCTCTGGGAATCTGTATAGTATTAGCGGCATGTGGCCCCCATCTGCGGATATCTAAATCCATGTTTCAAAGCCACACAGGTGCTAAACAATTTTTTCAGCAAACATGGAGGACTCACCATGTTTGCAGGAAAATCTGAAATGTTCTAAAAATACATGAGGGGTTAACCCCCCCCCGATAAAGTAGCGTTCTCTGCACAAGCAAAAAGAACACACTTATCTTTGCCGGTTGGTGGTGGTGGCAAGCTGTGCAGGGTCCAGTAGTGGTGGTGGTGCAGCCCAGGGCTCCACACTGGGTCTTGTGGGGGCAACTGTGGCGCCTGGGGCTCCGCACTGGGCTTGGTGTCAGCCGTGCAGCTCAGGAGCCACACTGGGCTTGCTGCTGCTGACAGGGCAGTCCAGGAGTTTTTCCAGGCCTACCAGAGGTGGAGGCACAGGCATAGGAGTCATGCTGGGTGCAGCCCAGCAAGACGGGTGGGGGGGAGAATCCCCCCACAAGTATTGTGAGCCTACGCTTGTCTATATACTATTAGCCACCTGTGGCCCCTATCTGCAGATAGTTAAATCTGCAAATCAGGGCCACGTGGAGGCTAAAGAGATTTTTCTGCAAATTTGGAGCACTCCCCAGGTTTACAGAAAAGTCTGTATTTAAAAAAAAAATACGCAGGGGAGGGGTTGGAACCCCCCCCAAGTAAAGTAGCACAGAGAACACACTTAGCTTCTGTGATTGCTGCAGTTCCTAAGTCGGGCTGCGCCAGGTAGCAGCCACACAGCCTGGAAGCCAGGTGGGGCATGCTGCCAGCAGTGGTGCAGCTTGGAATCCTCACAGTTCCATGGCAGCAGTGCAGCCCACTTAGGGAAACCACTCCAGTTGGCTGCTGCGGTGGAGGGCGATGACGGTTGCTGCTCTGTGCCCAGTGGCAGTGGACAGGGTCGCTGCTGTGGGCCCAACATCAAGAGATGAGGATGATAGCAGCTTCTCTGGGCCTGAGCGTGGTGGCAGTGGATGCCGGCAGCCAGTCTGGGTCAAATTACTGCTGTGGTGGAGGCCAGCAGCTGCTGCTGGCCTGTGGGGGTGGTACCAGACACCGGCTGCCTGGCTCGGTGTTGGGTGGTGGGGCCTGGAGCCTCAGTAGCTCAGCAATGGGGGTGGATATGGGATTCCCCTGCGAATCTTGCAGGGGCCCCCATTTCTGTTCTTGAAATATCTTCACTGATGTCTTTTAGATACCAGATAAAAACTAACTCTTTTTACAAGGCACTGTTGAGCTATATGAAACTTCTTTTACCAAGTCACACTACTGGTCCATTTAGTTCACTGTTTTCTGTTCTCATGGACAATGGCTCTAGGGCAGATTTATTGAGAAACACTACTTTTTGTCCCCAAAGCAGCTTACTGTATCATTCTCCCCTCCTCAGTTCTATTCTCACAAGAACAGACCTGTGAGACACTGAGAGTATTTGGTCCAGTGCTACCCAGTGAGCTTCTGTGGCAGAGTAGAGATTTGAACCTGGGTCTCCTAGATCATAGCCCAACAAGGTAACAACTATAAATGCTGGCTCTTTTCGAAGACCTGCTAGCTGATACCCCCTTCACTTGAATTGCTACTGGTTGAATAAGGGAACTTTAGCATATAATGCAGGCCTTCTACCACTGAGCCACAGCCTTTCCTTTTTTTATTATGGCCAGTTACCAGAAAATAAAGATGACTTCCAGGTAAATAGGGACAATATAGAAGGCCATATTTTGTTTTAAGGCCAGAGGAGGAACAGGAGGAACTGTTAGACTTGCTATTCCACTGCCTGAAGTGAATGCAGCTGGCTGTGAGACGTGCCACCAGCTCTATTAAATCACCCATGCTGTCAGTTTGAAAATGCCATGGTGTGTAAAGTATGCCATCTCTTCCAGCACCACCCATAGCCCTCCTTGTCTTGAATGATGCCATGTTGGTTACTTCTGTGTTTCAACCAGCATTTAAAGGATAATTATAAATACCCTGCATTCATCCAGTTGGATAAGGGATTGTGGTGCAGATTACCAGTTGAGAAACACAGTCAATACTTGTTTTCAGGGGTCATTTCATAGAAAAAGAGGTGCAGGAGCTTATTAGCATAACTTATTAGCATATGCCACACCCTCTGACATCACCAGTAGTATGTCAGAAGGCAACACCCACCACTCAGGCTCCACCCCAAAAATCTCCAGGTATTTCCCAACTCAACGCTGGTGAGCCACCTTTACACTTTTGACTAAAGACACTTTAGGTTTCCTTTGCTCTTGCAGGGAAGCTACCCTACAGCAAGTATGAAAATACAGATCAAGTTAGTATGCTTTTGCTTTTTCTGCAACAAATCAGGAAGACAATCAAAAGATTATTCTGGCAACAACATTAATATTAATTAAAAGGGCAATGTTTATAGCAGTCTTGAGGAGCATGCGTTCTATTGCACCTTCACACACATTAAGACCAGGATTGTCGAGGCTTACATGTTTGCCATCTACCATAAATACATCAAGGCAGCCTATAGCAAGGATAGTCCTACAGGAAGATCAGGTGAGACAAAATCTGCCTTAGGTGGGTGTCATTAAAGATGGGGGACGGAAACCAACAGATCTGTACCAGGGGGCCCAACACACTGGGAAATTCTCTTACTCAAAACCTAAACAGAGCAAGTGGGAGATATGCAACTATGTTGCAGCTGCCCTGCAAGCCCACAAGACATGTATACAATCCAGGGCAGCCAGGCATCTGAGCTCAAACACACACACACACACAAAATCCATTCCACATTTTCTTTGCAACTCTTCTCGAGCGGTAATGTATTCCAATGGAGCCCATGCAAGTCAATTGGCATTCCTGGCTCCTATTATTTCCAGTGGGTCTTCAAGTCTCTCCCATTGTTTCCAATGGGCAATCCTGTCCTTCATTTTAGTACATCCCTCGCCTTGACCACTGTCTCACTGGATCTGTGCAAGAGAGGAGTGCCCAGCTTCCTGGCATGACCATTCAGAAAGCAAAAAGCAAAAAAATAAAGGCTTTGAAGAAACTAAGAGTAGGAAAGCAGGAGAAATCCAAAGAGGGCACCAGAGAGAAGGGGCGGGGAGAGGCTGGTTGAAAACAAACTTCGGCAAAGGCGCGTTGCTGGGTGGGGGGTGGGGTGGGGAGATGGAAGCTACATTTTCACCCCAACTTTTTGAGCACTGTGAATAGTAAGAAGCCTGATTAGAAAAAGGTACATTATTTTTAATTCATAGTTTTTTCTACTCCTCTCTCTGTGTCCATACACACACATACTCCACTTTCTTTCTGCTTTAGAATCTGAAGTAAAAGGCATTGGCTAGCAACACACAGCAGACAAAAAATCGCTGGCAAGCCGAGAAACCAAGCCAGGAGGTGATGCAGAATTACTTAAGAGCACCTAACCTGGCTACGATGTTGAGTGGAGAGGTGCAGATGCCTCTTTTGTTGAAGGGAAAGGCATGCTGATTGTGCTGTGCTGAGCGAGCCGAAGAGAGCCCAGGCTTACAGGCCAAGGTCTGGGGGAATTCACAGGCGGTCTGCCTCAGAAGGTGGCCAGGAAGGGGAGGCAGGGCTGGGAACGCACCTACCAACACTCTGCCGCAAATCAGCTTCCTTCGAGGCAGGCAGGCAGGCAGGCGGCCATCAGAAGAGAAAGATCTCGCCGCCTCTCGCTAAGCGGTGCCTTCTTCAAGAAGAGGGCTGGGAGAGTCTCTCCATCACGGGAGAAACTAAGGGAAGCTGCCCTTCCCTGGAGAGCTGGCTGGCCCCGGAGCCCAGACTGCTGACCCAAGGCTGAGCCCCCGCGCCCCTGGGCTGGGAAGGGGCTTTTCCAAAGGGCTGGCCGCAGCAGGGCACACCGTCTGGCAGTCCTGCACCGCCCGCAGAGAGGCCTCGGCATGGTGGGTGGTGTACAGGTCTCCCAAGAGGGAGCCAATGCCACACGCCTGCCCTGCAGCTGCCCTCCTTTTCTCCAGCCGCATCTTCTGCCCGTGCACTCGCACCCACCAACTGCAGCAGGCCAGACCCCGCACTGCTCGGATGTGAGCATGCACTGGGTGGGAGGGAGGGAGAGAAGGGGCTGACTGTTTTGCTGGGTGCCGTGGGAGCTGCTGGCAGTGTGCGCCCCATGATCCTGACAGGCACATGCCGGCACCGCACCGAGGCCCCCTCCCCGCCCTCCCAGGGGCGTCATGGTGGTGGGCTTACCTGCGACAGCGGCTTCTTCTTTCAGCAGCTGGGGACAGGCCTACAGAAACCCCCCCACCTTTCCCAGGCAACGGCCAGGATAGTTGGGGTAAACAGCAGTGGGAGGGCTGGGCGGCTGCGCTTGCACACCATGTGCTCAATGCGCTATGGGCGCAGTTGCCACAACACAGAGACCTTCTGCTATGGCTGACTGCAGCACTTGCACACCCTCAAGCCTGTCCTCTATACCGACCGGGTGGTCAGCCGCCTCCATCACAGGAGAAACCAAAAGAAGCCGCCCTTTCCTGGAGAGCCGGTCATTCCGGGAGCCCGGACTGCCAACCTAAGGCTGAGCCCGCACCCCTGGCCTGGGAAGGGGCTTTTCCAAAGGGCTAGCAGCAGCAGGGCACGCCATCTGGTGGTCCTGCACTGCCTGCAGAGAGGCCTTGGTGTGGTGGGCGACATGTGGGTCTCCTGAGAAGGAGCCAGCGCCACACACCCACCCTGCAGACGCCCTCCTTTCCCCCAGCTGTGCCTTCTGCCCAAGCACATGTGCCAACAGCTGCAGTGGGCTGGACCCTGCACCGCTTGGATGTGAGGGTGCACTGGGTGGGAGGGAGGGAGAGAAGGGGCTAGCTGCTGTGCTGGGCACCATGGGAGCTGCTGGGCTTCTTCTTTCGGTGGGAAAAGCGGTGGTGGCGGGGAGGGGCCTTCCTGCATGTGCTTGCCCCTGAGCTTCTTCCTGCCAGAGCACCACTCTGGTGTGCTCCGGCAGGAAATGACCCCTGATTGTTTTAAAACATTGTAAAAAGATGTCCAACTCACTATAGAATTGCAGCTAAGAGTAGCACTATGTGTATTTTGCTTCAATCAATCAATCAATCAATCAAACAAAATCAATATTTTTAAAAACCTGAAGCTCAGTGTTAAATACTGGATAATTGCATGCATCAAAACCATAAGACAGAAAAGATGAAGTTGTACTCCCAGAACAGGGATGTGTAAAGACGTTTGTGTTTTCATACATAGGTATGAAGACTAATTTCCTGCTTGGAGGTAGGGTGTTTGTCTCTTTTATGCTCTTTATGCTCTTTATGCTCTCTGATATTTTAACACTGTTTATATTTTAGGAACCATTAGTACACCATTTTACACAACTGATGCAAAATATGGTATCAGTTCTAACAGCAACATTTCTATTGAATTTTGTTAATATGGCTGTGGAAAAAGATAACTGCAGGTTTTATCCCAAGTGCAGAGAAACCATAGGAGAAATCTGGACTTTCAAACTGAATCACAATTGTCAGAAAAAAATTCAAGAAGATCCCTACACATAGATGACCACATGAAGCTGCCGTGTGCTGAATCAGACCATTGGTACATCAGGGTTAGTATTGTCTTCTCAGACTGGCAGCAGCTCTTCAGTGCCTCAGGCAGAGGTCTTCTTTGCCACCTACTCCCTGATCCTTTTAAGTGCCAGTGCCAGAAACTGAACCTGTTACATTCTGCTATGTAAAGCAGAGGCTCTGCCATGGCCCTTCCCATACACAAGAAGTGAAGCCCCAATTTTAAAAACAAACAAGACACCACAATCAAAAGTAGCATCAAGCACTTAACTGAGGTTGCAGTCACACACACCAGAAAAAATAGGGTGGGGGGGAGGCTATTTCCTCTGGAGGAATTTGACATGCAGTTGCACGATCACATCTCCCTTTGAAACTGTGGGTGCCATGGTTTCGGTTTCGGCGTTGCGAATGGCGGCCGCGTCTCGGGACGTTCCCGGAGGCGGCTAGCCCACACGCAGTCAGGGGGGGTCTTCGCATGTGCGAAAGACCCTAGTGAGCCTTAGGTAAAGGCTCCGAACCGGGGGCGCTTTGGGGAGTAGCCTCTTTGCCGGCAGTTAGCCGGGAAATTGAGGCTTTCTCCCCGCCCCAATCGGCCCCGCTGCGTTGTGCCCGCAATGGGACTTAGCAGCACCACCGACTTCCAGGAGTGAGGAATAGCGATATGAATTCAAGCAAAAGGAGAATTGGCGGTGAACCGTGAGTCGAAGGTCTAATTTTTGAAGCGAAAACCCGAATCCTTTCCCCTTGAGCGAACGAGCGCTTGGGAGGAGGGGGAATCCCCCCCCCAGTGAGAAGCGGGACTTTTAAAAAAAAAAAAAAGCGAAGGGGGCTATAAGGAAAGAAGGGCTGAGGAAGATACCTTTGGGGTGCTACTGAAGTTTGAGAGTAAACGGGTCTCCTGAGGGACGTTTCGCGAACTTTTAATAAGTAAACAAATAAAACAGATGTCGGCCATGAAGAAGGTCCCTCTTAAACCGGAAAAGAAGGGAGGCGGGACTTCCGGTCCAGGTAATCCCCCCCCAGAGCCTGCTGTCAGTCAACAGACAAGCGAGCTACTGCACCCTCTGCTGGTCCAAATACAGAAAATCAGCGAAACTTTAACTAATATGGAAGGTGTCCTCAGCAGCCAACAAAAGCAACTGACAGAAACGTCTAAGAAGATGGAGGATATTGCGCAAAAGTGCTTGGTCTTGACGGAAGACATCGGAAAAGTTAAGAAAAAGGTCAACAAGTTGGAAAAACATCAGGATGAGCAAGAAAAAAGAATTTTGATGCTTCAAATGGAGAAATCGAATCTGACGCTTCGTTTTCAGGGCATTAAAGAAGAAGATAATGAAGATCTCAGATCTATACTAGCAAACGCCTTGGCACCAGTAACTGGCAAGGATCAGCGTGAATTAAAAGAAGAGATGGATAGGGTCTATAGGGCCTATTCCACCTTTACAAAGAAAAATAACCTGCCAGCAGAAGTGGTGGTCAAGTTTGTTAAACAGAGTACTAGAGATCAAATTCTGCGTGCAGTTTCAGCGGTGCCCTTGAAAATTGGAGAACAGACTATCAGAACTTTGAAAGATGTGCCATATGAAATCCGGATGAAGAGAAAAGCGTATAAAGGATTGACCAATTTTCTACAAAAGCATCAGATTACGTACAGATGGACTTTCCCGGAAGGCCTAGTGTTTAAGTACAAGGATAAAAGAGAAAAGATTGACTCCATCTTCAAAGCACAAGAGTTCCTGAAGAGGCACGCCAGCTCAGAGGAAGATGCAGCTCTCGCAATTTGGACAAGTAGCGAAGATGACAGCGGTCCAGAGGAGGGAGGTGCCGGAGCGGGAGGTGGAAAAGCTAAAGAGGGCCCATCGTATAACTTGAGAGACACCAAAGGAAGACAACCAAAGAAATGATTGTTCGGGAAACGTCTGAAAGGAGTTCATTAATAATTAACCCCAAAGGACATTACTAACCTGATTAACAGAGTTAATTTGGATTTTTGTTAACTTAAAAAGAAGACTTTTAGACCACGGTGACCGTCAAAAAATGTATCTATACTAACTTAAACTAACCCCCATTAACAGGATACTCACTCTGCTCTTTTCTTAGTCCATCTATATATCCTACCTCTTTCTATATATAAAAAGAATAAATTTCTCTCCTTTTTAGGAGGGTTTTTGCAAAAAAAAAAAAAGAAACTGTGGGTGCCATTTTTTCCCCATGCACTTAACCGAGGGATCGATGAATCACACCTGTGCATCAAGGGCTCCCTATGGAGTTTGCGATGATGCATATATTGTGAAGGGAGGGAAAACAACGTCACAGAGTCGGGATGGCCTGATCAGACCATCCTGATGCCATGAGAGCACGCTGGAGCGATCAGACATGGGAAAGTCCATCCGTGGCCCGTTGCAACCCGTTAACTACTGGATTTCCCCCGGTGTCTTTTAACTCCACTTCTGTGGCAGAGCAGAATGGGTTTCTGACGGTTGTGGGGCGCTTCCCAGATGTTGTCTGATCGTGCCCTTTAAATCCACCCGGCATTCGCACCTGTGTCGGGTCTAATTGTGCATACGATACTCATTTTTTTTCTAATATAAAGTAACTCAAATACACAGGATACTTGACAATAATTGCAATATGAAGACAAACTATTTTAATCACAGTTGCAACTGTATTCATTATCAGTTGTTGTTGTTGTTGTTATTATTATTATTATTATTATTATTATTATTATTATTATTATTATTATTATTATTATTAATTGTTATTTTATTAAATGTATTAATCACCCACTACTTGCTACTGCAGAGCTCTGGGTGATGTATTGTATATATGACAATATACACTAAATAAAACAATTAAAATTGAATAAAACATTTTAAAAAACATGGCAAACAAATGAATCCCATTTTAGAATGTCAGTCACTTTGTGGGCAGGGGGAGGGGGTAAGGAAAATGTACAGAGCGGAAGAGGGTGCCAGCCGGCATGAAAAACTGTCTCTGTTTTCAACCAAAGGCCTGGTGGAATATCTCAGCCTTGCAGGCCCTATGAAATTCCATAAGGTCCCACAGGGCCCTGATGGTACTCAGCAGAGAGCTCCACCAGGTTAGGGCCGGGACTGAAAGTTATATTTTGTGTTCTGATAAAGATTTTATGGAAATGCCTGTTTGGCTGCCTGCTAGCCAGTATTGAATCTGGTCTTCAGTGAATTTTGTGGACTTCCAGGTCTGTTTGTAATTAGACAGGTATTCAGATAATTAATGATACTGATGACATTCAGAGAGAGGCAGTTGATACAAATTTTCTTAGCACATACTGCTTAATAATGAGCATTATTAAGCCAGTTTGGTGTAGTGGTTAAGTGCATGGACTCTAATCTGGGAGAACCAGGTTTGATTCCTCACTTCTCCACTTGCACCTGCTGGATGACCTTGGGCAAGCCATAGTTCTGATAAGAGCTGTCCTTGAAAAAGAGCAGTTTCTGTCAGAGCTCTCTCCGCCCCACCTACCTCACAGGGTGTCTGTTGTGGGGAGGGGAAGGGAAAGGAGTTTGTAAGCCGCTCTGAGACACCTTTGGGTAGTGAAGGGTGGGGTATAAATGCAATTTATTGCATAAATCTTCTCTACTTCTTCTTCTAACGTCAGCAGAGGTGGAGAGAGACCTGACCCATCTCCCTCCCTGCTCCTGGAACATTAGCATCCTAAACTACAGGAATTATGTTAAGTTTTCCCAAGACACCTGAGTCTATAGACCTTTCCCAATTCCATACTGAACCCCCAGATGTTTATAATTTATTTATTTGTGGAACTCACTTACTCATGGTGTAGCAATGGCCAGTAGCTTAGATGGCTTTAAAAGGAGATTCGCAAATCCATGGAAGATAATGGTGTCAATAGGTAATAGCCATTGTAACTGAAGGAAACCTCTAGTTAGAAGATCTCTCCCTCCCTCCCTCCCTCCCTCCCTTCCTGAAATGCCAGTTGCTGGGGGCAACTACAGAGCAAAGAGTTTTCTGATTGTGGCCCTTCCAGGGCTTTTGCTTTGCCACTGTGAGAAACTGGTTGCTGAACTAGATGGACCCTCAGTCTGATCCAGCAGAACTCTTCCTGTGTTGTTTTATCCTGACTTGTGAACAGATTGTATTCTTTTACATGTTAAGCTTGAAGTCAGTACCAGGATTGTAAGCCTCAACAATCCTATTGGTTGTTCTTGATTTTGCACTGTTTGTCACCAATCAGAACTGACTGAAATGTTATGGAGGGAACAAGCCTCATTGGTCCTTATCCCTCAAATGTTATTGATTGTTAACCAAAGAAGGGCGTGGTTTTGTTAGCCCAGACTATTTAAAAAGGAGCTGTGCTCCACTGTTTTTGTGTGTGTTATCTGATCGTCTTGTTGTTCTTAAATAAAGCTGAATCACTGTTAATCACTCTCTTAGTTAAGGCTCATACTTAACATGTGTTCTGTCACTAAACAAGGTTGTTGGTTGTTGGTTTTTTAATTAGGGCATGTTGTTGTGATTTTGCACTGCAATTATTCTTAAGAAATCTGAGCATTAAAACCTTGTATAGGGGAAGAAATGAAGATAGCACAGAAGTACAAGAAGAGCTATGTGTATGTGTATTGATAATTATACACTATACACAAATCAACTAGTCTAATTTTGTGCCTTCTTTAAATGCATTGAAAAACTTAACACGGGGTGACAAATGTATGTTTAACAGATTTTTTTGAGAGGACGAATATGCAGGGAGGTGGGATTAGCCACAGCATCCCACAGCTTCCATGCTCAAAGGTATAAAAACAGGCTTGTTACTGGTTAAAAGGAACCTGCCCTCCCTAGTTTGATGAGGGCATTGCTGGAGTAAATAAACTGTGGGCCAAAGTCAAAAAGGTGAGGTGAGCTGGTGAGCTGCTGACTTTGAAGGAGTCTCAGTGGACTGCTTCCGAGCAAGTAGTTTGGGAAATGTAGTTTAACAAACACTCAAAATTATGATTCTAGATGGTGAACTGCTTCATTCTATGAGATTACTTGCAACCACCTAAGTATTAAAATATATTCATAGCTTTTGGTATTTGGAAATGGTGGGGGTAGCCTTGGAAAGCTGGAAGTTTGTGTGTATGCATTCTGAGCCTTTTGAGCTTTCATTAAGAAGAAACTTTCTATAAAGGAAAGCCTATCCTGGTACCATAATGATCTGTGGCAATAGCAGAGGAATATTATAATATTTCCCTTCAGTATATAGAGAATGCTTTGCTGTCTGTATGTGCTTAGTATTTTTTCCAATTTTCATGGATTTTTTAAAGGCTAGGCTAGAGATGAGTAGATGTGTATAGGAAAAGACTTTCCTGTTTCATTCCTACTAGGCCCCAAATGGTCTAGCTGCTAACATACCCATGTGACTTCTGTCACTTGAGCAGATGGCCTGCACAGATGGCCAAGCTTCATACCCATATTGACACCTTTTGCTAGAGCAAGGAGACATTCAGGCTCCTTCTCACACGATTTACACTTCAAAGCTCAAGCGGACGTGCCTTTAGTCATGTTAGCAATGTCTGTACCTACATAGTTGGACATGCCTCTCCATCCTTCCTGATTGGGTAAATGGCCATATTCAATTAGGACAGGAGACGGAGGGGATTGTGATCACCCTATGGGATGAAAGACAGAGCTTTCTTGGAAAGAGGGACCCTTTCTAAGAGTTAGTCTCTGTTTGGATTACCTACCTGCAACATGGAATTTCACTAGTGGGCAGTGAAGCTGGACTTGATTGCTCACAGCAAACATGTGTTTCATCCTGAAGATTCCCTGGTTCCACAAAGCACATTGAAGGACTGGTAACTATGAAATACCTCTATGTGTAGTCAGAGCTGAATAAGCTATAGGCCTTGTTCATTGTTTTCTAATCTTTGCAAGTCTGATTATATGCATGCTTTGCTGAATAAAGATGATATATAGATTAATATTATCTGAGTTTGAGTCCTGTATTGCAGCTGATCTCTAAGGCTAAATCCTGTTGCCTGGGGCTACTCAGCTGAAGGCTACCACTGTGGGTTAATTAAGTATTTGCAGCTCTGGCACAGAGCTGGTAAACCTGTTAAGTCCTCTAGACCAGGCAGAAGCTTAGATCTCTGCTTCTGAACCTTGGCAAGGGCACTGATGTAATAGATCTTGGTGGCAGTCTACGGGTAAGCCAGGAGTGTGTGCAGACATACTCTTGGGTTTGTGTAAGCATGTGGGATTTTGGTATCTCTCATTCCTGGACTGGTGTGAGAGAGGAGTAAGATCCTGCACGTGCTGGCAGAGTATCAGGAATTGGGCCTTTCTTATTCCCTGGACTGGGAGTGGGAAGGTTCAAAAAACCTGTACAAGATGTTCCAGGTTTCAAACTGGGATAAGAGTTTAGAGTGGAAAGGCCTCCTGAAATATGGCCACACGTATTGGATAGGTAAGGAAGTTTCATGGATTAAAGATGCAGACAAAAAGGCCTGTATGTGGTTCCCTGTCAAATATACCTCCACCACTGTCAGTTACCACAGAGGGCCTCCATGGCTAATTTGTGGAATGTTCAATGAGGATACACATGGATGAAGTAAGTTTACCAACTTTCAGGTCTGGTCTGGTGTTCTCCTAGTTCTCCAGACTACAGTTCCCCTGGAGGAAGTGTCAGCTTCAGAGGGCAGACTGTATGGAAACAAATTCTCACAGAGCTCCCTCCCCTCCGTAAATTCCAACCTCCCTAGGCACTGACCCCAAATTTCCAGGGGCTTCCCCAAGTCAGAAGATGAAGGTGGTTTTGGTTATCCACTTTTTGCTGCTGGTTCGTAGCATTGCCTACACATTTTGTTGTGATTTTATATACCATTTGTGTGATATTTTATACACATGACATTTACAAATACGTAGGATTTCAGTACACCAATAACACTGAAAAATGTGTACAACTTATGGGAAAACCTGAAAATAAGCTATCTTGAGTTTCATTTGTGTATGGGAAAAGTGAACTCAAGATGGGGATTTCGGGGTCAAAACAGCTTGGATCAGAAATTTAAAATCATTACTAAGCTAGCTAATTAGTTGTTGCCTCCTACTGTTATCCCAGTGTTCACACAACAAAGCTCCTGGACAAGCTCATTGAGTTAATGGCTAAGCAATTCACTTGAAGAATAATTAGCTTGTGGAAGTTACTACTGCAGGACATGGTGATGACCACTTTTGTTGTTGCTCAGTCGCCCAGTGGAGTTCGACTCTTCGTGACCCATGGACCACATCATGCCAGGCCCTCCTGTCTTCCACCGTCCTACAGAGCTTGCATAATTTCATATTTGTTGCATCGGTAACACTGTCTAACAATCTCATCCTTTACCGTCCCCTTCTTCTTTTACCTTCAATCTTTCCCAGCATCAAGGTCTTCTCCACTGAGTGCTTCCTTCTCATTTGGTGGCCAAAGTATTTGAGCTTCAGCTTCAGTATCTGACCTTCCAGGGAACAGTGAGTGTTGATTTCTTTTAGAATTGACTGAAGAACCTGATGCTGGGAAAGATTGAAGGTCAAAGAAGAAGGGGACAGCAAAGGATGAGATGGTTAGACAGTATCGATGCAACGAACATGAAATTGAGCAAACTTCAGAGGACAGCGGAAGACAGGAGGGCCCTGCGTGATCTGGTCCATGGGGTTGTGAAGAGTCGGACTCGACTGTGCGACTGAACAACAAAAATCTAACCTAGCCTAGGCACAGAGAATCTCCAAGGTCAATCACACCAGAACCAACTCTTGAGGCACAATTTGAGAAATGATTATGGCTACTACCCCCATGCATTCCAACAACACCTCCCCCCCAGGAATTCAACATTACAAACAAAGGGAAAAGAAAGCAGAACTTAAGGAAACGAAAGTTAGGCCTGAGCTTGACAGCAATTTGATCTGTAGTTCCTTGACCTCTTCGAAACCCAGATTGTACTTCTGGCAGTTCTCTATCCACTTACTGCTGCAGCCTAGCTTGTAGGATCTTCCCTCCTCTCCATTAACTTTTTTATTTTTAAAGACAAAACATACATAAGACAAAACTAACATAAAAGAGGGAAAAATTTTCTTACAATTCCTTGTTTAACAAACTCATGCCTAATTTATCGTACTTATACTTTGTATGTCCTTAGAAAGTTTTAATTGTCTGTATGGTTTATTTACTATAGTCTTTAAACCACTTATCAAATCTTGACCATGTATTATCAAATGTAGATTCTGGTTGTCCTTTCAAAGTTATAGTTTGTCCATTTCCACCGTTCCCAAAATTTTACTTAAAATTTCTTCTCTCAAGGGTGTTTCTGTTCTCCAGTATTTAGCATAAAGTATTCTAACAGTTGTAGTCACATGTAGTATAAGGTAAGAGTCATATTTTTCACAGTTTTCAGGTAAGATATTGAACAAAAATATTTCTGGAATGAAGGATACAGAACATTTTAACATTTTTTGTAAAATTTCATGAATTCAAACCCAATATTTTTTTGCTTTATGACATAACCATCACATATGGTAAAAAGATCCAACATTATTTTGACACTTCCAACATACGTTTGCACAATTGGGATAAATCTTTGCCAGTTTATCAAGCGTAATATTTATAAAACATTTTATAAATATTTTTCTTATATGAAATTGCTTTAGTAATTTTTACATTTCTCCCCCACATCTGTGACCACTGGTTCAACTCAATATTATGACCCAAGTTTTGTGCCCACTTTATCATAATATTTTTGACCACTTCATCTTGGGTCTTATTATCTAAAGGTAGTACATGAATTTTCTTAATGAGTTTCTCCTCAGCATACATCAATATCTTATCTATTTCTGTTATTTTTTCATAAAAGCCTATCAGTTTGTCTTTGCTGTATCTTGATTCAATTTGTGTTTTTTGCCACCATGTTAAAGTTTCTATTGGTTTTAGTTCATTTCTACTATCTAGTAAGTCTTTGTATTTTAGGATTGTTTCTTCCTGAAGTAGGTTAGGGTTTGTAAAGGCTTCTAATGGAGCATTGGTGTAAAAGTTGTTTTTAGATTCTTCCCAAACCTTCAGTAGAGAGAATCTAATAAGATGTTGTTTGAAATATTTGTATCTGCCCTCCCATACCATATAAAGGTGTGCCAACCTAACGGAAGATCGTGTCCTTCTAATTTCAAAAGTCTTGTATTTTCTAAAGTAATCCAGTTTTTTAACCATGTCAGAGCAGCTGCTGTATAGTAAAGAAGCCAATTTGATAATGCAAACCCAGCTCTCTTTTTGGCATCTTGTAATGCTTTGAACTTTATTCTTGATCTCTTAAGCATGACCTTGCTAGCATATGAAATGAGTGCAATTGTGTGATAGTTTGAACATTCCTTGGCATTGCCTTTCTTTGGGATTGGAATGTAAACTGACCTTTTCCAATCCTTGTGACCACTGTTGCAGTTTCCAAATTTGCTGGCATATTAAGTGCAGCACTTTAGCAGAAGCAGGGCTCTTTTTGTAGCAGGAACTCCTTTGCATATTAGGTGACACACCCCTAATGTAGCCAATCCTCCGAGAGCTTACAGAGCTCTTCTTACAGGGGCTACTGTAAGCTCTGGGAGGATTGGCTACATTAGGGGTGTGCCGCCTAATATGCAAAGGAGTTCCTGCTACAAAAAGAGCCTTGAGCAGCATCTTTTAGGACTTTGAGTAGCTCAGCTAGGATACCATCACCTCTGCTAGCTTTGTTGTTAGTAATGCTTTCTAAGGCACTACATAACCTTATACAAAAAGTGGTCCTTGACTTGACTTGACGCAAAAAGGGGATTAGGCAAATTCATTGTCAAGTTTTACCCAGAATCTGGGTATGCCACCAAGTGTCCTTTAGCTAGCCAAGATTCCCTGCTTTCAATTTTTTTAAAAAGGCTGTAAGCCTTCTAGATCTGTTGATAGAAGTCAAAGTGTGCAGTCACTTTTTTGCAGAGGAAACTGACCCATTCTATCTTCCTCCAGTCCTAAGTAGTGAGGGAAGGCAGGGTTGCAATTGGCATGTATGGGAAAAACAAGTAGCCAGGCTTTCCCTTCCTTTCCTGTCACAAGAAGCTACTTTTTCTGTGCTTGCTTTAGTGGAGAATCTGCAGCACAAAACTTAAGTTTTTAAAAGTGAGTCGTTTTAAGGAAAAGTATCCTCTGCCTTCTTGCAAATTTGCAAATTATTGCAAAGAAGATGGCCTTTCAGCTGTTCTGCTTCCAAATATTTATGGCATTAAAATCAAAAGCTAGTCTTCAGATCGGAAACGAAGCTGGATTCAAACTGAGGAAATATAAAATCTGTCCTTAAGATCTTGCTGAAGATGTCATCTCAAATGGATGCAGGGTGGAAACACCAAAAACAGGGTCATCTTAGCAGTAACCTCTACACTGTGGCATTCATTCCCCTGGGATGGTTGTGTGCTCCCCTTCTCTTGCCTCCTTTGGGGACAGGCAAAGAGAAGAAGAAGAAGAAGAGATTGGATTGGATTTATACCCCGCCCTTCACTTGGAGTCTCAGAGCAGCTTACAAACTCCTTTCCCTTCCCCTCCCCACAACAGACACCCTGTGAGGTAGGTGGGGCTGAAAGAAATCTAACACAAACTGCTCTTTCAGGAACAGCTGTGCCAGAGCTTGTGACTGACCCAAGGTCACATTAGCAGGTGCAAATGGAGGAGTGGGGAATCAAGCCCAGATTAGAGTCCATACACTTAACCACTACACCAAACTGCCAGCCCAGGCCAGCCTGATCTTTTCACATCTCGGAAGTTAAGCAGAGTCAGCCCTGGCTAATATTAGGATAGGAGACCTCCAAAGAGTACCGGGGTGTGACGCAGAGGCAGGCAATGGCAAACCACCTCTGGACGTCTCTTGCCTTGAAAACCCCACAGGGTCAGTTGTGACATGATGGCACTCCCCCCCCCCAAACTTGGTGGTTTTCTGCTGGTCATTTTACACTTTCTCTGATCCATAAATAAGTAGAATATAAGTTTTGTACAGACACTGTTGCTTCTGATTTGTATAATTTTAACAGAGATTTTACATCTGTTTTTGTTTGGTTCAGTTGTTTGCTGCTTCTCTATAAATAATGCCCCAAGTGATTTGCAGCCAAACTCATAATATTAACATTCATAAAAGTCATTTTGTTTTTATGTTTGTCAGGAAATTTTTTGCTGTGCAGCAGTGGAGAAGAGTTTTGCAAAGCAAAGAGAAATGAGAGAAATTCAAGTAGGTGAGAATTAGTGTATTTTAAAGTCAGCAGCTCACTGGAGAAGGCCCATCAGTACTGTATTCATTGGCACCTGAATGAATGACTGCAATTAAACTGTTTAGGTATGTGCAGGCCATGAAATTAATGAAGCATGCATGGTATTCAGCTAAAGGCCTTTCTTCAAGAACTAAGAAAATGGGTAACACTGCAGTCTTGTTATGAATGAGAGTCAGGTAACAGAAAGCATAAAATTTCTCTTTTTATTGAGATCAGAAGACTGGTCTTCCTAAACTCTTGATGCTAAAGAAGGGATGATAACCACCCCTCAAGGTTTGAACATAGCTTTCTCGCAATGAAATGAAATGAAACATAGGGTACAAAGAACGAAGAGGTTTAGGTAAGTCAACTTCAACAGCCACCTTATTGATTACTTGGGAGACCTAAATGGACCCACATATCCACCCCAGTTTTTTCCTCGGTTGCAGACCCTTGATATGCTTGGTGGAAATGTAGACAGAATCCCCTGGAGCTGAGTCCCACTTGGGGCTGCATTTGCCATCAGCAAACCTCTTATAGTCCTCTTTAGCTTTATTTAATGTCTTTTGCAACACACCCAAGTTCTTTGTTACATTGGACCACCACAATTGTGCATCTCCTTTGATTGGTTCATTTAAATCCACCATGGGGAGGGGTCCTCCCTCATACCCATGTACTGCCATGAAGGGGGTCATTCCAATGGAACTATGAAGGGAATTATTATAACTTTATTCCGCAAAAGGTAAAAATTGCACCCAATTGTCTTGTCAGTGATTAACATAACACCTCAAGAATTGCTCAAGAATTTGGTTGGTGCACTCTGTTTGTCTGTCCGTCTCAGGGTGGTGACTGCTACTCAGCCCCCTTTCTACCCCCAAGAGAGCCATTAACTCCTTCCAAAACTTGGCAATGAACTGTGTCCCGTGGTCAGATATGACCTTCTTAGGTAACCCATGCAACCTTATGGCATGCTGCAAAAACATGGTGGCCAGCTGTTTAGCAGTAGGGATCTGCTTACATGGGACTAAATGGGCTTGCTTCAAAAATAAATCAATGACTACCCACACCACTGTTTTCCCTTGACTATCAGGCAAGTCAGTAATAAAGTCCATAAAAATTACTGCCCGGGATGCTCAGGGGTTTCCAGTGGCTGGAGATGACCAGGCACTTTACCTTCCCTCTGCTTACTCATTAAGCAGGTTTGGCACTTGGCTACATACGTAGAAATGTCTTTTCTCATCCCTGGCCACCAAAACTGTTGTTGTATTAAATGCAGTGTCTTTAAATAACCAAAACGTTCCTTTTATTACTACTTCTCCCCGCAAAGACTCAGGCACATAGGTTTTGTCCCCTCTATACCAGCTGCCATTCTCTTGTGGCTGCAAACCTTCTTTCATTACCTAGATCCTGAGGGCTGAACACAGCTTTTAGTCTCTCCAACCATCCATCTGGTTCTGCCCCCCACTTCGGTTTTTGCTCGGCTGTATGTCATTACTGCCCCTCCCAATTGGGCAGGGGAAAATATAGTGTCAGTGACCTCATCACGTTGGCTGGCATGTTGTGGGAGGTGGGAAAGAGTGTTGGCCATGAAATTTGACTTCCCTGGGAGGTACTTTATCGTCAAACGAAACTTGGAGAAGAACTCCACCCACCGCACTTGCTTTGTGTTCAACCTGTGGGGCATTCTGAGTGCTTCTAGATTCTTATGGTCAGTCCACACCTCAAAGGGTACTTGAGCCCCCTCCAACCAATGGCGCCATGTAGTAAGGGCTGGCTTCACAGCTGCCACCTCCTTATCCCACACCGCCTAATTACGCTCAGCCCTGGAAAATGTTTTAGACACATAAGCTAGTGGGTGCAGTTTCCCATCTGCACCCCTTTGCAATATCACTCCCCCATTGCTACATCAGATGCATCCACTTGCACAATAAATCCCTTATTTTCATCAGGGTGATATAGGATGGGTTTGGAAGTAAATAGCTTTTTTAAATCTTCAAAGGCTTGCTGGCATTCTGAGGTCCACAGTAACTTACTTCTTCCCTTGCACACCTCGGGACCCCTCCCCTTATTCTTTAATAAGTCAGTGAGGGGCAACGACACTTGGGTGAAGTTGGGGATGAAGGTGCAATAAAAGTTCACGAACCTGAGGAATGGTTGGAGTTGCCTTCATGTCTGGGGGGTTCCCACCCCACTACATCCTGGACCTTCTTAGGATTCATTCCCAGCCCCTGTTGTGGTAACCCAAGAAATCTATTTCAGTCTGATGAAACTCACATTTAGACAACTTTGCATACAAATGATTATTGTAAAGAGCCGTTAGCACTTCACGCACTAATTTCACATGTGGATCCATGTCTTGCGTGTACACTAACACGTCATCTAAGTACACGACAACTCCCTTGAATAAATGTTTGTGTAATACTTTGTTTATCAAGTTCATGAATACTCCTGGGGCCCCTGCCAATCCGAAAGGCATTACCAAATATTCAAATTGCCCCAAAGGGGTATTGAACGCAGTCTTATGTTGTCGCCTTCCGTATGTGCACTCTGAAGTAAGTTTCTCTCAAATCCAGCTTAATGAAAAATTTTCCTTTGGGTGCTTCGGCCAATAAGTCTTTTATTAGCAGCAAAGGGTAGGCATTTGACACAGAGACTGCATTTAGACCTCGATAGTCTGTACACAACCACAACCCCCTTGTCCTCCTTTTTCTGGAAAAGGTCGGGGGGCGTGAAAGGAGAGGTGGCCAATCTGATAAAGACTCGTTCCAGGTTCTTATCAATGAAGCGCCGTAATTCCTCCTGCTCGGAGGGGTTCATTGCATACAATTTTCCTTTAGGCATTTTATGGCCCGGCAAAATTTCAATAGCACAGTCAGTTTTCTGGTGGGGAGGCACTTCATCCACTTCCCTTTCCTTGAACACCTGCCCCAAGTACCTATATTCAGGCGGAATGGTATTTAACTCCTTCCTAGCCAAGCAAGCTCTTTTGGGCACAGGGTGGGCTTCTCCCCCCATATTGGATTCCACTGGTGCTCTTTGCACCGGGGATCCAAAAAAGTGAATATCCCTTAGCTCCATTGCACATAGGGGTCATGAGCAGCAAACCAGGGATTCCCCAGGACCATGGGAAACTGGGCAGTCGGGTGCACTATGAATGATCGCTGTTCCCAAGGCCCTGACACCCCTACAGGCAGTTCAGTAGTCTGATACTGGCATGACTGCATTGTGGTTCCATCTATCTGGGTGAACACCACTGGCTCTTCGAGCTTAATCACCCCAGCTCTCAACCCCATAACCAAAGTCGGGCTTATTAAGTCTCGTGAACACCCAGAGTCAATTAAAGCCTGTACCCAAACTTGGGTCCTGGATGTGGGGTGCAAAATAGTAACAGTCACAAAAAGCAAGGAGGTACAATATCTCACCTATTCTCATGCCGGGGTCTCACAGACCTGCTGGCTGGTGCCTTTCATAGCAGGTTCTGGTCTTTTCCCTACATCTGAGGCTCGTCTCCGTCGCTGGAGGAGGTGGTCCCCGATGAGGGGAATTTGGCAGCTTGTAGTGCCCTGGGAGACTTGGCTCTTTCCCCTGGTACTTTCCCCTTCTTCTCCCGATAGTCGACACACCACTCCTCCTGCTGGTCCTGGTCTTCTGGCTGTGCCCAGGTGCATTCGACAGCGGAATAGCTCAGCTTACCGCATCATAGACACAAGCCTTTCTTGAGGCACGATTCTCCCAGTCTCCACTTGGTAGGAACCCTCTGCCTCGCACTCCTCTCGTTGCTCCCCCCCACAGCCTGGGGTTTTGTGGTGGTACAGCTTCACCAAGTTGTGGTGGTTCTCCACTTTGCACGCTACTTGGATCCACCCAGCTAGGGTGAGAAGATTATCATGGGCCAGAGCCTTCTCTAAGATAATGGTATTAGCCCGGCCTGATAGAACTCAATGAGAACCTCTTCGGGCCATCCCAAAAGCTTGGCAGCAGTAGCTTTGAATTCCTGCACTGAGTGGGTGCCTTGCTGGATCCCACACAGGTGGGTTTACACCTTCTCTAATTCCAGAGGGTCCTTGAACTGGTGTTTGAGGGCTTGCATAAATGCATTGACATCCTTCAGCTTTGGGGTCGCCATGTTGTATAGGCCTACAAACCAGTCAGCCACTCTATCTCGCAGTCAGGAGCCCATGAAATCCACTTTCTGCTTGTCTGAGGCAAAGGTGTGCCCCCACTCGCACAGCATCTTTCGTGCCTGTATCACGAAGAAGGCAAGCTTGGTGGGGCTCCCATCAAAGGTCGCTTCCAGTGCATCTCAGGGCCGCTCTCTCTCCATGCCGACTTTGCGAGGGGCAGGTTGGGGAAGGTTTTTCAGTCTCACCTTCTGTCTCTTCCTCCTCCTCCCTTGAAGTCTCAGAGACTTCCTTCTCCATCAGTTCTTTAACCAGTTTAGGGAGGTTCTTCACCAGGTACTTTCAATTCCTTCAGATCGGACTGCAGACCCAAGGGGTCTTCTTCACACTCCTCTTGCATCTTACCCAACTCCCGGTCATCTTGGAAGGTGCTGAAGATGCGCCATTGTTCTCGCTCACTCTTTCCCTTGGCTCCCTGGAACCCCGGTGTGCCTCCCAACCAGGCTGGATCATCCCAGCTATCAGGAAACCTGCACCCTTGGCTGGTTTCTTCTTTTGGAGGTCAGGCACCGGGTTCTCAGGCTCGGACCCAGTACTGGTGTCTGCCCCGCTATCTCCATCTCCATTCCCCATTTCCTTGGAATGGGTCCTGAGTAGGAGAATGGGAGATATGACAATCTGTCAGGTTCCCAGTCAAATCACTCTTCACACACACTTTCCTTGATTAAAGTTTTATTAGAAAATATGAGATGTTCAGGGATCAAACTCTTATGTCAGATGTGAGGTGCTAAGGTGGGAAAGCAGTGTATAACTAAAACCCCACATTCCATTCATATGCATCAGCAATACTACCCGGACCATGAGAGAACACACGATCCACCCCTAGCTGAACACAGGCTTGTCTTCAAGGTCACTCCCATGAGAAGAGTCATTTTTGAGGTGTCATAAAAACCTTACCAAAGCGAGCCTCCCTAATTCTACCAGGCTCCACACATCCACTCCCCCTAGGTAGGAATGCATTGGCAGGCAAGGGTCAATGATAAGCGCTTCTGCTTCCACTAACATCTGGAAGCAGAAGCGAGGGAAAATAATAAGACAGCAGCAGGTTCGAATACAACAGGTATAGTAGCTTATATAGCAGGTTCTAATACAACAGGTACAGTAGCTCATATAACAGGTACAGTAGTACAGAGGCCCAAGCCTGACAGTTTGCTTTGTGTTATGGTTGCTTCAAGATTCCCTTAAATGTCAGAGGTATCAGATGCCTTGGATAATGGTGGTGATGCAGAGGAGACCTCAACAGAGGTGGGTTAGCACTAGCAGTTGTCTGTCTCAGGACACCTTGAAGTCCAATCTGAAGAAAACACTGTGCAGGGCACCTGGAGGACAAGGACACTTCACTATTTCTTTAAGACCACACATTTGTAATGGTTAGATTGTTGGACCATAACTGGAGGAGACAGCCCTTCTAATTTTATATGCTACTTTCAGGCAATTTATGCAAAAACAACATTAAATATTGCATAACTTTGGTACAAGAAAACTGGAAAAGGTGTGAAAACAGAATAAAAGGTTTGAATTGCACAGGAGAGAAAGGGAAAACAAAATGAGGATTTTGAGTAGAATCCATGGCCCCACAAAATTTGGTAGCAGCCGGAGAAGCGCATGGTGCTGTCTGGCAAGCCGCCTCAGCTCCACAGCGAAGCCCAAGCCTCTTTTATTTTTATTTTTTTTAAAAGGTTGGGCATGGGAAAATAAATGCAGCTGTCAGTGGGGATTCTTGGGTCTACCCTCAACTCTGCTTTTTGCGGTACAGAAGCACGCACCTTTTAAAAATGCTTTAAAGAGGTTTTTTTTAAGTTTTAAAGGGGAAAATCTTATGGCCCTAAGTAGAACACACATGCCCTGGCATGCTAAAGACACCAAACTCTCAGGGGATCTCTGGCTGACTCTCTTCTACCTGCCCTCCAAGTCTGGTGAGGATTGGATTTACAGGGTCCAAATTATGGCCTTCGCAGAGAGGGTACCTCTGTCCTTTATTGGTTCCAATGGAGGGGGAACAGCAAAACAGCAAGGGTAATAGAAGCCCAGCAGAACAGAATCAAAGTCCCACAGAATCTCCGCTGCAGAAATGGAAGGGGGGCATATTTGTAAGCTCAGCAGAAGCAGTGCAATGTGCCTAGCAGTGCAAACCTGACAGAACTAAGGTCAAAACAGAGAATCTCTGCAGTAGAAACTGAAGGTATGAGGGGGACATTTTTTGCAAGTCCAGCAGAACCAGTACAATCTACAAAGTGCCCAGCTATACCAGTGCAATCACAGATTGCCCAGCAGAACCCAGTGCCAGCTCAACAGGACTAATGTCAAGCACAGAATCACAATCCAAGCAAGGGGTTGGTTTGGAAGCCCAGCAGAGCCAGTTCAATGTACTAGTGCCCAGCATGACTCAGTGTCAATGTGGCAATGCCAACTCAGTCACAATCTAAGCAAGGGGGGCATTTTTGCAAGCCCAGCAGAACCAGTACAGTGTACAGAGTAACCAGCAGTACCAGTGCAATTACAGAGTGCCCAGCAGAACTGTCATTACAAGCTTAAAAAGACTGATCTCAAAGAACATAGTCACAAATCCAAGCCAGGGTGGTGGGATTTGTGGGATTCTGTGCAAGAAAATGGGAAGTAAACACAAAGGAAGGCTGGTAAAGAGGGGAAAACCCTCTTGAAATTGATATAACTTGTTTGAAACTGACAACATTATTTCCAAGGCTGGAGAATTCCCTCCCCCCCACATTGCTTTGAAGTTTGGTAAACATTTTGTTTGAGCGGAGACAGTCTGTCTGGAAATGTATCAATTCACGAACTGACACGAACTTCCAGGAACTGCTTGAAAGTTAATGGAAAGTTTGTGCTGGTTGACCTGCCATGAACTCCAGTTTGCAGACTACAAACCGGCCAAAATGTGTCCAGTTTGTGAGCTGGTTCTCGCCCATCCCTAGAAGTAAGGGCTCCATTAGGGTAGCTGCACTGCTCTCATGTGGGTTAAGAGTAGGGTTCAGTGTTGCTCAGAGGGCTTCAGAAAGTGGCAGGTGCAGCCCACATGATGACTTACTGTTTCAAAGCATACGATGTCAAAGCATACTGCAGTCCCTTGTGTCCACACAGGGCCAGCGACTTCTCTGCTACAAGAGCTATAAGAACTACCTGGTCTCCCAAGAAAATATTGCTATGTTCTGTAGCTCTTGTGGCAGAGAAGTGGCTGGTGTTCTGTTTATATGTAACAAGGAGAAAATAATCTGATTCATAAATTCCCAAGGCAAATACAGTCTGTAAACTTTGGCCAGCTTCTCTTCTTTCAGTTTACTTGTTTTTAAAATGATAAATTATTGGTAAAAGAAGGAGAAGTGCAGCTCATTTTTTACCTGCCAAATAATTTCTATTATTATCTATGGTCTTTCAATGCCTGGCATCTCATTCTAGTTGTAGCTTCATTTTCAAGAAACACTGAAGTTGGATACATGCACATACACTCAGTAAAGGGTGAAACCAGTCACGGTCTGCAACTAATGGTAGAATCCCTTGTGGGATCAAGTGTAACCCAAAGAATTTTTTCTCAAACAATTTACCTGCCAGGCTAAACAAGTCATCTGAGATCATGTTCCCATGTCTCAGCCTTTTTACAATGTACTTATACCCCATCTTTCCCACCATCTGTGGCCTGAGCAGAGGAAAACTGAGAAGGACTTTGGCTCCAGCTCCCTGGCTAAGGAAGATGAAAAATTTGAATTTCAGTTGTTTATTTGAAATAGGCAATCAAACCTTTGTAATTTTGGAAATTATATTCAGCATGGATGTCACACAGTTGCAATACAATTGTTTGAAAACTGTCCAGATGGAATTCTAAAGGCTTTCAAATGGATGGTCATGTATGAATTATGGGAGCTGTCAGACTTGGGCTATAACTGTGGTTTACCTAATCAGTATATTGCAATTGATGACCCCATCTGTTTCATGTCTCCCTGTTCCCCCCCCCTCCCCACTTTCTTCCTGTCTCATCCTCACCCTCGCTGACATTCCTATGGGTGGGGAAGGTGTGAATGCAGATGTGTGTGAATAAGGGGGTAGAGTAGAGGCCTCTGCTTTGTAACAGTTTTCCCATAACAAGTGCACCTCTTTGGAGAGCCTGCTCTCAGCAGGGCATCCTTGAAGTCATTAGATAACAACTTTCACAGGGCTAGTTGACTAGAAGCAATTGTGAGATGAGAAAGGGGAGGAGTGGATGGCGTACCTATGGAATGTATTGTTTGACTATACCTTAAGTTACTTTCGCTTTTGTACTTCAGTCTTAGCAAGGAGTTCATCCTTGTCAAATCTAAATCTCTTTTCCTAATAAACTCACTTCAAACGAGTTGCGGACTGAGAGTGGATTACTGGGAACCCAACAGACGCATTAACACATTTTCTTGTTTCCTAGCATTTCACAGCACTGCAGATGTTCTCAAGGCAGTTGTGTTGTGTTGCTCAGAATGCTTCCATTGGGCAGGGTTAATTTCCACAAAAAAAATTTTACAAGTGGAAGAAGAGATTGGATTTATACCCCGCCCTTCACTACCTAAAGGAGTCTCAGAGCAGCTTACAAACTCCTTTCCCTTCCCCTCCCCACAACAGACACCCTGTGAGGTAGGTGGGTCTGAGAGAGCTCTGACAGAAACTGCTCTTTTTCAAGAACAGCTGTGCCAGAACTATGACTTGCCCAAGGTCATCCAGCAGGTGCAAGTGGAGAAGTGGGGAATCAAACCCGGTTCTCCCAGATTAGAGTCCATGCACTTAACCACTATACCAAACTGGCTCCTTGCAACTTAAATAGCCTTTTAAAGAGGCTTCTCTGCCTGGTTCTTCTCCCAATCAGTTTCATAATTCGACTCAGCAATTTCAAAAATAAAGAGTTCTGGGGACCCACCTTGGAAATGGTCCTGAGTCTTTTTTTCTTTTTTTGTTTTTTGAAAAATACACAAAAAAATGAAATAAATTGGGAGCAAAGAGACTTGCGAGAGACTATCACTCCACTTGCAAAGTTAATGTTGTTATTAAAATCTCTTCCATCCAAAGAGGAATCTCTGAGGTTTCCAATAATTACTGCATTCCATTATATCAGAGACTGCAAAATGCTTAGGAGATAGTTTTAATGTTTCATTAGCCTCTTGGCCGCTGCCACTGGTATTGCAACAGATATACTGGAAGTATGAAAGCACTGTGACAGCAGAAGCAACAAAGACATCTATTTGGTCATAGTTTAAGCAGTCCAACTCTCTTGCCAAGTCATTGAAAAAAGTCTCTTTTGCTCCATTAGGTGCATATATATTTACAAGCAATGTCCTTTTTCTGTACATCGTTATTTCCACGCCAACATATCTACCTTCCTTGTCTGAGAAGATTTGTTTAGGTTCCAATTCTTTATTGATATATATCACTGTTCCTTTCTTCTTATTAATTGCTGATGAATGAAATTCTTCTCCCAATTTTTTATTAATCAGATACTTATTGTCTTGTTTTCTGATGTGTGTTTCTTGCAAACAAATTATATTGCATTTTTGTTTCTCTAGCCAATGATTCACTAATCTTCTTTTGTTTGGTGAATTTAGTCCATTTACATTCCAAGATAAAAAATTTGTAATCCATCAGTGATTTGAATTAAATGTCTTTAAAATCATCAAAATTGTTCTCTTTAAATCTATACAAATCTCCTTCTGTTTTGATTGTAAATCTCACCGAGTTATACGAGAATGATAATCCATGTGGGATTTCCCATCTGAACCTGATGCTCATTTCTTTTAACCTATCTGTTAGTTTCTTGAACTTCTTTCTGTCTTGTAAAATCATTCTCGGAATTTCTCTTAGAATTATTATCTTCTTTCCATCTATTTCCAACGGTTGTGTAAATTGCTTCTTGAAGATGTCTTCTTTCATTTTTGTAGTCACAAATTGAACAATCACATCTCTGGGTAATTTCTTTCTTTTGGCATAAGCTGAGTTTACTCTGTAAATTAAGTCAAAGTCTGAATCCAAATCTCCTTGATCCTCCCCTATGTAAGTTGTCAACGTGCTGATTACTAAGACCCGTATGTCCTGATCTTCCTCCTCTTCAATTCCTCTCAGCCTCAGATGATTCTGAGTAGCCCTATATTCCATCATGGACTCCAATCTTGTATTTTCTTGGAGAGTTCTTTTAACTTTCTGTTCCATTTCTTCTGATTTTGTCACCAGACTTTGAACCTCTTTTTTAACTTCTTCCGTATCTTTTTTAATCCCTGCCACTTCTGTTAGTACCAGTTCTTTCAATTCTGCCATATTTTTTTGTTGTACTTGGACTTGCACTTGTTCTATTTGCTCCAGTTGTATTTGCATCTGTTGTTGTAACTGTGATTCTATTTGCTTTCCCAAATTCTGCATCACCTCTGTCATCCTTTTCTCCATCGCCTCCATGGCAGCCTGCCATTCTTTTTTTTCTTTTGCAGTCATTCTTGGACTTGGTGATGAGGCGGCCCTTGGTCTTGACCTCAAATCCGTCTTGGAGGCAAGTTCAGAACTAAACAATCTTTATATTATCAATCTTAAAGTCGAATCGCCACCTTTATAACTTTTTCTGGTGCTTTTTCGGTTTAAAAATAACTTTTTAAAATTTAGTCCTCCTCAAAATGGCGGGCGCAGTTTCTCTATGATTTTCTGGCTAGAGTAGGCTCCTTTGAAACTTCCTGTATAGCTGTCCGTCTCGGTAATCCAACTTCCGGTGTCACACTTTAAAACGTCCGACTACTTCCGGTAAAGCAACTTGAAAAACATCCACTCTAGCCTATTTCCTGTACCATAGAATCACAGTCAGTTTCGTTTCTACTACGCAAAGTTTAGTCTTAACTGACCACAGGAATGCAAAACAAAGTCACTTTTCTACCGTTTTCTCCGAAGGAAAGCTTTCTTTTTGCTTTTAAATCAAGCGGATTAGTTCCTTAGAGCTTTATATGCTTATCCGTACGTTTTAATTTTGCGTTCTTCTTCAAACCGGTAAGCGAATGTTCATTTGTTACCTTACTTGTAATCTCGGGGTTTCGCAATGCTTCTTCTGTAACCGATGTTAATCTTGATGTTAAAGAGGCCGGTAGATGACGGATTTATGCTGAATTCTCAGCCCGGCTGGTATCTGTAGTGCTGATATGCAACTGCCCTCTTCGCGGAAGGAGATCAAGGTGTAAACAAGCTTCCTCCGAAGCTTATCCACACCGATCTCAACTCCCTCTCAGGCTTGGCTGCTTGCTTGCCACCCCCCCGCCTGGGGAGTGCTGCGTTGGGCCAGGTAAAGCCCAAACTGTCGTCAGATACCGCCGTCCACCTTGCCCAAATCGCAAAGTGCGTCAATTCGCCATTTTAACTCCGACCGGAAGCCAACAAAGACACTTCTGGATGTGCAAAGACACTTCTGGATGTGAAGATGGAATTCTGGTTTGTGAGGAAGATATTATAGATGTTTGTAAAATGATGAATGAAGGAGAGAGAGTAGACAGAGGGAACTTTTCCTCCTCCTCCTAAAATACTAGAGCGATAGATAAAAGGAAACACAACAAGCGATTAAAAAGTAGAATTCACTGCCAGAGGATATAGTGATGGCCACAGGCACAAATGGTTTTAAAAGGTTGTTGTTGTTGTTCAGTCGCACAATCGAATCTGACTCTTCATGACCACATCACGTCAGGCCCTTCTGTCTTCCGCTGTCCTACGGAGTATGCTCAATTTCATGTCCTTTGCATCGATAACACTGTCTAACCATCTCATTTCAACCAACCATGAATCCATCCAATGGTTGCACCATCCAGCCTACACTTAACCAGCTTATCCTCAAGGATATCATTTGACAAAGTTTCACATGATATCCTTGAGGATAAGCTGGTTAAGTGTGGGCTGGATGGTGCAACCGTTGGATGGATTCATGGTTAGTTGAAAAACTGTACCCAACGAGTGCTTGTAAATGACTCTGTGTCTATGTGGAGGGAAGTCTCGAGTGGAGTGCCACAGGGCTCGGTCCTAGGCCCGGTGTTGTTCAATGTTTTTTATAAATGACCTGGAGGAAGACATATATCAGATTTGCAGATGACATGAAGCTGGATGGGATTGCTAATTCTGAAGAAGACAGAGTCAGGATTCAAAATGATCTAGATAGACTGGAACAGTGGGCTGAGACAAATAAAATGAATTTCATTGGAGATAAATGCTAAGTCTTACACTTAGGTACAAAAAATCAAAGACACAGATATAGAATGGAAGGGACTTGGCTTGACAGCAGCACGTGTGAAAGGGATCTAGGTGTTCTAGTTGATCACAAGCTAAACATGAGCCCACAGTATGATGTGGTTGTGAAGAAAGCTAATGCAATCTTAGGATGCATTAACAGAAGCATTGTGTCCTGATCACGGGAGGTGGTAGTTCCACTCTATTCTGCTATGGTCAGGCCTCATCTGGAGTACTGTGTCCAGTTCTGGGCACCACATTTTAGGAAGGATGTTGACAAGCTCGAGCTTATCCAGAAGAGTGCAACCAGGATGGTGAGAGGGTTGGAATCCAAGTCTTAGGAGGAAAGGCTGAAAGAGTTGGGTATATTTAGCCTGGGAAAGAGAAGGCTTAGAGGGGACTTCAAATATTTGAAGGGCTGTCATGTAGAAGATGGAACAGATCTATTGTTTCTTGCTCCGGATTGCAAGACTAGATCTAATGGGTGGAAATTACAAGGGAGTCGTTGTCATCTGCAAATTTAGCCACTTCACTGCTTACTCCCAATTCCAAATTGTTAATAAACAAGTTAAAAAGCATCGGACCGAGTACTGATCCCTGTGGTGCCCCACTGCTTACCACCCTCCACTGAGAAAGTTTCCCATTTATACTCACTCTCTGTTTCCTATTTATAACCCAGTTTTTTAATCCACAAGAGGACTTGTCCTTTTATCCCATGACTATTGAGCTTACTTTGGAGCCTTTGATGAGGGATTTTATCAAAAACTTTCTGGAAGTCAACTTAAACAATATCTATTGGGTCCCCCTTGTCCACATGTTTGTTCACTCCCTTCAAAAATACTAACAGGTTAGTGAGACAAGATCTTCCCTTACAGAACCCATGCTGAGTCTGAAAAGCAGGGAGGCTTGTGAGGCACTCCAAAGTGATCTGTCGAGGATGGATGAGTGGGTGTCAACATGGCAAATGGGGGTTCAGTATGGCCAAGTACAAAGTGATGCACATTGGAGCCAAAACTGATAACTATAAATACATGTTGATGGGGTCCAAACTGGCTGAGAGAGAGATCTTGGAGAGGGATCTTGGAGTCGTAGTAGATAACTCACTGAAAATGTCAAGACAGTGTGTGACTGCAGTAAAAAAGGCCAATGCTATGCTGAGGATTATTAGGAAGGGAATTGAAAACAAATCAGCCAGTATCATAATGCCCCTGTCTAAATCAATGGTGTGACCTCATTTGGAATACTGTGTACAGTTCTGGTGAGTTGAGTAAATCTTTCCTTTTCAACTTTGCCTTTTGCTTTCCTTCTTTCCTCAGCTATTTGTAAAGCCTCATCAGACAGCCACTTTACTTTCTTGCATTTCTTTTTCTTTGGGATGGTGCTGATTTCTGCCTCCTGCACAACGTCACAAATCTCCATCCATAGTTCTTCAGGCACTCTGTCTATCAAATCTAACCCCTTAAACCAGGGGTCTTTTCGTAGAAAAACAGCTGCAGGATGGTATGCTAATGAGCTATTAGGCTATTAGCATTTGCCATGCCCCTGACATCACTGGAAGTGATGTCAGAAGGGGAAGCAAAAGGGGGGGAGGCATCTTCAAACGCCTCCCCTTCCCTTTCCCAGCTGGCCTGGGTGGGGGAGCTAAGAGAGAAGGGGTTTAAAGTTTAAACTCCTTCTCACTAGAGTTGGGCCACAGAAGGAGGAAAGAGAGAGAGTAGAGAGAAGGAAAAAAGGAAGGAAAGAGGGAAAGAAAGAGAAGGAAAGGAGGAGAGAAAGAAAGAGAGGGAAGAAGGAGGGAAACAGGAAAGGAGGAAAAAAGAGAAGATAAGAAGGTGGGAAAGAAAGAAAGAGAGAAGGGAAGAAGGAGGGAAAGAGGAGAAGGAGAGAAGGAAAGGAGGGAATGAAAGAAATTTGGCGGCAATTTGGCCCCATTATATCCTATGGACCATTGAAGTCAATGGTGAAAATGTAGAGTATATTCTGGGGGTTGGAGGAGAGGGGGTTTGAGGGAGAGGCTCCAAACTCACAGGGTAGCTTATGGAGCCTCTCCTCAAGATACCCACCAAGTTTCAAGAACATTGGATTAGGGGGTCCAATTCTATGGGCCCCCAAACAGGTTGCCACCATTCCCTCCATTGTTCTCTGTGGTGGGAAAAAAGTAACTTGATCTCATGATCTGAACCACAGTCAGCTCAAGCTCTTGTTTTTACTGACTGTATAGCGCTTCTCCATCTTTGACTGCAAATGGTATAATCAATTTGATTTCGGTTTTGCCCATCTGGTGATGTCCATATGTAGAGTCTCCTCTTAAGTTGTTGGAAGAAGGTGTTTGCTATGACCAGCGTGTTCTCTTGACAAAACTCTGTTAGCCTTTGCCCAACTTCATTTTGTTCTCCAAGGCCAAACTTCTCCATTATTCCTGTTACCTTTTGACTTCCTACTTTAGCATTCCAGTCCCCTATGATATTAAGGACATCTTTTTTTGATGTTAGTTCTAGAAAGTGTTGTAGGTCTTCATAGAACCGGTCCACTTCAGCCTCCTTTGCGTCAGTGGTTGGGGCATAGACTTGGATTACTGTGATGTTGAATGGTTTGCCTTGGATTCGGACCAAGATCATCTTGTCTTTTTTGAGATTGTATCCCATTACTGCCTTTCTCACTCTCTTGTTTACTATAAAGGCCACACCATTTTTTTCTGTGGGATTCTTGGCCACAGCAGTAGATATAATGGTCTTCTGAGTTAAATTTGCCCATTCCCGTCCAGTTTAGTTCACTGATTCCCAAGATGTCGATGTTCAGTTTTGCCATCTCATTTTTGACCACATCCAGTTTACCTTGATTCATAGGTCTTACATTCCAGATTCCTGTGCAGTATTGTTCTTTGCAGCATCGGTCTTTCCTTTCACCATCAGACACATCCACAGCTGATTATCCTTTTGGCTTTGGCCCAGCCACTTCATTCTTTCCAGTGTTACTTGTACTTGCCCTCTGCTCTTCCCCAGTAGCATATTGGACACCTTCCAACCTGAGGGGCTTATCTTCCAGTGTCATATCTTTTAGCCTTTTGTTACTGTTCATGGGGTTTTCTTGGCAAAGATACTGGAGTGGGTTGCCATTTCCTTCTCTAGTGGATCACGTTTTGTCTGAAGATTAATCCAATTTATGGAAGATTGGTCTATCAGTGGCTACTAACCAAGGTGACTAAAGGGAACTTCCACATTTATAGACAGTAAACCTCTGAATACCAGTGCTAGGAATGAACATCAAGGAAAGTCTTCAGTTTCTATGCCCTGTGATTGCCCTCTAGGTGGGCCACTGTGTGAGATAGAATGCTAGACTAGATGGGCTTGATCCAGCAGAGCTGTTGTTATGATGTATTTTCATTTCAGGTATACATGCTTTACTTCAGTTGACTAAGCAATGATTACAATGTTGAATTAAGATCTGGGAGACCCAGTGCTCAACTTACTCCTGATTTTCTTGGGAATCGATCCACAAGCATTGGAATTGGTTTAGACATGGTTCTTCTACTCATCTGCCCTTTCTCTGCATTTTCACAGTTATAGAGTCAGTTTATTTTCTTCCAAATGTGCCTTAAATAATCAGGTTATTCAAGGGAGGGTGCTGTTGTCATCAGTGACATCATCAGTGATATCATAACACCCCCATTTTATATTTATTTATTTCAATTTCTTAACCGCCCTTCCGTACTTATGCGGGGCTCAGGGCGGTTTACAACAACATAATAATCCAATACAAATTTTAAAACCAGTTAAAACTACAGAAATTCCATACTAAAACAGTCAGCATAGGTATTTAAACACTTTAACAAGACGGCTTGATTAGCATTCAGATTTTCATCATTTCCATGAGGGGGAAGGGAGGGGAAATTTTACTTTTTGTAAACTGTTGATTATTTGTCTTTGTGGCACATGGGGACTGCACATGCATAGGCCAGCTACAGAGAGGATTTTCATTAGATTCTAGAGCATTCTAGCTATGGAGAGTGCTCCCTCCCATCCCTTCCAGAGCTGGTAATTTCCGCCCAAATTGGCACATGACTAGGAGAGGGGGAGTGGTCTTCCCTCCGTTTCTTTTTGCTGCCATTAGGAGAGGATTTTTGGATTAGAGCTACAGTTTTTTTTTGTTTGTTTGTTTCTTCTGTGGTTTCTTCTTTCAGGAATGGCTGTGTTCAAGAAATGTGTCAACTGTAGCACAAAAATGGCCCAGGCTGATGAACATTCTTTGTGCCTCATCTGCCTGGGAAAAGCTCATAATGCTGTAGTCTGTGAGTATTGCTGCTAGTTTATGTTCAGTTTTGGGCATCACAATTTAAGAAGGATATAGAGAAGCTGGAACGTGTCCAGAGAAAGGCAACAAAGATGGTGAGCGGTCTGGAGACCAAGTCCTATGGGGAAGGGTTGAAGGAGCTCGTTATGTATAGCCTGGAGAAGAGATGACTGAGAGGCAATGCTTCCTCTAAGCTGTGGAGTCTGGTGAGCAAAAATTCTACTTTGTGAGCTACTGATATTAAAGTTGTGAGGAGCGATTTGCCTACTGCATAAATTAGTTTGCTCTAGAGCCATCATTTCTGAGCTAAGAAAAAAAAGTGTGAGCCAGAAGCTAAAAAAATGTGAGCTGGCTCACACTGAGCTTAGATGGAACACTGCTGAGAGGTGATATGCTAACCATCTTCAAGTACTTGAAGGGCTGTCATATAGAGGATGGTGTGGAGTTGTTTTCTGTTGCCCTAGAAGGTCGGACCAGAATCAATGAGTTGAAATTGAATCAGAAGAATTTTCAGCTAAACATTAGGAAGAACTTCCTGACAGTTACAGTAGTTCCTCAATGGAACAGGCTTCCTTGGGAGGTGGTAGGTTCTCCTTCTTTGGAGGTTTTTAAGCAGAGACTAGATGGCCATCTGACAGCAGTGCTGATTCTGTAAACATAGGCAGATCATGAGAGGGAGGGCAAGGAGGGCTGCGTCAGTTCCTACCTCTCATGACCCTTTCTTACACACCTAAGGAAATGCTGATCACCACTTCTGGGTCAGGAAGCAATTTTTCTCCAGGCCAGTTTGGCTGGAGACCCTGGAAGGTTTTTTTTTTTGGTCATCTTCTGGGCATGAAATAGCAGTCACTATGGGAGTGGGGGGAGGTATTTGTGAATTTCCTGCATTGTGCAGGAGGTTGGATTAGATGACCCTGGAGGTCCCTTCCAATGCTATGATTTTATTATCCAGTGATAGCAGCTTTTTAAAGTATGGTCATTATTTAGGAAGAATCTTAGATACTACATTTAGTAACACTGTTCAGTAAATTCTTAATGTGGTGGGTGGGCTTGATGAAGTGATATCAGTTTCCTAAAGTCACTTGGTGGGAGTCTTAAATTATCATGTTTAGTAATCTGGAGTAGATTTATTTGCTCGGAGGTAAATTAATAAGATTGACCACACTAAAGCCACATTTCACCAAATTTATTATTTATTTATTATTTTCGATTTATAACCCGCCTTTCCTGCACAGGCAGGCTCAAGGCAGCATACAACAGGTTAAAATATAATAAAATACAATGCATAAGTCCAATACTGTAAAATTCACGTAACAACAATATGCATACAAAGTGCAATTAAGTGCAGATGGCAATAGCTGTATGGTATGGTCCATCTGCTATAGCTAAACTAGTATCCATAGTTGTTCTTAGTGCCAATAACATGAGGGCCGTGGCAGTTCAGTTTTTAATAACTCATTCTTCAGTGGCAGCTCCTAATCGAAGGCCTGGTGGAAGAGCTCCATTTTATAGGCTCTGTGGAACTGTAAGAAGTCCCGCAGGGCCCTGATGTCTTCTGTGAGCTTGTTCCCCTAGTGTGGAGCCACCACTGAGAAGGCCCTAGCTCTGGTAGCGGCCAATCTGGCGTCTTTCGGACCAGGTAGAGTCAGGCGATTTTGCAGCCTGACCTCAGTGCTCTTTGGGGGATGTGTGGGGAAAGGCGGTCCCTTAGGTAGGCAGGCCCCTGACCATATAGGGCTTTAAATGTCAAAACCAGCACCTTGAAGCGAATTTGGTATGCTATTGGCAGCCGGTGCAATGCCTTCAGCGCAGGTCGTATGTGCTCTCATATAGAGAGACCCATCAGCAGCCTGGCTGCTGCATTTTCCAGATTTCGGACAAGGGCAGCCCCATGTAGAGAGCATTGCAGTAGTCCAATCTTGAGGTGACCATAGCATGGATCACCGTTGCCAGGTCATTGCGTTCGAGGAAGGGAACCAACTGCCTAGTCAGCCATAGATGGTAACAGGCTGTCTTGGCAGTGACTGCTACCTGGGCCTCCATTATTAAGGCGGCATCCAGGAGCACTCCCAAATTCCTGACCTTCGGTGCTGGCACCAACGGCACCCCATCAAAGGCTGGTAGTGGGATCCCTACCCCTGACCCACTCCAACTCAGGCACAGGACCTCCGTCTTCATCTGATTCAATTTCAGTCAGCTCAGTCTAAGCCAGCCCGCCACATCCTGAAGCGCCCTATCCAGATCATCTGGGGTAGAGTCAGACTGACTGCCCAACAACAGATACAGCTGGGTGTCATCTGCATATTGGTGACACCCTAGCCTGTGCCTCTGGGCAAGGAGGCACATGTAGATGTTAAATAACATTGGGGATAGCACCGCCCCTTGGAGAACCCCGCAAGTCAGCGGGTGCCTCTGGGACGTCTGATCCCCTAGCGCCACCCTGTGTCCCCAGCCTTGGAGAAAGGAGACAAGCCATTGCAAGGTGCCCCTAAATCCTAGAGTCGTCGAGGCGGTAGATCAGCAACTGGTGGTCGACCATGTTGAACACCGCCGACAGGTCCAACAGCAGCAGTTCCACCATGCTACCTCGATCCAGATGCCTTCGGAGTTCATCTGTGAGGGTGACCAGTTCCGTCTCCATCCCGACCCAGACAAAAGCCGGACTGGAAAGGGTCTAGCATGGAAGTGTCATCCATAAAGCTCTGCAGCTGAATTGCCACCGCTCTCTCAAGTAATTTGCCCAAATAGGGCAAATTTGAAACCGGCCTGTAGTTGGCCAATTTGGCCCAGTCCAAGGATGGTTTTTTTAAGAGAGGATGGATCATCACTTCCTTGAGTGCCCCTGGGAACTTGTTGATAATATCCCTAAGGGCACCTTGAAACCCTTCATGGCCAGCTTTTATAAGCCATGAAGGACACGGATCAAGGCTGCATGTGGTTGGACATACCATTGAGAGCAGTTTGTTGACTTATTCTAGACTGAGTGGAGTGAAATAATCAAGAATAGGACCAGAAGACATGTGTGGGGCCTCTAGTTTGTTCACTGTCTCAACTGTGGCAGGGAGATCATGGCGGGGCAACAAGATTTTATCTGCAAAATAGCTTGCGAAAGCCTCACAGCCAATATCTAATTCCTTAGCATTCGGCCTGCCCTATGGCAGATCAGTTAACGACCAAATAGCTCTAAACAATTGTGCTGGGCGTGAGCTTGCAGATGCAACTGTGGCCATGTAGAATTATCTCTTCACAGCTTTGACCGCCATCTCATAGGATCTCATAAATGTCTATAAGATGCTCTTGTTGCTGCATCGTGGGCATGCTGCCACTGTCTCTCTAGTCGTCTGAGCCTTCGTTTCATCAGCTGCAGCTCCTGGGTAAACCAGGGAGCCCGCTCAGAGCGAGGGCGCAGAGGGCGTTGGGGAGCGATCTCACCAATGGCTGCCAAGAGTCAGCCATGCTAATCCTTGACCAGCTCATGTAACAAGCTGCCAGAGGGCATAGGTTCCCACAGGGCCATCTGGAGCTGCTGAGGGTCCATTTGGCTTTGTGGGTGAGCCAAAATATGCTTGCCGCCCAAACAGAGCTGGGGTGCAATGTTCACGTGGGCCTTCGAGGCATGGTGGTCCAACCATGGAACTGCCGAAGCATAAACCAGTTCACTGTAACCCCCGCCGTGAAGATCAACTCAAGCGTGTGACCAGCTTGGTGAGCAGGGGCCATTACATATTGGGAGAATCCTAGTGCCACCATGGATGACACCAGGTCCACCGCCTGTGAAGAGGTCGTATCATCAGCATGGACATTGAAGTCACCCAGGACTATCAGTCTAGGGTACTCCAATGCCCAGCCTGACACAGCCTCAACCAGGGATGACAGGCCATCGGCCGGTGCATTGGGCGGTCAGTACACTAACAAGATAGCCAAACTCTCCCCAGCTTCCCACACAAAAGCCAACACACTCTATGCCCATGAGCCAACACACTCTATGCCCAACGGCGGGAGCACCCTGAAGGAGTAAGCCTCACATATGAACAGAGTCACTCCTCCCCCCTGCCCTGTAGTCCATGACTGGTGGAGGACAGAGAACCCAAGTGGAGCCAGTTGGGAGAGCTCTACAGTCTCCCCATCTTGCACCTAAGTTTCCATCATGCATGCCAGGTCCACATTCTGCTCCAGCAGGAAGTCCCGGAGGATTGCAGTCTTATTATTTATGGACCTGGCATTACACAGCACCAGAGACAGAGAGGGGTCATTAATCCTAGCCCCACTGACTGCCACCTTTGGGATGGGTCACAGGCTGGAAGGTGGTTGAGCTTCTCTATTTGTCTCTCCCCTTCCCTTCATTTTTTGCCTGACCCCACCACTATACTTTCCCCTCCCCAAGAGCACTGGTATATGCCCTGTCCCATCATTGCCATTTGTTGATGGTCCTCGCAAGGCCACAGACCAGTTTATGGTTGTTGATGGCTGGATACCAGTATACGTGCTATACAACAACATTGGCTCTCAGTAACTCCTAAATTTGATGCAAATTTGACACAACCCACAATATCAGAGTCAATTCTATTGGACGCCCTTCTAATTTAATTCAGTAGCCTATGAATGCCTATTTATTTATTTAGTTTTATATATCCTCTTTATTCCCCCACACACACTGTTTGTATAACCCAATCAGGCTAGCCAATAATTCAATATAACTGATGGCTAAACCGGTCTATGGCAATTTTATATTAAGGACCAGATGAGCTCCTGTTAATTAATTTGTAAATTTAAGTAGCAAACTAATTAATTAATCAAACACCACTTATAGGGCATTCAATATAAATAAATCATTCATCAAATTAATCAATAATTAATTGGGGAATAACAATCACTAACACTATACACAATCAATTTATACTTCCATACCCTAACCCAATTAATTAAATCTAAACCTATCCGTTCTCTAATTCATCACCTGCATCTGTTGCCAGCTGCCAGTCGGTAGGTAGCAGTCCAATTTCTGGATCAAGTCCAATGATCTTCCTTGGGCCCAACAATCCTGACAATGGGCATAAGTTTTTGTCCCTTGGGCCCGCTCTCTAACAGCATACCGGCCTCTGCCCACCTCTCCATGGCTCTCCAGACCAGCCATTCCGAGCCCTGTGGGGATTGTCCATTGCTTACATCCAAGGGTCCTTGTTGTTTCTGCTACTGCAGTCCTTGTAGGCAAGCCTGAAGAAACAGGATGCCATTGAAGCCACTGCTCCACCAGCTCAGGCCCAGCCTGGGGTCTCGAGAGGAGGCAGAGAGAAATCTAGGCCTTGCTTTGAGGTTAGTAACCATACTTGTCCATAGCCCACTGGCTTGGAAAACTACTAATGGCAAAGAGCGAAATCAAACTGAGCTTGGTGGCGGTGCATGAGGAAACAACAGGCAATCCTGTGACTATCATCTCTGCCACTGGACTGGTGTGAGCCAAGCAGTCCTAAAACCCCTTAGTTCAGTGTGTTTCTGGGCCATTATAACTTTCCAATCCACCCTGGTCTAGACAAGAGGAGTTTGTAATACAAAGTAATTAATGTTGTGGTTAAAGTTTCATTTTATATATATATATTTGCTTATCATTAACATTAACATGCCAAATAAGTGCTCTGACCTAACCATTCCCGTTCATATCTGTGGAAGGGCTGGTTCATATGTTACTGGCTAACTTCCCATATGGGAACATACAAATATGAATTCTCCATTTATTTCTGCTTTCAGACTTTGCCATTTCATCCATTTTCATTGCTGGTAGTGTAATTTCTTCCTTCAACTGCATCTTAAATCTTATAATGCATCTGGTTATTCTACAGGGCTGCATCCAGACAGCATTGGGTACTGTGGTGTTGTCATTCACAACTGGATTTTCCTATGTAGAAAAGTCAACCCAATTGCAGATGATTATGCAGTGAGAGTACAATATCCAGCAATGTGTGAATACAGCCTAGAAGGACGACAACTCAAGCAATTCAGTGTTTAGTATCTGAATAAGCAGGGTGGGTTGGTAGGAAGTGGGTAAAAAACCAGGTTCATATCTGAATTTTCAAAGATGAGTATCAGAAAATAGGGGTGCTCCTGTTAAATCAGTACACTTGGAATGGATGCAAGGAGTCACCATCGAAAGAAACTGCAGATTTTCCTGTGTGGTTCCAGATCCAATTTTCTCCACAGTGGCAGCCAGATGGAAGGCTCTATAGTTTATGAATTTGTCTTAATCTGATAATAACACAATCACTTTTTCCATACACTTCAAGCTCACGTTGTTATTTAAGTAGGATAACAGAAGTATGACCAGTAGATTGCTGTACAGCTGTCAATAAAATAGGGGTAATTCGGAAGCATCTCAATGATTTTTGGTTTTATGAACAGTTATTTTGTGGCTCTTTCTTAGGTGACTCCAGAAGCATATTTTACAACTCAGTGTGATGTACTGGTTAGGATGTGGGACTAGGAACAGGGAGGCCCAGATTCAGATCCCCACTCTTACATGAATTTAGCAGGTTAATTTTAAGCGAGCTGGACTTTCTGCCTAACCTACCTCACAGGGTTGTTGTAAGGATAAAACGAGGAGGGGAGAATAATCTGTGCTGCTCTGAGGTGCTTGGAAGAAGGGCAGAATAACAGTGTGATTGTGATTGAATCCAGTTTTATGCAAGGGACCAACTATACATGTTTACTTGGGTTCATGCCCTACCACTCAGGGTGCTTATTTCCTGGTAAGTGTGTTGAAGACCGTAGTAATGTAATGTTCTTTTTTTTTTTTTTTTAATAAAAACCCTCCTAAAGAGGAGAGAATTTTATTGCTTTTTATAATAAGAAAAAGGTAGGGTATATAGGTGGATTAAGAAAAGGATTGAGTGAATTTTTCTGTTAAAGGATTAGTTTCAGTTAATAAAAATACCGTTTTAAGCAACCACCGTGGTTGGAAGGTCTTCTTTTCACATTTCAAAAGTCCAAAATAACTCTGTTAGTAAGTTAGTAAAGTCCTTTGGGGTTAGTTATTAATCAGCTCCTTTCTGACGTTTCACGAACAGCTATTTCTTATATTGTCTTCTTTATGTGTCTCTCAAATTGTAAGATGGGCCCTCTTTAGCCTTCACATCTCCCGCTCTGGCACCTCCCTCCTCTGGGTCGCTGTCCTCTTCGCTGGTTGATTCCGACCAAATTGCGAATGCTGCATCTTCCTCTGTACTGGCGTGTCTCTTCAGAAATTCTTGTGCTTTGAAGACGGAGTCAATCTTCTCTCTTTTATCCTTATACTTAAACACCAGCCCTTCGGGGAAGATCCATTTATAAACAGTCTGATGCCTTTGTAGAAATGTGGTCAACCCTTTATATGCTTTCCTTTTCATACGGATTTCATAAGGAACATCCTTCAAGGTTCTAATAGTCTGCTCCCCAATCTTCAGGGGCACCGCTGAAACTGCACGTAAGATTTGATCTCTGGTACGTTGCTTAGTGAACTTGACAACCACTTCTGCTGGCAGATTATTTTTCTTTGTAAAAGCGGAATAGGCTCTATAAACCATATCCATCTCTTCTTTTAATTCTCTCGCTTCTCTGCCAGTTAAGGGTGCCAAGGCATTCGCCAGTATGGACCTGAGATCCTCTTTCTCTTCTTCTTTGATGCCCTGAAAGCGGAGAGTCAGATTAGATTTCTCCATCTGCAACGTTAAAATCCTTTTTTCTTGCATATCCTGATGCTTTTCTAGTTTGTTGACCCTTTTCTTTATTTTCCTGCCATCTTCCGTCGAGACCAGACACTTCTGTGCGATCTCCTCCATCCTTTTTGCTGTTTCCGTTAATTGTTTTTGTTGACTGTTGAGAACACCTTCCATGTTAGTCAAAGTTTCGCTAATTTTCTGCATTTGCTCCAGCAGAGGGTGCAGTAGCTCGCTTTTCTGTTGATTGACAGCAGGCTCTGGGGGGGGTTGCCCAGACCGGAAGTCCCTCCTCCCTTCTTTTCCGGCTTTTGTGGGACCTTTTTGAAAGCCGACATTTTCCCTGTTTGTTTACTTTATCAAAGTTTGTGCCGCGTCCCTCAGGAGACCAGCTTACTCTTGATCTTCAATGAAACCCCACAGGTACTTTCACCAACACTTTTTCCCCTTTACCCCCTTCGCTTTTCCTTTGAAGTCTCGTTTCTCAAAGGGGGTGGGGATTCCTCCCTCCTCCCAGCCGCTTATCCGCTTACAGGGGGATTCGCATTTTTCACTTCAAAGTAAGCCTCCAACTCACGATTCGATGCCTGTTCTTCTTTTTATGTTAATTCACATCGCTTATCTTCACTCCTGGAAGTCGGTGGCGTTGCTAAGTCCCATACAGGCACAATGCAGCGGGGCCGATTGGGGCGGGGAGAAAGCCTCAATTTCCCGGCTGTCTGCCGGCAAAGAGGCTACTCCCCAAGCGCCCCCGGTTCGGAGCCTTTGCCTAAGGCTCACTAGGGTCTTTCACATATGCGAAGACCCCCCCCAACTGCGCGTGGGCTAACCATCTCCGGGAGCGTCCCGAGAGGTGGCCGCCATTCGCTCCGCCGAAAACCGAAAAAAAGAACAACAAGATGTATTGTTGACTTCTCTTTAGTATCTGTTCTTAGTTGCCTTGCAAAACAACAAGTCTTGAGCCAAACCTTTGGTTTTATAAAGCACAGATAAATGAGAAGCAAAGATGCATTGCTTGGCAAAGTTGACTTATCTAGCAGTAATGCAAATTCTGTTGACCTTAGTGTGCTGTTTCATTTTTACAAAGATTTAATTTAAAAAAAATGCTGAAAAGATACCCAAATCCCCCCATATTTATATCTATTTACCATAATTTTTATTTTTATTACTGAAATTTTTGCTTATATGCTAAATTTTCCTTCAGAAATTTTCCTTCTACCCCTAAATTTTTCCTTTAAAAACCCACTTAAAAAAAAACACAAACATTTATTGAGAAATTTTAAATCCTTTTATAACCTAGAAATATTAATAATGGGTGGGCTGGGACAAAAATCGTACTTAAGCACACCATTTCAGTTTCAGTAATAGAAACATAAATACCACACAGTATTTATGTTAAGGACTTAACAGCAAAAACTTGAAAAGTGACAGAGACAAAAACACATATGGTTATGACAGTTTCTCAAAATGCAGTATACTGGTCTGACTGGAGCTCTGGTGGTGTATTTACAAAAAAATTCTGATAGTTTCCGCCAGATTTCAGTACTATACAGAAGAAGAAACTTTGAATGTCATTTGCCAGCATGGTGCCATAGCTCAACCAGTCATAAATAAGTTAACAATGTGGTCAAAGGAGTCTACCTCAAGCATCCCCGCCACCCCCTTACCTCTTAGTGCCCCCTAGGTAAGCCCCCCAAGGGAACTAATGAGCTAGAGGAATGGAATGAAGGCAAAAAGAGAAGAATTCCAGAGCAACTATGGGTGTCGAGTGGGAGGTATTTGTGAATTTCCTGCATTGTACAGGGGGTTGGACTAGATGCCCCTGGAGGTCCCTTCCAACTCTATGATTCTATGAAATGGAACAGAGGATATCAACTTATCCTGGAGCAAAAACTACTTATTCATCCATGCAGTTATATTTGCCACAATGAGGAAAGCAGCTATGGGGGTGGTCACCAAGGTCTCCTTTCTTTGTTTTGAAAGCAACAGGGCTTTAGCTGAAGGCAGTTAGAAGAAATACATTTCTTTATTAAAGAACTTGGAATAGTGATGCTGGTGAAGCATATAATGCCATGGACTGCATGCAGTTACTGTCAGAAGAGTCATGCTGTCCAGAAATACAAAACAATTTGAGCTGGGAGAAATGAAAGAAATGAAGATCTCAAGGGATTGCCTGCCACAACAAAATGCTACAAAAATTTTGGGCAACTGGGTTTCTGCATCATTGCATTTATAAAAGGGAGAATCATCATTGTTCTGGAACTTGGACCTGTATTGATTCTGGGTCCCTGTTCCTAGGGAGCTGTTTCTTTCTCCCCAAGTCCGGTGGTGGCAAGTGCACCCAGGAGCCAAGGAGGGGAAACCAGGCACCCACCGGCCTCCCTCAACCACAGTGCCCCTCCGCAGAGGTGCCCTATCTGGCCTCTCCCTGCAGCAAAGCGGGGCAGGTGAAGAGACCAGACAAAACGGATTGCAAAACATAGAAAGACTGGAATGCACAATGGAAGTGACCTAAAACTTTCAGGTGCCCACTTCCAATCAGCCCAGGATTCAGTGCCCAGAGCACCAGGCTGCAGGAAAGCATGCCTTCCCCTTCCCCCGCACCCTGGCCAGCCTCTGTCCCCCTCTGTCCCCACATCTCCTTGCTCCAGCTGAGGCTCGGAGGCTGGCCCAGAGGTGGGGCCTGGCAGAGGAGGCAGTGGAGGAGGCTTCTCCCCTGCAATGCGCACCAGCTCACCAAGCCCCAGGAGGCAGTCAGGCTCTGCAGGGCCACCCCACTCCAGTTTGCTTTGCAGGTGGTGGGCTTGCCCCCGTGTTTCCATGTGGCTTCTCTGCCCCACAGCTGCATTCGGTGCTGAAAGAGGCTGAAAGAGGCACCCAAGCGGGGCTGCTGGGAGGGAGGGGCTGCGGGGAGAGGGGGAGAGATGGTCCTGGGCGGCTGCGAGAGCGCCTGAAGGAGGGGGCGCCAGAAATTGGTGGGCGCACGGGGGTGGGGGGCACCAGAAGGTGTCCTTGCCTAGCACACAAAAATACCTGGGACCGGCCCTGATCACAATTATAGAGAAAATACTAGCATCTGTAAATGAGATCATAAATAAAAGGTATACATATAATATATAATGTCCTTTCTCTTATCGAGCCTGCATTGAAAGATAAAATGTGTGTGAAATGCCATCAAGTCACAGCCAACTTATGGCAACCCTAGCAATGGGTTTTCAAGGCAACTGAGACACAGAGGTAGTTTGCCATTGCCTTCCTCTACAGAGTCTTCCTTGGTGATCTCCCTGCTTAGCTTCTGTGATCTAGCAAGATTGGGCTATACCATGCCACTTCCCCTCTGAAAGATAAAATGCTTTTTCTAAACTTCTTACCAAGCCTTTTCAGAATAGATAAGCTGATTGCAACACAGATCTGAGAGATTCAGGGTTTTTAGGATGTGGCTATCTTACATAGACACAATTGTGTGACACTCGCATGACTTTCTTAAACCACCTAATATGTTTTCTATAAGGCATGATATTAGACTCCTCTGAGCATTTCAAAGAATAATTGTTGTAGACTTCGTTCCATTTGTTCTAGGATTTATTCTGAACATAAAACCATTGATTCTAAGTTATCTTTCTCAAGAATTAAGCTATATGTTTGCTGGAATGCAATGTAAAAATGCATGTTTGCAGATTTACACAGTAACCTAAAAGCAAACTTTGAAGCCTACTGTGTCAAAACATTTTAAACAGTGTTTAAAGTTGAATTCTGCAATAATGGCATCTGTAGAATTTAACTTACAAGGAAAAACTTGAAGGAGAGGTTTGTGTTTGTTGTCTGGAGAAGAATCCAGGGGAGGACACTTTTCAGATAAGATGAATGAATTGTCCTCCAAAAGGTAAGGATTAGATGTTCTTTTGCTTCATAAAGATGGACTTTGGGCCAATCTGCATTTAGCATTTTTACCAAACCCACACTGGAACAGAACAAGATGCAGTTCAAAACCACATTCAACTACCCCAGGCCAACACCATACTGACTGCAGAGTCACCCCCGAATGGCCTAAAACAGCCATAAATCTATGCAGACAACCAGAAAACCAGAGATCAAACAAAGTGAAAGCAGCATGCAGTCTGGACACTGCCATAAAATGCGACACTCAATCAAAGTGAAAGTGGCATGCAATGTAGATGGGGATTTCTGTTCCAGTGTGGGTTTGGTAAGACAGTGCAGATCAGACCTTAGTATTGACCTTAGTATTGGCTACTAGGGTAGGATGGTGTCTTCATCACTTTAAATGCAGTTAGAGTAGCATTTGTTTGAACTAATTTACGTTGATTCAGTCTCCGAAGCAGGATGATTGGCTTGATACCCTTTGAAGATGCTGCCCAGCAATGTATCTAAGACCATCTGTCAAAGGAGTTGACAAAGACAGCTTTGGCTAGAACGTTCCAGCTTTGTTGGTGGCTTCAGATGTGTATTTGCTTTCTAGGATGGTGTAAAATTTCTCATCTTTATTGATTTGACTTGAAAATCCCTGTTGTGATTTTGATTCTTTCTTTTCACACTGTTTTGTTTCCTTATACTGGATTCCCCCCCCTTCCCCGGGAAAATACTTCTTTCAACATTCATTGTGCATCAGTAAATCAGCACTATGCCTCATATTTCGATTATGCATATTAATGATGCATAAATACTATATACACAGTAAATAAAAACCTGTATGGAACATGCATGCTCAATACAAAGAATGTAAAAAGCCAACAGTGAAAAATGGAAAGCTGAAATTGATCATAATGGCAACATGCAGAAACAGAAAGAAATGAAGCAAGGTCTTATTCATCTGTTTCCTGTTTAGCAAAGCAAATCCCACATGTTATATATCAGTGCTTGTCTAAAGTGAGTGTCAACATGTAATGGAAAAATAGCATCTTCATTTTTTCTTATCCCACCCTTATTCCAAGGAGCTCAGGGAAGCATACATGAAATTCCGCTTAATAACATACTCACAACAACCCTGTGAGGTAGATTAGGCTGACTGGCCCAAGATCATCTAGTGGTCCTAATTCAACACTTCAACACACACTGGACTTTCTTCATGAATTCTCAACTTCTGAGCTTGTCCATGGTATTCTAATCCTGAGTGGGATGCCATACCACAAACTATGATAATGCTGCATGGTATTTGCTACTGAATATTTTTCCCACTTTAGATGCCTCCATAACCCTCATCCACACTATGAAATCCACTGGCATCTTTCAGAGAGTCTTTTTGTTCTTCTGTACAACTGTCTATCTAAAGACTGATGGTTTGCAGCAACAATCACCATGGTAACAAGGCTCTTTGCCCTAGTTATAAAGGCTGTTACTTGGGGTGTTTTATATATATTCACACACATAATTCTAAAGATGATGCAACATTTTTTGTCCCCAAAGGCTTGTAGACTAACTTAACAGGAGCCAGACTTCTGAAAGTTGCTTGTAGATATGATTCATACCCTCTGATCTTCAGGTCTTTCTTGGTTCTCTTGAGTAAATCTGGTGTGTGCCTTGTATACCAAAAGAACTGCAAATTCATGGGTGGCCCTCTTTGGTAGGGATTGATGTTTGTGAGGGGAGGTTATTTTAATATCTCCTTCCTTTTCTATTGTTGTTGTTCAGTCGCACAGTCGAGTCCGACTCTTCGCGACCCCATGGACCAGATTACGCCAGGCCCTCCTGTCTTCCGCTGTCCGCTGAAGTTTGCTCAATTTCATGTTTGTTGCATCGATGACACTGTCTAACCATCTCATCCTTTGCCGTCCCCTTCTTCTTTGACCTTCAATCTTTCCCAGCATCAGGGTCTTCTCCAGTGAATGCTCCCTTCTCATTTGGTGGCCAAAGTATTTGAGCTTCAGCTTCAGGATCTGGCCTTCCAGGGAACAGTCAGGGTTGATTTCTTTTAGGATTGACTGATTTGATCTCCTTGCAGTCCAAGGGACTCTCAAGAGTCTTCTCTAGCACCAGAGTTCAAAAGAATCTATTCTTCGGCGCTCAGCCTTCCTTATAGTCCAACTCTCGCAGCCATACATTACTACGGGGAATACCATTGCTTTGACCATGCGGACTTTTGTTGGCAAGGTGATGTCTCTGCTTTTTATCATGCTGTTTAGGTTTGCCATTGCTTTCCTCTCAAGGAGCAGGCGTCTTTTAATTTCATGGCTGCAGTCACCATCTGCAGTGATCTGGGATCCTAGGAACATGAAGTCTGTCACTACTTCTACGACTTCCCCTTCTATTTGCCAAGGAGTGATGGGGCCAGATGCCATGATCTTAGTTTTTTTGATGTTGAGCTTCAAGCCCACTTTTGCACTCTTCTCTTTCACCCTGGGCAAGAGGCTCTTGAGGTCCTCTTCACTTTCTGCCATCAGAGTGGTATCGTCTGCATATCTGAGGTTATTGATCTTTTCCCCAGCAATCTTAACTCCAGCTTGTGATTCATCCAGGCCAGCATTTCGCATGATGTACTCGGCATATAAATTAAATAAGCAAGGTGACAATATACATCCTTGTCGTACTCCTTTTCCTATGCTAAACCAATCAGTTGTTCCATATCCGGTTCTAACTGTTGCTTCTTGACCCTTATACAGGTTTCTCAGGAGACAGGTGAGGTGGTCTGGTACTCCCATCTCTTTAAGAACCTGCCATAATTTATTGTGATCCACACAATCAAAGGCTTTAGCATAGTCAATGAAGCAGAAGTAGATGTTTTTCTGGTATTCTCTTGCTTTCTCCATAATCCAGCGAATGTTGGCAATTTGATCTCTAGTTCCTCTACCTCTTCGAAACCCAGCTTGTACTTCTGGCAGTTCTCTATCCACGTACTGTTGGAGCCTAGCTTGTAGGATTTTGAGCATGACCTTGCTAGCGTGTGAAATGAGTGCAATTGTGCGATAGTTTGAACATTCCTTGACGTTGCCCTTCTTTGGGATTGGAATGTAAACTGATCTTTTCCAATCCTGTGGCCACTGTTGTGTTTTCCAAATTTGTTGGCAAATTGAGTGCAGCACTTTAACAGCATCTTCTTTTAAGACTTTGAATAACTCAGCTGGGATACCATCACCTCCACTAGCTTTGTTGTTAGTAATGCTTTCTAAGTAATGTTGTTAGTAATGCTTTCCTTTTCTATACCAAACACTTAAGATTAAAAAAAAAAAAAACAGTACAAAAACAAATATAGCTGCTCTTTATCATAGGCTAGTAGCTGTAAAAGAAATTAATACGATCAACTTATAATGAACATAACAGGTGTATAACATTGAAAAGAGCAGCAGCAATAAAACTGGCAGTTAAAACTTTCAGTGCAATGTATAAATAACCCAGTATTCTACAATAGGGAGGTTTCACCAGTTGGTGGAAGGCAAAAAGAGAGGGAGTCAAGCCACGCTTCGTGTATACAGCCAGTCCTGGCAAAGCTGCTAGATCCTGTGGCTTCAGACCAGGATCCTGGGCATGTAAAGAGTGTATGTCTTTTCAGTTTATGTCTTTCTCCCTCTCTTTGTTTACAACTTGGATAGTGCTCACAGCTCAAGCACAGCTAAAGAAAAGTCCCTAAGAGTGACTTTAAAATGGCATCAAGGGCCCTGACCTAGATAGACCAGGCAAACCAGATCTCAGAAACTAAGCAGGGGTGACCCGGGTAATTACTTGGAAGGGAGACCACCAAGGAATACCAGGGCTGGGATGCAGAGGCAGGCACCTCTCTGAAACTTCCAAGCCCCACTAGAGGTCGCCAGAACACAACCATGACTTGCAGGCATACACACATATACACACAAAATACTCAGAGGCATCAGGGGAACATGGACAAGCCCAAGTAGGTGTTAGAGACTGGGGACCACGTCTGAATTTGGTTGAGCAAGCAGTGGGTATCTTCCCAATCCATAGACTTACAGCTTTGCTAAAGTTTTTTGTTTCTCCCCAGATTTGGGGAGAAGCATTTTGCCTCCTTACTAGGGGTGTGCACAAAAAAATTGGTGTTTTTTGGATTTGGGTATTGAGGTTTGGGGGGAAAGTATTGCTGTAGAGTATAATGGAACTGAAGCCTTTTCCTTCCTCAGCTGCCCTATCTCTGGTCAGTTTCACTCCCTGCTGCCCAGCTGGGGAGTGAAATTGACCAGAGGAAGCAGCTGGGTGGCCAGGGAAAGGAAGACTCAGCAGGGAGGCATGTTTAAGTGCCCCGCCCTTCCCCAGCCGCCTCCCAAGATCAGCTTCCCCAGGCGCCCCTCATTTAAAGATGCCTCCCTGATCTGTCTTCCCTTCCCCATTGGCCACTGCAGAGGGCTGGCTGCGGAAAGGAAGTGAAGGAAGAGCTGGTCAATTTCAGTCCAGGGTATAAGATTGGCTTTTCTTTGGGAGCACCTTATTGGCAGCTGAACAAATACTCAAAAATACCAGTAAGGTGTTTTTTGGGTATTTATTCCATTCATTAAAGCTGAATGCACACCTCTACTCCTCTCCTACAAAAGTCAAGTAACAATAATGTAAAGCTTGACACAGATTTCTCTTGGTTGAAAAGTTTCTCAGCACAGTGAGATAAACTAAGGAATTGCATAATTCCCCCCCCCCCCCAGCTCCATAGCTTCCTTGGAGTTGGCCACAGTTTCCCAGAGCTTTAAAAAACACACTTTTGGGATACAGCTCTGTCTGAGCTCAGAGCCGATTCCACAAGATAAACAGAAAGTGCATTCTGCATAATCTTGGTTTCCTTTATGAGACAAGTTAGAACTCTAGAGAGGGGGGAAATCCCCATTTGTTTACATACTCTTGAGTGGTACTTATAATTACCGACCTATTTCTGAAGTGAGTGGAAGGAAGCTTGCCTTCTGCACTTACAGCCCAGCCTTATACTGGAGCCCATCAGATGGGAGCAAGGATAGATTAACACCTCCAAATTGTAGCATGGAAAAGAAATGACTAGTGGGCTAGTCTGCAAGAGGATTTACCAACTGGTGGGAACAGCTCTGAGCCTCCAGGGCTGCTGTCAAAAGCAATGTATAATATGTATCTTCCTGGGATGCAATGTTCAATTTGCCTTAAGCCGCCTTATATGTGGTATGAGCTTGTACCATTAGCACTGCAAAGCTGAGCCAGGAGGAGATAGATTCTGTTGTGCCTCGTTCATCAGCAGCCCAACTGTCAGCCAGTTTCTACATCCTGAATCTTTATTACCTTTGAGGTTGTACAGAACAGCCAGAATACAGTTGGATCCCCCCCCTTAAATTCAGATGAGAATGCTATGCTGGCAAGTTTACAGACTGGGAAAGGAAAATGTGTCCTGAATTGTAATGTGGATTCCATACACTGAAATCCCAGCACATAGCTGTTATGTATTAAGTCAATAAAGCATTGATTAATCTCATTGGCTCCAAGCTCCGTATTCCAATTGGTTGTTAACTGTTTGTTGGGTATGGTTCTGCCCGTTCAAAACATATATAAATCAGCTTGTTCTATGCATTTTCGTTCTGTGTTAAGTTATGAGTTGAATAAACAAAATCACTTGTTTAAGAGTTGCCTCGATCTCAGTTCATAATAATAGTTCAACTCAAGAATATTTTGGCCATTTCAAAAGCACTGCACATATTTTAATTTATTTATTTACTTTATTTATAGCCCACCTTTCTCACTGAGTCTCAAGGTAGAAATACTTTCTTACAAGACTAAGGTTGAATCTGCATTTGCATTTTTAAATCAGTTTCATGCTGCTGTGACTCTATCTTTCTCTATGCTTGACAGCCTCACAGCAGCATGAAACTGATTTAAAAATGCAAATGCAGATTCGACCTAAAAGAAGCCCTTTGCCCAAGGCTGGGGAGGACTGGCGAACCCTTTAATTTCTCAGGAAACTTGTCATTAGGCTTGCTGACTCTAGGTTGGGAAATTCCTGTAGATTTGTGGGTGATGTCTGGGAAGGGGGAGTTTGGGAAGGGGGAGAGCACCTAGATCAGGGGTCCCCAACCTTTTTGAACCTGTGGGCACCTTTGGAATTCTGACACAGGATGGTGGGTGCTACAGCCACTACAGGAGGCAGAGACCCTCACACACAAAGGAAGCTCCAGTGCAAGAGGGAACAAGAGGAGTAATTTAAGAAAATACACTGGGAAGGTGAAGTGAGAGAGAAAATAAAGCCAACACTGTGGAGTGGCTGCTGATATTCAGTTCCTGACAATGTTCCCTCTAAGCTGTGGAGTCCTGTGAGCAAAAATCCTACTTTGTGAGCTATTGGCATTAAAGTTGTGAGCGAGCAATTTGGCTGCTGCATAAATTAGTTTGCTCTGGAGCCATCCTTCCTGAGCGGAGACAAAAATGTGTGAGCTGGAGGCTAAAAAACTGTGAGCTAGCTCACAGTAACTCAGCTTAGAGGGAACACTGGTTCCTGATATTTTAACCTGAACAGCCAATTAAATCTCCAGTGGCCAGTCAGAAGCTCTGCAGGGCAGCAGTCCCACCTGGTCCCACTCACATGCTAAAAACACTCTTTGGGCACCAGGAAAAGTGCCAGTAGGCTCCATGGTTCCCACACACCATGTTGGAGACCGCTGCCTTCTGAAGCCACTGTTTTCTCCAGGGGAACTGATTTCTGTAGTCTGTAAATTGTTATAATTCAGAGAGAAATCTAGGCCTTGCTTTGAGGTTAGTAACCATACTTGTCCATAGCCCACTGGCTTGGAAAACTACTAATGGCAAAGAGCGAAATCAAACTGAGCTTGGTGGCGGTGCATGAGGAAACAACAGGCAATCCTGTGACTATCATCTCTGCCACTGGACTGGTGTGAGCCAAGCAGTCCTAAAACCCCTTAGTTCAGTGTGTTTCTGGGCCATTATAACTTTCCAATCCACCCTGGTCTAGACAAGAGGAGTTTGTAATACAAAGTAATTAATGTTGTGGTTAAAGTTTCATTTTATATATATATATTTGCTTATCATTAACATTAACATGCCAAATAAGTGCTCTGACCTAACCATTCCCGTTCATATCTGTGGAAGGGCTGGTTCATATGTTACTGGCTAACTTCCCATATGGGAACATACAAATATGAATTCTCCATTTATTTCTGCTTTCAGACTTTGCCATTTCATCCATTTTCATTGCTGGTAGTGTAAATTTCTTCCTTCAACTGCATCTTAAATCTTATAATGCATCTGGTTATTCTACAGGGCTGCATCCAGACAGCATTGGGTACTGTGGTGTTGTCATTCACAACTGGATTTTCCTATGTAGAAAAGTCAACCCAATTGCAGATGATTATGCAGTGAGAGTACAATATCCAGCAATGTGTGAATACAGCCTAGAAGGACGACAACTCAAGCAATTCAGTGTTTAGTATCTGAATAAGCAGGGTGGGTTGGTAGGAAGTGGGTAAAAAACCAGGTTCATATCTGAATTTTCAAAGATGAGTATCAGAAAATAGGGGTGCTCCTGTTAAATCAGTACACTTGGAATGGATGCAAGGAGTCACCATCGAAAGAAACTGCAGATTTTCCTGTGTGGTTCCAGATCCAATTTTCTCCACAGTGGCAGCCAGATGGAAGGCTCTATAGTTTATGAATTTGTCTTAATCTGATAATAACACAATCACTTTTTCCATACACTTCAAGCTCACGTTGTTATTTAAGTAGGATAACAGAAGTATGACCAGTAGATTGCTGTACAGCTGTCAATAAAATAGGGGTAATTCGGAAGCATCTCAATGATTTTTGGTTTTATGAACAGTTATTTTGTGGCTCTTTCTTAGGTGACACCAGAAGCATATTTTACAACTCAGTGTGATGTACTGGTTAGGATGTGGGACTAGGAACAGGGAGGCCCAGATTCAGATCCCCACTCTTACATGAATTTAGCAGGTTAATTTTAAGCGAGCTGGACTTTCTGCCTAACCTACCTCACAGGGTTGTTGTAAGGATAAAACGAGGAGGGAGAATAATCTGTGCTGCTCTGAGGTGCTTGGAAGAAGGGCAGAATAACAGTGTGATTGTGATTGAATCCAGTTTTATGCAAGGGACCAACTATACATGTTTACTTGGGTTCATGCCCTACCACTCAGGGTGCTTATTTCCTGGTAAGTGTGTTGAAGACCGTAGTAATGTAATCTTCTTTTTTTTTTTTTTAATAAAAACCCTCCTAAAGAGGAGAGAATTTTATTGCTTTTTATAATAAGAAAAAGGTAGGGTATATAGGTGGATTAAGAAAAGGATTGAGTGGATTTTTCTGTTAAAGGATTAGTTTCAGTTAATAAAAATACCGTTTTAAGCAACCACCGTGGTTGGAAGGTCTTCTTTTCACATTTCAAAAGTCCAAAATAACTCTGTTAGTAAGTTAGTAAAGTCCTTTGGGGTTAGTTATTAATCAGCTCCTTTCTGACGTTTCACGAACAGCTATTTCTTATATTGTCTTCTTTATGTGTCTCTCAAATTGTAAGATGGGCCCTCTTTAGCCTTCACGTCTCCCGCTCCGGCACCTCCCTCCTCTGGGTCGCTGTCCTCTTCGCTGGTTGATTCCGACCAAATTGCGAGTGCTGCATCTTCCTCTGTACTGGCGTGTCTCTTCAGAAATTCTTGTGCTTTGAAGACGGAGTCAATCTTCTCTCTTTTATCCTTATACTTAAACACCAGCCCTTCGGGGAAGATCCATTTATAAACAGTCTGATGCCTTTGTAGAAATGTGGTCAACCCTTTATATGCTTTCCTTTTCATACGGATTTCATAAGGAACATCCTTCAAGGTTCTAATAGTCTGCTCCCCAATCTTCAGGGGCACCGCTGAAACTGCACGTAAGATTTGATCTCTGGTACGTTGCTTAGTGAACTTGACAACCACTTCTGCTGGCAGATTATTTTTCTTTGTAAAAGCGGAATAGGCTCTATAAACCATATCCATCTCTTCTTTTAATTCTCTCGCTTCTCTGCCAGTTAAGGGTGCCAAGGCATTCGCCAGTATGGACCTGAGATCCTCTTTCTCTTCTTCTTTGATGCCCTGAAAGCGGAGAGTCAGATTAGATTTCTCCATCTGCAACGTTAAAATCCTTTTTTCTTGCATATCCTGATGCTTTTCTAGTTTGTTGACCCTTTTCTTTATTTTCCTGCCATCTTCCGTCGAGACCAGACACTTCTGTGCGATCTCCTCCATCCTTTTTGCTGTTTCCATTAATTGTTTTTGTTGACTGTTGAGAACACCTTCCATGTTAGTCAAAGTTTCGCTAATTTTCTGCATTTGCTCCAGCAGAGGGTGCAGTAGCTCGCTTTTCTGTTGATTGACAGCAGGCTCTGGGGGGGGGTTGCCCAGACCGGAAGTCCCTCCTCCCTTCTTTTCCGGCTTTTGTGGGACCTTTTTGAAAGCCGACATTTTCCCTGTTTGTTTACTTTATCAAAGTTTGTGCGGCGTCCCTCAGGAGACCAGCTTACTCTTGATCTTCAATGAAACCCCACAGGTACTTTCACCAACACTTTTTCCCCTTTACCTCCCTTCGCTTTTCCTTTGAAGTCTCGTTTCTCAAAGGGGGGTGGGGATTCCTCCCTCCTCCCAGCCGCTTATCCGCTTACAGGGGGGATTCGCATTTTTCACTTCAAAGTAAACCTCCAACTCACGATTCGATGCCTGTTCTTCTTTTTATGTTAATTCACATCGCTTATCTTCACTCCTGGAAGTCGATGGCGTTGCTAAGTCCCATAGGGGCACAACGCAGCGGGGCCGATTGGGGCGGGGAGAAAGCCTCAATTTCCCGGCTGTCTGCCGGCAAAGAGGCTACTCCCCAAGCGCCCCCGGTTCGGAGCCTTTGCCTAAGGCTCACTAGGGTCTTTCGCATATGCGAAGACCCCCCCCAACTGCGCGTGGGCTAACCATCTCCGGGAGCGTCCCGAGAGGTGGCCGCCATTCGCTCCAATGAAACCCGAAACCCTTAGTAATGTAATCTTCAAAGCACTATTTCTGAACATTGTTAATGAAATACAGAAAGCAAAAGCGAGCCATTTTAAAATCTATTTTCATTCTAATCAATGCATCTAATTTGATTTACAAACACAGGAAATTCAAGTTCTATTCTTAGCATCTATTGTGAAGGCACCCTTGTGAGCACTTTGAATGACTCCAATGTGGCATATCGCTTGGCTGAGGTTTATTTAAATTTGGCTGGGCTGGGGGGAACAGGCTCCAAAATGATTCCATTTGTGTGTATTCAATGCCTGATGCTCTCTCTCAGTCAGCTGTTGATAAACACTATCTTTAGCCGCAGGTGCCTTAGTGCCATTACTGCCAATTAAATATCTAACATCCCATCCCAGGGCTGAGATTTGATGATTGAAGGAACTGGAAGTGGAGGAAATCCTCCAGTGCAAATGGTCATAATATGAATGTTTCTAATATCTTGGAGGTACATAAGATTAAATAGCAGAAATCCAGGGAACTGCTTTGTAGGCTGAACCAAGAAAGCAGCTGTACACAAGGGTGGGAGAAGTCACAGAAAGGCAGCAAGGACAATTGGTGGGAGCAATAGTACCTGTGGTGGGTTTGGCTGTTAGACTCTTCAGATCCAAAGTGTCTCACAGACAAAAGACAGCCTTTATGACCTATACTAATGACCAACTTTCTTATGCTAGAGGAAATCTGAATGAAAACATTCAGCATAATGTGTCTGGTGTGCTTGGATGCAAGTGTTTCCCCACACACATTATACCAAAAATGTGGTCATTCATAACCTTCATCGCCTTGCTTTTGATTAGCTTCTTGGACATCTGCTGACCACCATTTCCAGAACCAGAGTGGTGTAGCAGTTAGAAGGTTGGACTACAGTCTGGAAAACTCATTTTCAAATCTCTGTTCAAGTAACAAAGCTTGCTAGGTTACTTTGGACCAATCATGCACATTCATTGTAGCCTACTTCACATGGTGGTGTAGTATAGATTTGATTATAACATTTATTTCCTTTTGATTATTCATATTCTTCTGGTTTTATAAGGTTTTCCTCATAAGCAAGATTTTTCTTATGATGTAATATGGGTCTATTAAGCAGTAGGCCTTTCCCCTCTAGGTTGCACTAATTTCTCTAGCTGATGCTAGCAGATGGGAAAGTTAGATATAAAGTTCATGGTTTTTAATTGTTTAGGTTACAATTCTGCAGTGTCTGGGTCAAAAGGATTTTTAGCTCTGTATCAGAAAAAAACACCTTTGTTCGGGTGTATCGAAATCTTGCTTGATAGTGTTTAGGTTAAGATTATGTAAGCAATTGACGCTGTTGCATCGACACGCCTGCCTTTACACTTGACCATTAAGGGAATTTTTATTCAGATGATGTTTAATTTTTTGTAACCAATTATGTTTTTTGAATATTATTTTCAAGATGATGCTGTGATGATGTCATTTGAACTATAACATTTCATGTATTTCCTGGTTGTGCTCAGAAAGCAGTGAATTTTGGGCTATTTGGCTGAACTGTTTTCGGATGTTTTGGTTGCAATTAAAACACTAAGATCTTCCTCCTCATTTTTTACTCCATTTCTTTCTGGCTGGAAATTTATTTGTCCAACAATGGTCACAAGGAGAAAGTGAGGAGGGGAGACGCATGGATGCCACTCTGAGCTCCTTGGAGAAAGGGTAGGATAAAAATGGACAAATATAAATGGTTATTTTGTGGTCGATACATTTATGTGTTGCTGTCAAGTTAAGGCACCTTGTTATTTGGGCGCACTGCCCACCCTAAGCAAAGTTACACCCTTCTAAGTACATTATAGTCAATAATTAGAAAGAGGTGACTCTGCTTACGATTGCACTGTCAGCGATGCATCTATTCCACACTTCATCATATAACTTCCTTAGACCCTCATCATCCCTTATGTTCCTATAGACAGATTCTAAGCTTCATGCATCTCCATGGATGAAGTCACCCTTAAAGAATGACGAGTTTAACAGTTCACACTAAAAATTTCAGCCAAGTATCTCCAAAAAGATTCGGGGAAACATAGAGGTCAGTAGAACCAGAAAAGTAGGGACTGTCTGTGATTCACAGATAGGGACAGTTGCAGAGTATGAGCATGACAGGGAAGTTCACTGCATGATTACTCTTTTCCATGTTACCAGTATGTCTGTAGCTGGGCATGAACAGCACTTCCTTGGGAGATGTCAGGTCCTGCAGTAACCACTCAGTACACAATAGTCCTTTAGCAGGTTTATTGGCAAAATATGGCTTCTGGACAGGTGAACACCTTTGCCAGAACTGGCAATCAATAGCATAGAACAAAGGAAGAGGGGTTTGGGTCCCACCCGGGTCCCACCCTCAAGTATACATCACACAGAGGCACCTAGGCTACTGTAGGTCATGAGAGAATATGAGACCTTGCTAGCTATCTTAAGACTCTTGTCTCCCGCAGCCTTGGGTCCAGCTGTGGCTCCCAGGCTAGATGGGGGCTGCTTAGGAATAATTGCCACCGAAGCCACTACAATACTCCTTCCATTCATTCACATGCTTTCCCCCTTAGGAATGTCAGGGCGGACTGATAAGGTATACGGCAGATGCGTTATGGGCTAAACAAGCAGGCGAAGCAAGCGGGCTTACAAAAGCGAAAGTAAGGCATTGGCAGTATAAGGCATAAGGTTTTGGGGATTACAGATATTGAGTATTGATCATGTTAGAAACACAGGCATTGACACCCAGGAGAAAGTCCAATCCTGACAGGAGAGCAGGAGAAGGAGGTGCCAGTGGTCCTGGAAGCAGATCCTGGCTTGCCAGCTAGTGCCGCAAGGGCTTGGAGGAGGCAGGAGGGGGTGGCCTCAGAGACCAGGGCCTTGAGCACCCCAACATAGCCACAGTGATGCCATCAGCTAGCAATGACTCACCAATGGCCATGCTAGCTGCGAAGGCACTTCACTAGGTCTAGGGTTGCCAACCTCCAGGTAATATACTATATCTGAAAAACACTGTAATTTTTAAGGAATATACACAAAATTCTATTTGGAACTACAGAAAACCTCTTATTAACTATTCTTTAAATAAGCTGTACAAGTACAAATTGAATTTAAACAAATGAAGCTAAACCATAGTACATGAGGTTAACCACATAGTATTAACCATGGCAAAAGATGTCCCAGGTAAATCTCTGTTTCGACACTTTGTCAAGTTGTAATCATATGGTAATGCCAGGAAGGAGCTGAGGGGACTAGTGCAGGATGTGCACAGGCACTTACCCTCTGTTCCCAGCTGCACTCCACCACTCAAGTGTTACACCAAGCTGAGGAGCTCTACTATTTCCCTTGACACTAAGGCCTAGTCAGTGTTCCAACCACCTCCACAAAGTCGAAAGCTCCACAAAGTCAATACCCCATTGAAGTCCTTCTCCTCCCCAAACCCCGCCCTCCTCAGGCTCCATCCCCCAAACCTCCAGGTATTTCCCAACCCTAGCTGGGGCCCAGCAGGACAGAGGATGGCAATGTCAGCAGGGGAGGAGGTCAGGGACCCAGCTAGCCTGGCAATGGCACACATGGATGAGGGCAAGTAGCAGGTCGATGTAGTCTTATCTCAGATTGCTGGGTGTGGGTGGAAAGGAGCGGGTGAGTGACAGGTCTGGTGGGGCTGAGGACTGGCCCTCCTCTTTTAATTACCTCTATGGGGGCAGTGCCAGGGCCAGTTTGGGCCCAAGACCAGGGGGACCGGCCCAGGGGTCACACAGAAGGAAAGCTCTCAGATCAGGCTAAGGAGGAAGGGAGGAAGGACTGAGCACACAGCAAAAGAGAGAGAGAGAGAGCTGCTCTGGGTGCTGAAACCCCCTCTCCTTCCCATTCTGGGGTCTGCGGGGGAGCCTGCTCAATCCCAAACAGGATGGCAGAAAATGGGAGGACTGGGCCAGATGGGAGGAGCTTCACACAGTACTTTTATGATATAAACTCATATAAAAGTTTGAGGATGTGAAAAGAAGAGGGAGCTGAAGGAGGGAGCTGAGCTGAACCCTAAAGAATGATCTGTCTTCAAACGTGCTGAAAATTTCATCACCCAACCCCCAACCCACAGAAGGATAAAAAATTCCAGGATGGGAGAGAAATGCGTTCCTTCCCAGACCCCATCAAGAATAAAAGCAAAACTTGTGCCCTTTTGGCTTCTCTTCCTCATTTAGAAAGTGCCTGTGGGCTGATTAATTGTTTCTTGATGCTATTTCCAGGGAGAGGTCAGTGAGGCAACGGTGTTAAGTGAAACTGGATGACATTGACAGCCACAGAACAATCAATGAGGTTGACAGGGTTAAGACTGAGTTTTCCTGTTATTTTGTTTCTCACACTCCGGCTTTCATTAAGCTCGAAGCCATCACAGATTCAGCTGTAGAAGAGAAGAGTGGATGTGGCTAGGGATGCCAGGTCCATAGGACCAGCTGGTGGGGGATAGGGGTGAACTTACTGGGAGCAGGGAAAGAAGAAGCTAGAAATAAATGCAATGTGCCTATGTCAGCCAGAAGTGACGTAGGAACGTCAGGACTGTTGGGGGTGATGCTCTGGTTTCCGGGTAACGTCTCTGGCCTCTTTGGGGGGAGGTAATGAGGGGGCAGAGAGGAGCACCTGAAACCAGGGGACACCGACCCCTGCCAGGAAGTCTGGCATCCCTAGCCGAAGCACAGAATTGTTTATTTTTCTTATACAGACTGAAAGAACAGATAGAAAATACCTAATGCAACTGTTTTTGGTAGGCCAGAAAAATTGATCTCTGAAGGAAGATTCAGAGATAGTGTGACAGTGCAGGGACAGAGGAGACTGAATTATGGGCCCAAACAAATATGGCAATAACGAAATCCTATCAAAAGTAGGCAACCTACAATGGTAAAAAAACCCTTTGTAACAGTAATGGCTGGCTGGCCTAACAACCATAACTGGACAGGAATACCCAAAGGATGTTCATTTGAGGAGCAAGGCATCTTTCCCTGATTGCTTCAGGAGAAAGCATCTTATGTTGGAAGGAGGTCACCCCTGTTCTTCGGCTCCAACTGTCTGGGAGAGGCAGTCCCAAAAGGACCACAGCAGCTGTGCAGGACTCCAACTTGAAAAGACTTTGAACTCTTTGTGCATTACAAATGGCTCACCTCTATATATTATTAGCCCTGGAAAGGAAGAAAAATGGAGCTGTCAATGGAAGCTAGATGCAGGCATGATGGTAGGAGTTCCAGGCTACTTTCCCCCCCTCTGACTGATGTCTCAATTGCTGATAGGAGGAAAGAGGCTTTCCGCAGAAGCTAGATCCAGCAAGACAAAAGGGTGAAAAACATCCTTCCTGTCTTCTCTCTGATGGACCCATTTATGTTAGTTGGAAGCTAGAAGAAGCTGGATTTAAGCATAATGGATCTCTGATGAATGCACACTCCCCTTTATTTTGCTGGTTTATGTGGATGTTCTGTGATAATGAAAGCAGGAAGGTAATATTAATAATGCTAGCAGGGTTGGGGCAGGCTGCAGGACTCTAATATGCTCTTTCTGCACAGATTAGTGACAGTTTAACTGCTGAGAAATCTTGAGTACACACTCTAGCTTTGTAAATTTACAAATTGTTGGTGGGCTATAGGAATTCTATTAAAACAGACTGTGCAAGAGTGAAGTTAGCCCTTGCTCTACATGGCATTGGATGTTTGGTGCACACCAAAATGTGGCAAAGTAAGAACTCTCTCTAATATATACTATATTATATATACATATATATATATACACACACACACACATATATATATATTATATATAATATATAATATATATATAATATACAAAAGGGGGTAAACAAATGTTACCTAAGTCTTTTTTTCACCTTCCATTATTCAGAGATGTCGAACTTATTTGTTATGATGGCCAGATCTGACATAAATGTCACTTTGTCAAGCAAGGCTATGTATGCCATAAAATGTAATGTCAGGTACCAGAGATATAAACTGTATAAGGGACAGCAGCTGGCAAGCTCCAAGTTAATGTATCCCCACTGCAAGGCCTCATGGGCTGGGAAGGGGCGCAAAGGAAAACCCAGATGGGCGGACTGGAGAGCCAGTGGTGCAGCACTGGGCAGACGCTCCCACACTGCTTGACCACTGCAGAAGAGGTTGTTCCATCATGCTGAAGCCACAGTTGGAATAGCTCTGCCCCCCCCCCCCAGCAGTCTCCTGTTCCCTCCCTTGCACTAGTTGCTCGCAGACAGCATAAAAGCTCTGGGTGGGCCGATTCCACCCCCTGGGACTTATGTTTGACACCCCCGCATTATATTTTTTCTTGCTAGTTTCATTCCCTGATTTTTTGCCATTGATTTCATAGATACATCTATCTTGTTTATGCATCTTGTATAGTTCTTATATGCAATTCACTTGAATATTTATATAGCTCACACATATCAAATATACCAGCAGTAGGCAATCTTCTTTGGGCCAAGTGCCAAAAATATGTAACATCTACCTCTGAAGATGTCAGTTTTCTGATAAACAAAATATATGTGTGGGGGAAGAGAGGGCTGTACTTGGCTAGAGATGCTTGGAGCAAGCCAAGCCTTGGAATCCTTTTCAGAGATTGCCTTGGACTTGGCTGGTCGCTGTGTAGGTTTGGGAGGCCATGATGGGCATAAGTCATGGCTAGGGTTGCCAGCCAGGCTCTTCACTTCAGCAAGAGCAAAAATGGAAGGTGGTGTGATGTCATATGACACCACAACATCATTTCAAGTTTTACCTCGAAGTGATGGTATGATGCTCTCATGGTAAAAACTATAGAGACTTGGGGAACAGAGATTTGGGTACAACTGGAAGTGACATTGCAATCTCATGTGACTTCACTTCCCACCCTTCATTTTTGCTCTCAGCAGTGGTGGGGAGAGTAGATTGCCATGGCAGGCAATCTAGTAAGCCTAGCCATGGCTGTTGCCTTCCTCCCATATTGCTGGTCTCAGCTGTTCTGGGTCAGCCAGGGCTCAGCGATAGCAAGGACTCCTCAAGAGAAGAGGAGCCTCGTGTAGCCAGCCCTGAGTTAACAGAAGCTGACTGGCAGGAAAATGTACTTCAGGCTTGTCAGGATTCACAGCCAACAGCTGGTGCAGAGCCACCGACACCTTCCAGTCCTGATTCAGCAGGTTAACCCCATTTGGCTGTTCCCAGCCCACCACTATCACCTACACTCTTAGAGTGCTGAAAATGGAGACTGAGAACAGAGCTACAGACAAGACAGCAAAGTGCACATCTCCTGGCCTTATGCCAGCTGCTTGCTGATAATAAAGACGAGTAGTTGCAGGATTGCTTCTGAGCAACTGGTTGCAAGCATGACCCTTAGATGCGGGGCTATAAAACCAGCCAAGAGAGCCACCAACTCTGCCTTGCCTGACTTCTGGACCTCTGACCCTGGAATGAATGACTCTGATTTATCTGACTTCTGATCCCGGCCCCGGACTAAATGGCACTTCCTTGCTTGACTTCTGGTACCTGGTATCCGAAGTCTGCAAACCAGTACACCAGTAGTGCTTCCAGTGCCTTAATTCCTTGGGTAGTGATCTAGTCCTGAGTGCCAAGCAAAATGATTTGATATGTTGCTTTCAGCAAGTGTGCCAGGGTTGCCTACCTCTGATATATATTATGAATATTCATGATTTATTGAAGCAGAAATAATATTGAGAAATGAAGATATTATGTGGTAAAATTTCAGTGTGAGGGAACAAAAAAAAATCATGAATCATAGGTTTGATTTGCACAAGGGAGAAGTTAAATCCAATGGGGAATTTTTTAGTACCTGTATAGTTAGCAGGGTTGAGAAATTTTGAAACCATCCCTAATATATGAAGCAGAAGAGGGGGGATTTTAAATTCAGAATGTTTTCCAAAGATAACATATCTATATCAAAATGACCAGGCAACGAGAGTGTCTGAATCTCCAGCAATACCCTAAATCAAAACATCTTAAAAGCTAATCCAAGAATAGGAATAATTATAGTCTCTTTGTCCATTTTATCTTGCTGCTTTTCACAGTTCCAAAGGAATGAATGAGATAAACTGATGTCAACAACATAGATTTGTAATCACAATATAAATACTTAACAAGGCCATGGCATTATTCACAGCATTTAGTCCAATCAGGCCATTTGTTTGGCTAGCAGATATCTGTTTCTAAATCATATCTCCATCTTCAAGGTTCTGTGTATTTCTTGAATCAGTGGCGCCTTTAAGATTATGGGTAGGAATGAGCTGATATGGCCATTTCCATTTTGTTTTTATTTTGTATGTTGTCATTATTATTGATATACCCCATTTCTGGTGCTATTTTATTCTCTTGATGCTATTTATGTGCTCATTATACACGTACCACCATTTTAATGCCATTTATGTTCTATGCCATTTCCAAGCAATTGATATCAAAATAACATAGGAGAAAAATGAGTTAATTTTAATTAGGGAGAGTTTGGCTTGAGGAAATAGAGTGCAGATAAAAAGCTCGTAAATTTGTTTCTGACAAGGGAGAAACAAGACAGGATGGAGTTGCCCACAGCTCTGTACCCATAGAGGTTGTGTCTTACCCCAAAAATGTTAGGGGAAGGTCTCATGTCTTCATTCATGCTTGAACACCAGCATTTAAGGCTCACAAATTGTAAAAAAAAAAAGGGGGGGGGTAATCTATGCAGCATTAATTATATATAATTTCATATATTCTACCTTGGGGATCCTTAACTGTATGATGGGCTAAAAATCTAAAAATAAAATAGAGAAATGTTCATCCATGTGTATACTACTATGTAATATTACAATCCTGGCTGCTGGACTAGACCAGGGAATCATGCACCAGTTTGCACACTCACTTGCTCTTTTAATTAGAGGCAAGGACTTCCACTTATGCTGACTAGGTCGGGGCACTGAGATGCAAAGTGACCAGCTGCAAATCAGCAATAAATAAAGTTTAGGCACTGTTTGTTTCCCATTCCTTATTTTTTCACTTATGTTTTCTCACTCATGTGGGAATCCCAGTGTGATGGCTTGTGGGTAGACATGGGGGAAATGTAAATATATTGAAATTATTAATATTTTTCCATGTCCTCATCCAAGTGGGATTTGTAGCCCACTTCACCACTTCAAGGCATAGTTCAGCGAATAACAAGGGTAATAAAAAAAATAAAAAAGGGTCATAAAAATGGAGTTACAGTTTTCTGAATCCATGGGTTTAAAAAGGTGTAACTCTGCTTAGGATTGGTCTGATAGTATTTTTATTGTTTCTTATTGGTAGGTTCTATTTAATTTTGTCAGCCACACAACAGGATTTTTAATCAGGATTGGTTTTAACTACAATGCTTCCATTTGATTTAAATGTATCATACTGACAGCCAAGGCATGTTTTCTCAGAAGTAAGTCTCACTGAGTTTCCTGCCCAAAGGATTTACATTAATCTAAAATATACATATTAAAGCATTCTCATATACATATTAAAACATTCTTCTTTCCAGCACTGGACTGGACTTTTTGAGTTCTTCCTTTGTTTTATATATATATATATATATATATATATATATATATATATATATATATATATATATATAATCTCTTGTCTATTTGCCAATTGTTTCTGGATTATGCAGGAAAAATTAAGGGGTTTGCTATTTCAGCACAATTTCATGTCTGTTGTTGCTGCAGTTTATGGTAACTACAATGTTTGGGCTTTAATAATCTTTCCATAGCAGTATGTACACCATATCTGTATCAATGTTATGACATTTAGAATCCATCTGTTCTACATTTGATATAGTAACTTCAACCTCCTCATTCAAAATATCATCAGCAGCATTTTATTCTGCTGTATCACTGTGTTCAGTTTGTTCAGCTCATTTGTATCTTTATTTCTCCTTTGTGGGTTACCGATACATCTGTGCACATTGATAAAAACACTGCGAAAAAGCTATCTCTGTGCAATCATACCCTTGATTTCAGTGAAGATTCTTTCTGTGCAGTGTATTATGGATGCATGCATGCACTCCTGTGCATTGTTCAAACACCACAGGAAAAAGAATCTTGATGTGACAGCGCATACAATCACATTAAGGTTGCCTTTAGTACATTAGTAATGCAGAGATCGAGATGAGAGGTGCAAATGAACTGATGGTATGGACAGCAGTGTCAAAGAGTGCATGAAATGTGCTTGGTAGAAAATTAATTTGTTCAAAAAAATGGAAAATTGGAGAACTCTTAATATGGCTGTTGTTTTCTGTTGCCCCAGAAGGTCAGACCAGAACCAACGGGTTGAAGTTAAATCTCAAGAATTTTCAGCTAAACGTGAGGAAGAACTTCCTGACAGTTAGAGTGGTTCCTCAGTGGAACAGGGGAGGTGGTGGGCTCTCCTTCTTTGGAGGTTTCCAAACAGAGGCTAGATGGCCATCTGACATCTGACAATGCTGATTGTGTGAAATTAGGCAGATCACGAGAGGGAGGGAAGGAAGGGTTGCCTCAGTGCTTAGTTCTTGTAGCCCTTTCTCACACATCCAGGGAAGTGCTGATTGCCAGTTTGGGGTCAGGAAGCAATTTTTCTCCAGGCCAGTTTGGCCAGGGCTCCTGGAGGTTTTTTGTCATCTTCTGGGAGTGGAACAGTGGCCACTGCTGGTGCAAAAGGGGAGGTATTTGTGAATTTCCTGCATTGTGCAGGGGTTTGGACTAGATGACCCTGGGGGTCTCTTCCAATTCTGTGATTCTATTATTCTAATTGAACAATCTGTCTCATTATATCCTGGGTAGTTGGGATTCTTTACAATCCCTCCACAAAGAGATTAGATTTCTGCTGGAAGAAGGTGAGATTATGAATTACATCTCACCACAAGAGAAAACATTTCTATATAATGCAGGTTTCAGAATACCTGTATTCTGTGTATTACCAAAAATTCACAAAGGAATAAATCCTGCTTCCCCCCACCCCCCGAGACCAATTGTATCTGGTAGCACTTCTATGTTAGAACCTATCTTTAAATATGTGGGTTATTTTTGTTCCCAACATTCTTTAATATATAAATACAATAGATTTCATCAGTGAGCTGTCCTGTTTATCACGTATAGATAAAATCACCTTGTTTGCTACATTTGATGTGGCCTCCTTATACATGAGCATTCCTCAAACAGAAGCTATAAAAATCATAGAGAAACATTAAACAAACGGGATACTAATTACCCCCTACTTACTTCTTAAAAGGCTGGTCAGAAATTGTGCCCTGAGAAGGCACAAAGGATGAGGGGCAGAACGGGCTTCTCTGGGCCTACTGGGACCTGAGAAGGCCCAGAGGACGGTGTGTGGGGGGTGGAGCGGGCTTCTCTGGGCCTACTGGGCCCTGAGAAGGCCCTGAGGATGGTGTGTGTGGGGGGCGGAACGGACTTCTCCAGGCCTACTGGGCCCATAGAAGGCCCAGAGAATGGTGTGGGGGAGCAGAATGGGCTTCTCTGGGCCTACTGGGCCCTGAGAAGGCCCAGAGGGGTGTGGGGGGGCGGAACGGTCTTCTCTGGGCCTACTGGGCCATGAGAAGGCCCAGAGGATGGTGGGGGGGCAGAACGGACTTCTCCAGGCCTACTGGGCCTTGAGAGCCTGTCCCTGCCCTCACTCTGCAGACGGTCCTCTTCTGTCAGAGGACCAGAGCAGACTGAGCCGAACACACTGGCCAGGGCTGACATGGGCGGGACTCTGCCAAGCAGCCAGTCGGCCCTGGCCAGCATCTTCTGACTGCCAGTTCTTGCACCCAATCAATTGTGGCAAGCATAGAATGTTGGTGGCCAAAATTAAATTATATATAAGGACAGGATTCTTTATAAAAATGTAATATGTAGTATATGTTAATGTTGCTTTGACTTTCTCAATAGCAATAATTTATTGATGGCACTCTGTACATGCTCTGTGAAAATGTCCTGTGTTTTATTAATCCTTAAAATTATGTATTCAATATATTTTATTTTCTATTACTTCATTAGACAAAGCTGTATGCAAAACACGTAGATGTTGTATAATATTACATTTCCCTCTGTACCATTTTGTTTCTTTTTCCTTTGCACATGTCCATTGTGTGACATTAGTAGTGTGGATCTCATATTTATACACACACACACGTGTGTGTGTGTGTGTTCTAGCAAGTAGCACTTAAGCTTCTTCTGCTGGATGTTATTCCTGTAATTAGATAAATAAATTTAGAGGATAATTGTGGCAGATTTCACAAGCACTTCCTTGCAGTCCACCCATACCAGCAAGTGTAATTCATGCCCTAGAATTAATGCAACTGGAGGTGCCACTTGACAAGACCTCACAATCTGACCTCCTGATTCTTCCCTAACAACCAGCAATCTGTCACTGAAAGGGATCAACCAAGTTCAATAGCTCAACTATCTACAGGTCTATATACCATCAATCTCCACACAAGGGGAGATTTTTATCCTATTAAGATAATCATTTTCCTAATTAATTCTTGGTTACTAAATTCCTAATTGTATAATTAGGCATTAGGGTTTTTTTGCTGTTGTCTCTGTATATGATAACTATAGGCTTACAGGGTTAGCTGGTCCCCCGCTCCCTTTAATTTTGAGAAAAGCGTGACAAAGAAATAGAAGATAACTTTAGGGAGAGAGGATGTGCCATGGTTGTACCTGTCCCCATAAAGTGAGATGTGTTCCTCTTGATCCACTGATCACATTCAGTAGGGCTCACTTGTCCTACAGTGAGTCTGCACTGCACCCTAATGGTGTCTTCAGATAGCAACTTCCCACTCTCTTGTTGGGCTCTAGGGTGAAGGGGAATTCTTTCCACTTTGAAGAGAATCAAATTGTTCCACAGAATGCACATTATCACATGAAATAATCAGGTTGTTCCACAGAACATACGTTATCACATGAAATAAAAATAAAGGGGGGAGGGGATGGTGCATACTGGCAAGTGCAATGGCACTTGAACTTTTGGGCCCACCTTCATAAGCAGCAGAATGATAGGATAAGAAACTGGCTGGAGAGCAGAAAGCAGAAGTGTTTGCATTCCAGAGATTTTACTGTTCTAATAAAATTAAAGCTTGTCAGATTTTTCAGATGCCGAGGCTTGTCTTACTGTGTTGCCTTTGCTCTGCTCCAAGACAGTCCCAGACATCACTTTTTTAAAAGTACAAAAAGGAAAATACATTTCTGGAAAGGCTTTTGACATATACCTTTCTCTAACAAAGATTCACGATAGCCTTGTCAGTTTCCTGCACTGGTGGAATCAAAACAGCTAAATTGTTGGAGGAAAGATTAGTCTTGGGCGGGGGGGGGGGGAGATTTCAAAGTTTCATAGATGTGTTTGTGTGTATGTGCCAAGAAGATACAGGTTTGTTGTTCCACTTCAGTGTCCTGAAAGGAAGCCATCAGAAACTAAGGTTTTCCCTCAGTTGTAAGGTCTCCATTTGCAAACATTTAATCTTGCTTTTCTTGCTACCATGAAATCATCCAACATGAATTAATGTGGATAACTGATCTAGTGCAGGCATGCTAACAATGAGCAGAAACAATTCAGAAGGTGAGATTGGATTTTTTTAAAACCTCACCCTTTGTTATCCTTTATGCATTTAATTATGGGAGAGCAAATGGTTATAATTTCGTTTGATATTTGTTTGCATTTTTGTTTTGGTGCTCTATTTTTTGTTGTTTATTCTGAAAGTTCATTTAAAGTCATATAGTTGGGAAAGGTCTTTGGATTCTAATCCAGCCCCCTGCTGATCCAGAGTTAGAGCGTCCCCTGCAGATGCTGCTTGAAAACCTCCGGTGAGGGACAAAACCCTTTCCCCAGCATCATTGGTTTAGTTGTTGAGCAGCTCTTATCATTAGGAAGTCTCTCATAATGTTCAGCTAAAATCCACCTGTCTGTGGCTTAAGCCTGTAACGTCTAGCCTTGCCCTTTGGAGGAGCACAGAACAAGTCTTCTGTGCAATAGCCCTTCAGGCATTTAAAGAATAAAGTCACATCTCCCCCAATCTTCTTTTCTTCAAGGCTAAACATAGTCAATTCCTTTGACATTTCTTTGTAGGACTTCTTTTCCGAAATCCCACTCCCAATCTTTGTGGCCCCCCCTTTCAGATTTGTTGCCCCTTAATCTTTTTGGATTTGTCTCAGTCCTTCTTGAGGCATACCATTTGTATTGTGTGTGCACACTGTGGGTTTTATGTTCAGGTTATATGATATTAATGAGTACACTATACATCCTTGATATAGAATGTATCAAGATGATTTATTAATGCACAAATGACACTAAAATGTGTTCATTTTACGGGAAAATTTTGGTACAGGGAAACAAAAATTGACATCAAAATGAAGAATCATATATTCAGTTGACATGAAGGAGGAACTAAAACAAACTGGGGATTTTTGGATTGAAAAAAATTGGGATAATCCCTATATTTAACGCTTTGTTCCCAGAAAGGGTTAACCCCTTCCTTCTCCTCCCTTGTCAGCATCCTCAACAACTGAAACACAGAAATGCTGCCCTCTTTGTGGTGAGTTGCACAGCAAGAAGGAACATGTGAACTATTTCTCAAGCAAGGAAAATTGTTGTTATTCAGTCGCACAGTCAAGTTCGACTTTTCGTGACCTCATGGCCCACATCACGCCAGGCCCTCCTGTCTTCCATCGTCTTCCAGAGTTTGCTTAATTTCATGTTCGTTGCATCAATAACACTATCTAACTATCTCATCCTTTGCCGTCCCCTTCTTCTTTTACCTTCAATCTTTCCCAGCATCAGGGTCTTCTCCAGTGAGTGCTCCCTTCTGATTTGGTAGTGTCAAGCTCCTTAGGTCACACAACACAGGGCTTCTTCAGAAGACAATGTTTAATGGTGAATCAGAACTAAAGACACATGTACAGCTTGTGTCAGTAATGGCTGCATAAAATAAGGCCTTCTAAGTTATACTACATTCAAACACCCTCCCCCCCATGTAGCTGAAGCCAATGAATACATTTCGCATGTGCGGGCAAAGCAAGCGGGCAAGGCTAAGCACAACATCTAGAAACCATTGGTTCCCAGCATAAGACTCCAGCAGCTGGAGAATACAAGGTCGGAGACCTGATAACAGACAGTGAGGAAAGGACAAAGGATGGGAGACTGAAAGTACTCCCTCTGCATACCATACTTATGATAGGGCTACCTGACATTCTGCCCCTCCAAGGCCCCCCCCAGGTTTGTCGGGGTAGTGATGATGGAAGCATCGCAGGAGGCAGGGGGCCCTAATGTGGTCCACCACCACCCATTCCCTGTGTTGAGGACCAAAGTCCACCCATTCTACAAGATAATACAGTTTATTCTGTTTAATCTTAGAGTCCAAAATATCAGCAACTTCATAATGCAGTTTGCCTTGCATCATTAAGGGAGGGGGTGTAGCATGTTGAGGCCACCAGGTGTTAGTTCTAGGGTCTTGGTGTAGGAGTCTGAAATAGAAAACAGGATGTACATTTTGCAATGACTTAGGCAACTCAAGTTACACAGTGGCATCATTGATTTTCCATTTAACAGGGAACGGCCCCACAAATTTCCAACCAAGTTTCCTGCTGGGTTAGAGACCCTTGATATTCTTAGTCGATACATAAACAGAGTCACCGGGCTTGATGTCCCAACCCACATCATGCTTCTTTTCAGCCTGCACTTATAGGCTTGTTTGGCACCCTCCAAAGTTTTACAGAGAAGTGGCCAAGCCTCTTGCAAACGTTTACACCAGTCCCCCGCCTCCCCATCCGGCAACCCAGCTTCAGACAAGAATGGGAGAGGCATACCATACACAGCCATGAATGAGGAGTCCCCCATGGAGGAATGACATACCTTATTATAACAGAATTCTGCTAGGGGGAGGAGCCCCTCCCAATTGTCTTGTTGAAAGTTAGTAAAGCAATGGAGGTATTGCTCAAGGGTTTGGTTGACACATTCAGTTTGCCCATCAGTTTCGGGGTAATAGGCACTGCTCAACCCCCTTTCCACCCCCATCAGGCGTAACAGTTCACCCCAAAATTTGGAAACAAACTGCGAGCCCCTGTCGGAAATTATCTTCTGGGGTAGGGTATGAAGTCAGAAAACCCGTTGAAGAAAAGCTTTAGCCAGCATAGGGCGGACGGCAGGGACTTGAACAGAATGAAGTGCGCCTGCTTCGAAAAAAGATCCACAATGACCCAGATAACCGTTTTTCCCCGGCTGGGCAACTTCCTATCCTCCCCTTCTTGCAAGATGGCACCACTCATAGCGACATCAGAGGTGTCCACTTGCATGATTATTTTTTAAAGTTCATTTGGATGCGCCAGCACAGGTTCGGATGTGAACAGAGCCTTTAAGTGGTCAAATGCCTCCTGGCATTCAGACGTCCACTCCAACTTTGCACCCAGCCGCGTACTGTCCGGACCCTTCCCCTTAGTTTTCAACAGGTCCGTGAGTGGCAAGCTCACCTTAGCAAAGTTAGCCAGAAATGATCTGTAAAAGTTCGCAAAACTTAGGAATGTTTGGAGCTGCCTCCGGGTTCGAGGGGGCTCCCACCCCACCACATCCCGGACCTTTGCTGGGTCCATCTCCAAACCCTGTGGGGAAATGTGGTAACCCAAAAAATCAATTTCTGTGCAATGGAACACACGCTTCGATAACTTTGCAAACAGTTTGTGCTTGTGCAATGTTTGCAGGACTTCCCTGACCAAAGAATGGGGCTCATGTGCTCGCGGCAACACCGCTGGAGCGCATGGGCAGCTTCGCCTCCCAGCAAAAGGGGAGACAGACAGCTGCGCTGTGACACTGACTGTCGCAGTGCCGGGTGGGCAGGGCCAGCCTTTATAGGCTTGGCCCCATTCCCGCCCAGGGCAGTTGTTGAAGCGTGCTCAGAGCTTGGTCATCCGAGCACGCTCAGGAGCAAGCAGGCTTTTACCTGAAGGGTGGAGCAGCAGCAGCTTGAGGCGGCAGCACGAGGCGGCGTTTTTGGCCACAGGACTGTGGCAATGGTTGGGTGCTGCGGCGACAGCTGGAGCTTCAGTGTTGTCATTTGGCAGGCAGCAGAGACTTCTAGTGGCCCTTGGACACGGTTCCAGGGCTGCACAGCTAAGCATTGGGCTTGTGCCCCCCCTTTTTTTCTCTAACTCAGTCCCTTCCCAATACTGCAGTCCCTACCCCTTTTGCATCTTTTTTACCCGGGGGCGGCTGAAGTGGGTCTCCTCTGGGGCCAGGGCTATGAGCCCACTGGTAGTGCCATAGGGAACATTGGTTGGGTTGCTCTGCAGTACTGGCCGTGGTGGAACCTGTCCTGGTGTTGGCATAGGTAGAAGGGGCCGTTTGGGAAGCAAGGTTACCTATTCAGGCCATTTTTGAGTTGGGATTTAATTGAATAACTCAGGCAGGCTTTCCCCCTGGTGGCTGTTGCTGGGCAACTGGGTTTCTGAACAGGAAGACATAGGAAGACCTTCTTTGGGGTGCTTGCAGGTCCCGATCCTGGGCACACCACTGTGAAATGACCACATTTTAGGCACAGACCTTGCTTCATGCAGAGCTTGCACGTTCCCTCCTTCTGTCGCACCGGCAGCTTGGGTTTTGCCGGTACCAGTGCACTCTTTCCCAGGGTGACCGCGTCATTGATGCGGATGGTTTGGATATAGGTCTCCGTGTCCAAGTGTTCAGGGAGACGGGCTTCACACTGTGAATCTCAGGGTTAAGCTCCAGGTGATACTGCTGGGCCAACACACCATCGGGCCACCCTTGGATCTTGGCCGCCTGGCGCCGGAACTCCTTAGTATTCTCACATACTGATTTCTTCCCTTGGTGGAACGTGCGTAGGAATGCTTGGGCAGTTTCACTGGCATTCGTATCCTTGTATTGAGCTCAAAGGGCCCACATGAAGGCATCGACCTCCCGGAGTTCCCGGCCGTCCTCATTGTGTAGGCCCACATACCAATCGGCAACCCCCTCCCACAAGTGGGATGCAATGTAATCCACAATGCGTTCCTCGTCAGGAAATAGATGGCCCCAATTCACCATGAATTTCTCCGCTCATTCTACAAAGAACACCAATTTCTTGGGTGTCCCATCAAATGTCGCATCCAGCAGCTCTGCGGGCTGGTGCACCTCCCCTGGAACCCCCCTCGGTTGGGGCAGAGGGAGGGCCTGCTGTTGACCTGGGGGAGGCAGTTGCACCAGTTGCTGGAGAGGTGCTTGGACTGGCTGCTGGAGGGGCGGCTGTGCTGGTAAGCATTGGTCTAGTTCACGCTGTACCACCTCTGTCACTATCGCAGGCAGTTTATGGAACGACTCATCAACGATGCGGAAGAGCCGGTCTTGCCCCCATTCCAGCAACTCCAAACAGGTTTCCACAAAATCCTTGGAATCTCCTGATCCCCAAGGTTCCGCACCAATCCCGGGCTCCACACTCAGTCTATGAATGGCCCTGTCTTAACGGATCTCCCTCCGGGGCCCCGGAGTGAGAGTCCAAGTCTTGAGAGTTTCCACATGAAACTTTTTCCGTTGCTGCCCCTGCGGTTGAGTGGCTTGCACGCCGCCAAATGGGTTCAGGAAGGGCGCACCCACATCCTTCACGGAAGAATGGGTGATTGGTGCTGTGGTCGTTGGTACCGATTCTGCAGACGTCACCTCAGTGTTAAAGTCTTCCTTGTCTCCGCTCATCTCGGTGTAGAGAGATGTTGGTCAAAGGAGAGCTGGATTACTGACTCTTTGTCAGGCTCCTTAGTCAGGTCACACAACACAGGGCTTCTTCAGAAGACAATGTTTAATGGTGAATCAGAATTAAAGACATGTGTACAGCTTGTGTCAGTAATGTCCGCATAAAATAAGGCCTTCTAAGTTATACTACTTTCAAGCACCCCCCCACGTAGCTGAAACCAATGAATATGTTTCGCGTGTGTGGGCAAAGCAAGCAGGCAAAGCTAAGCACAACATCTAGAAACTGTTGGTTCCCAGCATAAGACTCCAGCAGCTGGAGAATACAAGGTCGGAGACCTGATAACAGACAGTGAGGAAAGAACAAAGGATGGGAGACTGAAAGTACTCCCTCTGCATACCATACTTATGACATGGCAGGTAGCCAAAGTATTTGAGCTTCAGCTTCAGTATCTGGCCTTCCAGGGAATAGTCAGGGTTGATTTCTTTTAGGATTGACTGATTTGATCTCCTTGCAGTCCAAGGGACTCTCAAGAGTCTTCTCCAGCACCATAATTCAAAAAAATGTATTCTTCGGCACTCAGCCTTCCTTATAGTTCCAACTCTCACAGCCATACATTACTACTGGGACTATCATTGCTTTGACCATACAGACTTTTGTGCTCTCCTCTTTTACTTTCAGCAACAGGCTCTTTAGGAACTCTTCACTTTCTGCTATTAGAGTGGTATCATCTGCATATCTGAGGTTGTTGATGTTTTTCCCAGCAATCTTAATTCTGGCTTGTGATTCATCCAGGCCAGCATTTTGCATGATGTGCTCTGCATATAAATTAAATAAGCAGGGTGACAGTATACATTCTTGTCGTACTTCTTTTTCTATGCTAAACCAATCAGTTGTTCCATATCCAGTTCTAACTGTCGCTTCTTGACCCTTATACAGGTTTCTCAGGAGATATGTGAGGTGGTCTGGTACTCCCATCTCTTTAAGGACTTGCCAACAGTTTGTTGTGATCCACATAATCAAAGGCTTTAGTGTAGTTAATGAAGCAGAAGTAGATGTTTTTCTGGTACTCCCTTGCTTTCTCCATAATCCAGCGAATGTTGGCAATTTGATCTCTAGTTCTTCTACCTCTTTGAAACCCAGCTTGTACTTTTGGCAGTTCTCTAAGAACATAAGAACATAAGAGAAGCCAACTTTGGATCAGGCCAATGGCCCATCCAGTCCAACACTCTGTCACTGTCAGGGTCCTTAGCTAGTCAGCCAAACACCAGGCCTTGTTCATTGAAACAAGAATAGTATTTATTAAGCTGCAAGACTAGGTCACTAGAACAGAAGCATTGTTAAGAATAACTTGGATACATGAAGCATTGGGTTATACTCTAAAGGGGGGAAAGGGCCCCCACCTTTCTACCAATAGATGGTCAGCGCGCGCGGGGGAACCCCAGAAAGCTGTAAATAATAGTCTACCCTCCATCCCCCCGTTCCCAGCCTAGCTGTTGTCTTTAGAAAGCGATAGGAGACACTCAGCCTGGCATTCAAGGCCACTCTTGGCCTGGGAGATGAGATATGGCCCGGTTGCCCAGGCAACATCGGCAGCTCCCCACATTCCACCCCACCAGTTCAGATACATCAATTAACACCATACAGTCCCATCCTCCCTCCCTTCTCCATCCCTTATGGCAGGGATACCTGACAGTCACACAGTGGCTAAAAATACCAGATGCTATCAGGAGGTCCCACACTAGAAGCCCTCCCACAGATGCCCCCCCAAGCACCTAGAATACAGTGCATCACTTGCCCCAGACTGAGAGTTCCAATCTGTACCTTGTGGCTATTCATGTACTGCTGTAGTCCAGCTTGTAGGATCTTGAGCATGAACTTGCTAGCATGTGATTGGGATCAAATTCGAGCTGGCATAATGGCAGGATTAGCTGCCCGTCTGAATGCATTCTTGAATTACTGTGATGTTGAATGGTTTGCCTTGGATTCGGAACAAGATCATCCTGTCATTTTTGAGATTGTATCCCATTACTGCCTTTCTCATTCTCTTGTTGACTATAAAGGCCACACCATTTTTTCTGTGGGATTCTTGGCCACAGTAGTAGATACAATGATTTTCTGAGTTAAATTCACCCATTCCTGTCCATTTTAGTTTACTGATTCCCAAGATGTCAATGTTCAGTCTTGCCATCTCATTTTTGACCACATCCAACTTACTTTGATTCATAGATCTTACATTCCAGGTTCCTATGCAGTATTGTACTTTGCATCATTGGACTTCCCTTTCACCATCAGACACATCCAAAGCTGAGCGTCCTTTTGGCTTTGGCCCAGCCACTTCATTCTTTCTGGGGTTACTTGTACTTGCCCTCTGTTCTTCTCCAGTAGCATATTGGACACCTTCCAACCTGAGGGGCTTATCTTCTGGTTTCATATCTTTTAGCCTTTTGTTACTGTTCATGGGGTTTTCTTGGCAAAGATACTAGAGTGGGTTGCCATTTCCTTCTCCAGTGGATCACATTTTGTCTGATCCCATTTGTCTGATGCCATTTTGTCCACTGTGGCCTTTCCGTCCTGGGTGGCCCTCCATGGCATTGTCTGCATAACCATGCAAGCCCCCTTGCCACATCAAGGCAATGATCCAGGAGAGAGAAGGAAAATAGGAGGTATCAGTCAGAAGGTCCATCAAACATGTAGCTAAGGAGGAAGCCTTTTTCATGCTGTAGAGCTTGAGTTGTACTTTCAGCTGTTACTGTGATCTGCCAAGGCTGTACACAAAGGTCTTTAAGTTTTCTGTTATCCCTGCCACAACTCATGCAATGCATCTTCCAGGTTACTTTTATTTACTTATTTATTTAAAATATTTATATTCTGCTTTTTACAAAGGGCTTATATGAAGGTTATTAAGGAGATTCTGTAGTTTAATTCTGCCCTGAGCTTTCAACTGTGTTGAGGTTTATTCATGCAATGTCCAAGAGTAACTTTTAATAAATGTTTTTCATATCAGCATAGAACAGAACACTGTCCATTTATTTATTTATTTATTTGATTTAAGCAATGTGTTACCCTGCCAGGAAACAAAGCTTCTTACAAAAGCACCTAAATGGAACTTAAATAACATCTTAAACAGATTGATTTCAATTTATTAAATAAACAGAGGGGACGACAAGGCTGCATCTTGAGCAGATTCTGAAGCCCCTGGCCACAGCTCACACTAAAAGACTTTGCTTTAAGTACCTGCAGGCAAGAGGGAGACAAACACTCAACTGGATGTTCTATAACTTGCAAGATGTTCCCCAAAAGCCTTTGCTGTGTACAAGGAGCCTCTAGCCATGCCCAGGCTTTTAAGTACCTACAGGCAGGAGGGAGACAAATGCTCAGTTAGATGTTCTATAACTGCCAAGATGTTCCCAATGTCCTCAGAAAGGATTATGAAATTGACAAGGCACTTTCTTTTAGCATTATGTAGGGCATGTTTTTATAGAACAGGGAACAACTTTCAACAGTTTTAAGTGGGGGAGCATGGTCAATGAAATGGTGGGGAATTGCTGTGCTTGAGGAAATAGCTTTGATCATGTAGGAATGGAAAGTAGCTTTGCTGGGGGTTAATTGCTGAGAGGAAACAGCTTTTCTGGTCTGAGAATTGCTGTGTGGTGGAAGTAGTAGCATGGCAGTTTTAGAATGCATTTCTGCCTTGATTTCTTTGAAGAATGTGTGCTTTGGGGCCTTTTAAGAAGCAGGCATAACAATGCATAAGGAACCACTGAATGATATGATTGAATATGCCCTTCATATCCTAGTGTGTCATATCTTGGGGTCATATATCTCCAGTGTTCTACTCACTGAACATTTAATTAAAACAAGAGCAAGCAATCTCTTTGAATTACAGGTGTGGCAAATTGTTGAAGTTTATTTTTTTCTCCTCCAAAAGAGCACAAAGCAAGGGGCTTTTGGAGGACAGATCTAAAGGCTTTAGGAAATGAATTGTTCCAGTGCAGTGCTCAGCTAGAACAGGAATGAGGTAGTAAAATGAAAGAATTCTAGGTGTAAAGATTAAAGGAGTTATGAGCCTTGGCAGATGACCTAGTTTTGGTCTTGGAAAATCCTTTAAAGGGAATTGAAACTTTAATGACTGAATTGAAAGAATTTGGTGGAGTAGCAGGTTTTAAGGTTAATAAAGAGAAGACTAAGATGTTAACAAAATATGAAAATACAAGATCAAACAAATCTGTTAAACAAAATGGACTTTAAGATTGAAAAGAAGGTAAAATATTTGGGTATTACCTTGACAAATATGAATTGTATGTTGTTTAAAAATAATTATGTTAAAACTTGGAATGAAATTTAAAAATATACTTTGAGATGGAACAAAGTTCAATTGTCACTTTTGGGGATAATATCTGTGATTAAGTTGAATGTTTTACCTAGAAAACATGGCTCATGTTGCCTGAAAGGCATCTTCATGTCTCTGGAGAAAAAAGACATCCTGCAACTTTGAAAAGGGATGCTAGAAGCATCCATGTCATGTGGACCATTTTCTAAGTCATGCCTAGTTTTAAAGCTTGTTCTCAATATAGAAGAGGTTGTTGTGGCCAGGCAAGCTCAGCAGAGCAAGGGGACACAGAGGACTTCTCGAGAAAGTGGGGGTCAGCATACCTGACCCAAGCCAGAGACTGGATTCTTTTAGAGGAGGAAAGGACCCTGCATTTGGAAGGATTTGATATACCCATGGGTTGGCACGCATATATCTGGTATAATCTAGATAAAAGACAGCAAGTTTTCCAAGATCATATTTTTAGAGGCCCCCTGATCAAAACCTGGAAGGAAATTAAAAATAAGTTTTACCATAGAATACCAAAGTGGCTGTCCCCAACGGAAGCTTTTATTCTCCCCTCTTTATGGGAGAAGGACAAAAAAATGACTTACGAGATGTTATTGACAGAAAATAACGATCTTAGACCTCTGGACTCACAAGTATTTCAGAAAGCAAAACTAACCATATGGGAAAAAATCCAAATAAATTCTAGATACAGTAAGGATAAAAAAATTAGTTTTCAGAATTCTAATACCCAACTGGACAAGATTTGGCTTTCCTCAGCTGATAAGTTGATTCAAAAGCTTTATAGATTTTTATTAGCGGAGGATCAATTGGATGAAGTCGTTAAGCCAAACATGATAGCTTGGAGCCAAGACTTAGGACATAATATTACATTGGACCAATGGTCTAGTTCATGGAAATCACTTAGATTTCTGAGAACGACAAACTACAAAGAGAATATTTATAAAATGTTTTATCGGTGGCACTGGACACCTGATAAGATAGCCAAATGCTACAAAGGAAACTCCGATATCTGTTGGAGGTGTAAAAAAGAGGTAGGATCCTACCTTCACGTGTGGTGGAATTGTAAAAATATTAGACCCTTCTGGAAAATGATTAGTAAACTAATAGAAGAAATTTTAAATGTTAATATACAATTTACACCCGAAGGATTTTTGCTTAATATTCTCCCAACAGGATTTAGAAAAGATGATATAAGAATTACCCTGTACATAGCTACAGTGGCAAGGATATTAGTGGCAAAATGTTGGAAGAAAGAACTGCTCCCACACAAGGAAGAAATTATTAGTAATGTACTAGAAATTGCTGAATCGGATAAATTAAGCATTATTCTCTCAGGAAAAGATGATTTATTGCATGTGAATAGATGGGATAAATTTTATAAGTGGATGGAGAAGAGAGTTTGAAAAACTACCCATTGTAACCTCAAATGATGTTATCATATCTCTTTGTCTTTGTGTTATTTCTGTATTATTTTGGAAAATATATAAATAAATAAAAAAGGGAAAAGAAAAAAAAAGCATACCTGACCCAAGCCACAGCCAGTGGCAGAGGTACTGCAGGAGGAGGCAGTCTCTGAGGAGCCAGATATAGATTCTTAGCCAGGAACCAGTTCATTGGCCCCTCAGCTTCCTAACCCTGGGCTGGCAACAGAAAGCCAGTTGCCAGTCAGTTCACCCCCCTTATCACCAGAGCTTCAGGAATATCATTGGAGGAAGATTAGGACAGACCTTCAAGCCAAAAGGTACAGTGCCCATTTAGCAGCACAGCACCAGCCCAGCTCCAGCAACAGGGATGAGTGTTTGCAGGAGCAGGACTGAGACATCTGGCAGGTGCATGATGCAACACTGGTGGTTACTGTGTGTCAGCAGCCAGGAATGAGGGGTAAGGAGCAGTGTTCCCTCTAAGCTGAGTTAGTGTGAGCTAGCTCACAATTTTTTAGCCTCCAGCTCACACATTTTTGTCTTAGCTCAGGAAGGATGGCTCTAGAGCAGCCAAATCGCTTGCTCACAACTTTAATGCCAGTTGCTCACAAGTAGCCAAATCGCTTGCTCACAACTTTAATGCCAGTTGCTCACAAAGTAGAATTTTTGCTCCCAAGACTCCACAGCTTAGAGGGAACATTGGTGAGGAGAGAACTTTTTTCTAATAGCTTAAGAAGGGAACACAGCCATTTTTTTTTAATATATTACTAGGAATAAGGCCCATTGTGGAAATAAATACAATGAGCTCTAGAAAGAGGCTCTGGGAGAGTGCCCTGGCCTTGGGCACTCAGTGTCAATTTGCTGTGGCGACCTCAGCAGGGTATAATGACACAGAGTTCACCATTTTCTCCAGAGGAACTAATCTCTGCTACCTGAAGAGCAGTTGTGATTTTGAGTGATCTCCAGCCCACACCTGGAGATTGGTAACAATTATTAACCAGGAGGAAATGGCTGGTTTTGAGGGTGGAGTCTATGGCATTCTATCTGTCTGAGGTCCAACCCCTCCTCAGGCCCCACCCTCTCCATGCTACATCCCTCAAATCTCCAGGAATTTCCCATCTGGAGTTGGCAACCCTATGTCCTTCCCAGCCAATCATCAACCCACCTTTATTCCCCCCTCACTCTTCAGCTTTCCATCCCCCCCCAACTACAGCCTCTACTGTGCTCAGAAGCCCTGACTGCTATGTCACATTGGCTGTCATGGGGGGGGGGGCATCTCAGCAGGGTATAAGGACACAGAGTCCACCATTTTCTCCAGGGGAACTGATCTCTGCCATCTGGAGAACAGTTGTAATTCTAAGTGATCTCCAGCCCTCACTTGGAGATTGGCAACAGTGGTTCCCCAGGAGGAAAAGTAGTCTTTCTCTGCAATGGGAACCAAAGCAGCTTACATCATTCTCCTCTACCCCTTTTGACTTGCACAACAACCCTGTGAAGTAGGTTAGGCTGAAAGTCTGTGACTAGTCCAAAATCACCCAGTCAGCTGCCACAGCAAAAATCTGGGTCTAGCAGACACTGCTCTGAAGTACAGACTGCTATGCCTAGGGTAGCCAACCTCCAGGTTGAGCCTGAAGATCACCAGGTATCACAACTGAACACCAGATAACAGATCTCTCCCCCTGTGAGAAAATAACTGCGTTGGAGGGTGGTCTCTATGGCAGTCTCTTCAGCTGAGGCCTCTCCCCACCCTGGCTTCCGTAGACTCTACCATGAAATTTCCTGGAATTTCCCTACCTGGAGCTGGCAACCCTAGTTAAGATTCACCCCAATGAGTTTTCTACCAAAGGCCAAAATAGGTGTGGAAAGGGCCTTTTACTGACAGAACCAAGCTTGGTTGCCTAGCAACAGGCACTGAGGGGAAAGTAGGGTTGCCAGCTCTGAGTAGGGAAATACCTGGAGATTTGGGGGGCAGATCCCATGGAGTGCAGCGTTGGAGGGGGTTCGAAGGACTCAGCAGGGTATAATGCCATAGGGTCTACCCTCCAAAGCAGCCATTTTCTCCAGGGGAACTGATCTCTGTCTTCTGGTATCACCTGGTATCACAACTGAACTCCAGACAACAGATCTCTTCCCCTCCCCCCAGAGAAAATAACTGCTTTAGAGGGTGGGCTCTATGGCATTCTATTCAGCTGAGGCCTCCCCAAACCCTGGCTTCCTTAGACACAGAATATCCAGGAATTTCCCAACCTAGAGCTGGCAACCCTAGTCAGGACGGGCCCCAATGAGTTCCTCACAAAGGCCTGGAAAGGGTCGATGCAACAGCTTCAATTGCTTACGTAATCTTAACCTAAACACTATCAAGCAAGATTTCTATATACCCAAACAAAGGTGTTTTTTTTCTGATACAGAGCTAAAAATCCTTTTTGACCCAGACACTGCAGAATTGTAACCTAAACAATTAAAAACCATGAACTTTATATCTAACTTTCCCGTCTGCTAGCATCAGCTAGAGAAATTAGTGCAACCTAGAGGGGAAAGGCCTACTGCTTAATAGACCCATATTACATCATAAGAAAATCTTGCTTATGAAGAAAACCCTATAAAACCAGAAGAATATGAATAATCAAAAGGAAATAAATGTTATAATCAAATCTATACTACAGAACCAAGCTTGGTTTCCTAGTCAAAGCCACTGAGGAAAAAGTTAGTTCCACAGAAGAGCCAAGCAGGAGAAGTGTCTTCATTGGGAGACACAGTCGTTTGCCAGTAATTCTAACAGGGAACACTGGCTGAAGAGAGAGTGGGTGGGGAGGAGGAGCAGAAAGTATGTTCACCAGAGTGAAGCAACTGTCTTCTGAGGAAAGCTTTGGCGGGCACTGCTTCTGTGGGTGGGACTCAGGCAATGCAGCCAGTGGATAGGGACAGCTTCTGAGTGACACATCATGGAGCCAACTGATTTAGGCGCTTGTGGAATGTTCAGAAAGTGCCACCCCACTACTCAATTATATATGAGAGATACTTGTTATTTTAGTAACAAAATAGTAACATAAAAGGAGTACAGAAAAAATGAGGGGGGGTTATATACAATCATAGAATCACAGAGTTGAAAGGGGCCATACAGGCCATCTAGTATGACCACCTGCTTAATGCAGGATCAGCCTAGAGCATCCTTGACAAATGTTTGTCCAGCTGCTGCTTAAAGACTGCCAGTGAGGGGGAGCTCACCACCTCCCTCCAACTCTATAGTAGGGATTATGGAACAAATTATATTTTTCAAAGACTGTTATACTTACAGGATTGTTATGGGGGAAAGCCGACAGGAGATGAAAAGTCTCTGGTTCGGGATGGCTCATCTCAAAGAGATGAAGGGGTAGCTATTACTTTTGTACAAGGAAATGGATTACAATTGTCCACTGAGACTGTGGCTAATGATAGGAACTGCCTGGCAAGGTCTCGAGGCAGCAAGAGGAAGGCTGTGGGCTTAACAAACGTGGGAAACTATAAGTGTTTATACACAAATGCTAGAAGTCTCCGAGGTAAAATCGGGGAGTTGGAATGCTTGGTGTTGGGGGGGAAATAGACATTGTGGGTATTTCAGAAACTTGGTGGGATGAGGAAAATCAGTGGGATACGGTGATTCCTGGTTATAAATTATATCGGAAGGATAGGGGGAAAGGGTTGGAGGTGGGGTGGCTCTGTATGTCAGAGAGGGTATACCATCCAGTAAGATTGAGAGGGTAAGAGAATTGGATTCCCTTCTGGAAATGCTATGGGTTGAAATAGTGGGTCCAAAAGGAGGCAAGTGGGAGTTTGTTATCGCCCACCAGATCAAAAGATAGAGGAGGATTATAAAATGATGAATGAATTAAAGATAGCGGCTAGACGAAATAACTGTGTTGTAATAGGCGACTTTAACTACCCACACATTGATTGGGTCAATATGAGTTCTAGTCGGGAAAAAGAGATTGCGTTCTTAGACACTCTCAATGACTGTGCTGTGGAACAGATGGTCACAGATCCTACCAGGGGAGAGGCGATCCTGGATTTGGTCCTAAGTAACACCCAAGACCTGGTGAGAGATGTAAAAGTGATTGCACCACTTGGAAACAGTGACCATAATGTCATTGAGTTTAACATTTGTACAGATAGGGAGTTGCCCAAAAAGACTGACGCAACCACTTTTAACTTTAAAAGGGGTAACTTCTCTGGTATGAGGGGACATGTGAGGAAGAAATTGAAAGGAAGAGTGGAGAAGGTCAAAACCATTGGGGAAGCTTGGAGACTATTTAAAAAGACAATCCTAGAAGCTCAGAAAAAATATATACCGCAGGTTAGGAAAGGTACAAATAGGTATAGAAAAAAGCCTGCATGGTTAACAAATAAAGTAATGGAAGCTGTAAAAGGTAAGAAGGATTCCTTTAAGCGGTGGAAAGCTAGTCTTAGTGAGGTTGATAAAAGGGAACACAGACTATGGCAAATAAAATGCAAGTCTGTGATCAGGCAAGCAAAAAGGGAATATAAGGAGCATATCGCAAAAAACATAAAGACCAACAATAAAACTTTCTTCAAATACATTAGAAGTAGGAAGCCAGCCAGGGAGGCAGTGGGGCCCTTGGATGACCAAGGGGTAAAAGGAGTAGTGAAGGATGATAGGGAAATGGCTGAGAAGCTGAATGCATTTTTTGCCTCTGTCTTCACTGTGGAAGAGGAGAAGTGTTTGCCCACTCCAGAAGCACTGATTTCGGGAGGGGGTTTGAAAGACCTGAATCAGATTGCGGTGACAAGAGAGGAAGTCCTCCGACTGATGGACAATTTAAAAACTAATAAATCACCAGGCCCGGATGGCATTCATCCGAGAGTTCTGAAAGAACTCAAATGTGAACTTGTGGATCTCCTGACAAAAATATGTAATCTTTCTTTAAAATCTGCCTCCATTCCTGATGACTGGAAGGTAGCTAATGTCACTCCCATCTTTAAAAAGGGCTCCAGGGGAGATCCAGGAAATTACAGGCCAGTCAGTCTGACATCGATACCGGGTAAGTTGGTGAAAACTGTTATTAAGGAAAGAATTAGTAGGCACATTGATGAACAAAAACTATTGAGGCAGACTCAGCATGGGTTCTGTAAGGGAAGATCTTGTCTCACTAACCTGTTAGTGTTTTTTGAGGGAGTGAACAAACATGTGGACAAGGGGGACCCAATAGATATTATTTACCTTGACTTCCGGAAAGCTTTTGATACAGTTCCTCATCAAAGGCTCCTAAGTAAGCTCAATAGTCATGGGATAAAAGGACAAGTCCTCTTGTGGATCAAAAACTGGCTTATAAATAGGAAACAGAGAGTGAGTATAAATGGGAAACTTTCTCAGTGGAGGGTGGTAAGCAGTGGGGTACCACAGGGATCAGTACTCGGTCCCATGCTTTTTAACTTGTTTATTAACGATTTGGAATTGGGAGTAAGCTGTGATGTGGCTAAATTTGCAGATGACACGAAGTTGTTCAGGGTGGTGAAAACCAGGGAGGATTGTGAGGCACTCCAAAGGGATCTGTTGAGGATGGGTGAGTGGGCGTCAACGTGGCAAATGGGGTTCAATGTGGCCAAGTGCAAAGTGATGCACATTGGAGCCAAAAATCCTAAATATAAATACACGTTGATGGGGTCTGATCTGGCAGAGACTGACCAAGAGAGAGATCTTGGAGTCGTAGTGGATAACTCGCTGAAAATGTCTACACAATGTGTAGCTGCAATAAAGAAGGCCAACGCTATGCTGGGGATTATTAGGAAGGGAATTGATAACAAATCAGCCAGTATCATCATGCCCCTGTATAAATCATTGGTGCGACCTCATTTGGAATACTGTGTACAGTTCTGGTCACCACATCTCAAAAAGGATATTATAGCATTGGAAAAAGTGCAGAGAAGGGCAACTAGAATGATAAAAGGGTTGGAACACCTTCCCTATGAAGAAAGGTTAAAATGCTTGGGGCTCTTTAGCTTGGAGAAACGACGGCTGAGGGGTGACATGATCGAGGTTTATAAGATTATGAATGGGATTGAGCAGGTTGAGAAAGAAGTACTTTTCTCCCTTTCTCACAATACAAGAACTCGTGGGCACTCTATGAAATTGCTGAGCAGTCGGGTTAGAACAGATAAAAGGAAATACTTCTTCACCCAAAGAGTGATTAACATATGGAATTCACTGCCACAGGAGGTCGTGGCAGCTGCAAGCATGGACAGTTTCAAGAGGAAATTAGATAAACATATGGAGCAGAAGTCCACCAGTGGCTATTAGCCACAGGGTATAGAATGAGAACTCTCAGTCTGGGGCAGGTGATGCACTCTATTCTTGGTGCTGGAGGGGGCAGCAGTGGGAGGGCTTCTGGTGCCCTGGCCCCACTGCTGGACTTCCTGATGGCACCTGGTATATTTTGGCCGCTGTGTGACAGAGTGTTGGACTAGATGGGCCATTGGCCTGATTCAACATTGGCTTCTCTTATGTTCTTATGTTCTCTTATGTTATACTTAATCAAGGTAATAAAGAAATACTTCTCCCTGACATCCCCTTCATTAGAATTTTAAAGACATTTTCTACAATTGTTTCATCATTAATCCATATTTTATATTACACATTTCATCAGTACTATGTACTAGCTATAAATTTTAATATACCAAAATTTGAAGGAAAACCTTTCTGTATCTCACAATGAAAATAAAAAAGTAAGAATATTTTGTTCAGAATCCACTTCCTTATCGATTTAGATTCAAATTTGTTCTCCTTCTTTTTCTGCATTATACTACATATATGCCTTACAATACATTTATAAACCATTTTAGAATTTCTCATTCTGTCTCCTGCTTGCATAATAGATACTCTATCTCTCCTCAGACTTCAGAATGGATCTGTTTCTCAAATAATTTGTTAATTTTGCCGGTACTGTTTAATTAGCAAATTTGTTTTCCCATTCTTCTAAGCTTGGACAGACATCTGATTTCCATTTTGCTGCATAAATAATTCTAGTCGCTATCACCATATATTTAAATATCTCTTCCAAAACTTTTGGTAATTTGTTAGGCAATATTCCTAATAACATATTTTCACTTCCATAGGAAATTTGAATTTTAATATAGTCTGCATTTTTCTGTCTATTTCCTTCCAATATCTTTTGCTTTTCTACAAGTCCATCACATATGGTAAAAAGTTCTGACTATGTCTTGACATTTCCAGCATTTTTCTTTGTAATTTTTGTGTACTTTTTCAATATCCTTCAGAGTAATAGACCATCTGAAAAACATTTTATACCACTCTTTGCATCCAACTGGCTGTGAAGCTTTCCCCCAATAACTGTTTCCATTGATGCATAGGTATCTGCTCTCTAAATTTCGGCGTCCATTTAATCATACATTGTTTCGATTTTCTTTTTTATCTGAAGCAATAACTTATATATCCAGTGCAATAAATGAACTTTTTGTTTTGTAATCAGCTCAAATTCAGTCATCTCTTAGCTCTCCACTTTCTATGTTAATAATTTTCTTTAGTCTTGAAGCTGATTGGTACTATAGTAATAACTGAATATTAATTCCTTCATCTTCAATGTCTTGCCGTTACTTAATTTTCACCTGAATGTCTACCATGTTGCTATATGTTAAGAAATCATTTTTGTTTCCTGTATTCTTATCATGATAAGCTTCTATTGGAGACATAAGCGGAAAGTTTGAAGGACTCAATACATTCTGATGTGTAAGTCATATTCTCAAAAGTCCATCTCTAATTATATGACTCTTTTCTTGTACTATAATTATTTTAATTGATTTTTTAACCATAAATAATTATGGAAATTCTCATCTAGGTCCGCTGATTTGAGTTTCACCATTCTTTGTCTTGGATTTTTGGTCCAATCTCTGATTCAGTCCAGACCTGCCACTTGCTAATATAATTTTATGCTTGGAACTGTTAACCCTCCCATCTTTTTCTCATGTGGTAATATTTTAAAACTTATTCTTGGATCCTTGCCATTCCAAATAAATTTATTTATTTGTCTTTGCCACTCTGTCAATATTTTTCCTTCTATTTATATAGGTAGCATTTGAAATTTTAAAAAGAAAATTGGTAATATACTCATTTTGATTGCTGAAATTTTACCCACCCACAATTTTTTTTGATTAATATTTTATTGTGTACATGTATCCATATCTTTTATACATATCTTAACACTTCATTTTCCTTATATTCTCCTCTTTCTAAAAATCATATTAAACATTGAAAGCATATAAATAAACTCCAACCTCGTTACCTTATTCCCTTTCTTTCCCGCTTAACCCAATCACCATACAACTTCCTCTAGTTCATGATCTAAACATTATTAGATTCTTCCTTACTTTATCTAAGATTTCTTTTCTTCTTTAGCTGGATTCCCTCCATACACACTTATTTTATACTTATACTGTAACTTCTTCTGAACCTAGAAAGGAACATTGAACAGGGTTGCCTCTGAAAGTGGGTGCTGCAGAGAAGCCTCTGCAATGAAAGGAAACCCTCCTCCCTTTGATTGGGGGTCTTGGGGGGGCACACCCTTCCCCTCCTTGCTATGCCATTGGTTTAACAATTCCATTCCTGCTGTCTATTTTCCTTTATTATAATTCACACTTATCCTATCTATTAACTCTAACTTACTCTATATACTAACATACTAACTGTAACTTAATTTATGAATTACTTTCTACCACTCTGCTACCAAACATAATATCTCAGTTCAGACACTTCTGTTTCTTAATTTAGTTATAGCATCTACTAAATTTTCCCTGTAACCTCATTAAAAGCTGTAAATGTTTTATTTTCCATATTGATGACTACATGTCCCAGGGCCAGCCATCTGTACTGAATTCCTTTATCTCCGAGGATTTTTGCTGTTTTCCTGTGACATCTTGCATTAATTACCTCTGCTGGAATGTCAGGAAACAGATATACGTTCATGTTCTCCAGACTCAGTCCTTGCTTGTCTCTCACGATTGCAAAAAGTTTATTTTTCATCTGTAGCTGTTTAAACTCGACAATAATGTCTGGTGAAGCATTTTCCGGAGCCTATTTGGAGATGTTTAGCTGGAAGGCGGAGCTGATAATCCCTTCAGGAGACACTGCTTCTCCTGCTGCAAGAAGGATTTGAGTCAGCCATTTGTTTAAAGCTGCAGTGAGATTTTCTTTTTCACCAAAGTTTACAGATACTCCATGAAGTTTGGCTTTCTTTTCTCTCAGTTTTGTTTTTTGGAGTATAATCTTGTTCTTAGCCCATATTTCAAACTCCTTAAATTCTTTGATGTCTTCTGCGTTCTTTTTTGCTGACTGATGTGCTGATTCAGCTTTCCTCTCTGTTGTTTTCAAGGCTGCAGTAAGCTCGTCTAATTTCTTATTTGCTCAATTGTTTGTTTGAGCAATTCAAATTCCTTTTTTAATTGTACAACCTCTCCACTCAGTGACTTTATATCATTCTTAATTTCATTCCTTATCTCTGTTAGGGCATAAAGTATCATAGTCTGTTCGCTTTGGTTGGGGTTACTCCCCCCCGCCACCATTTCCTCTAACAGAGAAGCCTCCAAGTCTGAGTCATCTGAGTGTTCTATGTCAATATTACTCTTTTTAGGAGGTCTGTAAGGAGGATTTTTGGCACCTTTCCTTGCTCTAGTTCTTGCCATACCTGGCATTGATATTTATTCTAGTCAAGGCTGCGTTTTCTATAAGCAGATCTCTAATTTTTCACGGGGATAGCAGGAGCTGGAAGGGATGCAGCCAGCTGAAAGCTTAGCTATCACGCCCCCGACCCCACAAAAATTTTAATTTTTCCCCATCTGGATAATTCTGGTTGTATCAATTTCCAAGTCTTCTGATAATTGTTTTTGAAAACATTACAATTTTGTCCAGTTACATTTCCTCCCAGATATTTAATATGTTTGGTAGCTACAGTGCATTCTGTACTCTTCATAATATTATCTTCTTGTTGTGTTAAAAATTAGTTATATTTTTCAACCCCTTATTATTAATTTTATATCCTGCAAGAGATCCAAATTCTTCAGTATGTTCCATTACATACTGTAACAATTTTTGTGGCTCCAAAACTGTTATAACCACAACATCCACATAGCTTTTCATTTTAAATTCTATATCATCCAATTTTGTTCCTTTAATCATTATTTGATCTTTGTAGCTAAAAACTCTGTTGTTAGGAGAAATAATAGAGGTGACAGTGGGCAGCCTTGGTGAGAACACAGCCATTATTGTTGCTCCACTTAACCCAATGAACCTCTGCCTCGACTCAGTCTTTTGCCCATTCATGACCTCATTCAGGGGTGCCAAGAGGGGTGGACTTTCAGGCAGAACTCTGGTGCTAAGCAGCTCTGTTGACAGGCTGAAGGAGCTAGGAGTTGGAGAAGAGATTCTTGTGAGGTGATATGATTACCACCTTCTGAAACCTAAAGGGTTGCCATGCACAGGGTGGGACTGATATGTTCTCAGTTGTGTTAGATGACAGGACTGGGGCTAATGAATATGTTTTGGTCAGTGATTTGGAGGACTGTGGATTAGATTTTATGGTAGTTAGGTGAATGAAGAATTGGTTTGATAATTGCATCCAAAGAGCTGAGGAAGAGGAAGAAGAAAAGTTGGCTTTATACCCTGCTCTTCACTATCTGAAGAAGTCTCGGTGCAGCTTACAATCACCTTCCCTTCCTCTCCCCACAGCAGACACCCTCTGAAGGAGGCAGGGCTGAGAGAGTTCTGAGAAATTTGTATGTTCCCTCTGGTCACTCAGCTGGCTTCATGTAGAGGAGTGGGGAATCAAACCCGGTTCTCCAGATTAGAGTCTGCTACTCTTAACCACTCTTAACTTCTTGTCTGATTGTGTCAGAATTGGGCTCTGTTGAATGTAATAGTAACACAGGTTTTCCTTTGTAGTTCCCTCCACTTCAAAGTCATCCCGACCATTTGGTTTCATTCCTTCCCAGCCCTCTTTGCCATAAAACTCCAGGGATGAGAGGAGTAGGTGTGAATGCTAAATATGTGTGAGTGTGAAGGGGTAGATTAGTGATGACTTTCCCATGAGAATGAACCCCAAGATATATAGTTGGCGGAAGCCTTTCATCTTTGGAGAAACATAGGTTGCTGAAATATAAACTTTTTAATGCAAAGTAGTACGAAGGGGGGGGAAGTGAAAGAGGAGAAGTGGGTGAATGGCCGATGCAGGACCATTGCATTGTGGGATAATGACCTATTGCCTATACAATACCTAAGCTTTAGTCTGAACAAGAGATCTCTCTTGTGCACATCCAAATCTCTGTTTCTAATAAAGCTTTTATAAAAGACTATTTGGACTGAGAGTGGATTAACTCAAGGGTCTGACAGATTGGAGTGTAGTATCTAGTGATGCTGTAGGGCTCAGTTTTGGGCCCAGTGCTTTTAAATATTTTTATCAACAATTAGATGATTAGTTGCTGTAGATTTTCCAGGTTGTGTGAACATGGTCTTGGCACTGTAGGACCTGATGTTTTGCCAGTAGCTGTGCATAGGTCCTACAATGCCAAGACCATGGCCACACAACCCAGAAAATCTACAGCAACTAATGAACTCCGGCCGTGAAAGCCTTTGACAACATTATTTAGATGATGATGAGAAGGGACTAGTCATTACATTTGCAGATGACACCGTATTTGGTGGGACAGCAAACACTCTGAAAAACAGAGATAAAATACAATCAGACTTGGATACACTGGAGAAATGGGCAGCTGTGAACAAGATGAGATTTAATAGAGATAAATGTAAGGTTTTTGCATCTGGGTAGTAAAAGTGTTAATGCACACAAAGCAAAAGGGGGATAGTCTTCAGTGTGAACAGGATCTTGGGGTTGTGATGGACTGCAAATTAAGTGTGACTAGTCAGTGTGATAAAGGCCCGTAGCTAGGATTTTTGTTTGTTTGTTTGGGGGGCATTTAATTTTTTAAGGGGGCAGTTAAATTACAGTTGATTAGATTAATCTAAATGCCTGTCTTTAGAGGTGGAGACTCTAAGCCTGTTTCTAGCCCCTCCTTTCAAGGGACAGGGCAGCAAGCATGTCAGTTCCTAGGAAAGAACAGCTCAGAGAGCATTTAATTGCCTTCAGAAGACATTTAAATACCTTTTAAGTTTCCTTCCACAGGACAAGAAAGCTTAGAAGGTCACTCAAGAGTGGCACTTTCAATACATCTCCAACGATCCCCCTTTCTGCTAGCCCAGTCCTGTTGTATACCACCTATGTCATGGTGAGTCTTTCAAAAATATTCCCATGAGCCTTTACATGTTTCCCAATGGCTCATGGGAATGCTTTTGAAAGACTCATCATGACCTAGGTAGTATATACAGCAGGACTGGGCTAGCAGAAACGGGAGTGGTTGTTAGAGATGTATTAGCTACTCTTGAGTGCCCTTCTAAGTTTTCTTGCCCTGTGGAAGGAAACTCAAAAAGCTGTTTTTCCCCAGGTTCCATAATGTCCCCCGAGAATTCCACAGTGGGCAGAAGAAGGAAGCCTGAGGGCAGGACTGCAAGGGTCTCTCCTTAAAAATAAGGTTTCTACACAAACACACACATGCACTCACCCATAAGATTTCTGGCATGGCTATTTGTGGGGCAGGGCTTTTACTTAAGTGGGCGGGGCCCAAATGCCCCACTGTAGCTATGGGCCTGGTGTGATGCAGCAGCAAAGAAGGCAAATTCAATCTAAGGGTGGATCAACAGATGTATTATGTCTAGAACTCGACAATAATGTCTGGTGAAGCATTATTACCACTGTATACTGTACTGGTCGGATGCCATATGTGTCCAGTTCTGAAGACTTTTTTATAGGAAGTACATACAAACTTTAGAATGGGTGCAGAGGAGAGTGATGAGGGGTTTGGAGACTAAGCCTTATGCCAGACTCCCTGGCCAAGTCACTCTTAAGCACACTGTCTTTGGCAGTAAAAGCTTTATTGAGTAGAACAAGTTCTAGGTATGATCAATACTGTGTCAGTTCTAAAGGCATAGATATAGACAGTTCAAACTATAACCCCTCCTAAAATCCACAATTACATCACATCACACACAGCCAGGCTCCCATGTCTCTACCCCCCTTCTCATGGGAATATACGACCCCATTATCTATTACAGGCTGACACTGGAAGCTTCAAGGACATTTCCCTGTGAACAGAGGAGAGGTGTATCTTGAGGGAAATGTTCTGCCATCTATGATAGAGCAGTCACATACACCCCGCACTCATTCCCCCCACCCAAAGAATTCTCCTCCCCCAGTGTCTATGGCAAACAATGTGAAGCGAAGTGAAGCATGGTTTGACATTCTGCCCCCCCCCCCGAAGCCCTGTTCACCCTCCTGGCTTGCAGGGGTGCCACTTATCAGAAGCACAGATCAATTTTGCAGACTTAACATGCCTAGATTCAACCCATCCATTATGGGAGGGGTCAAAGTCTTTCTATTTGACCAAATAGTACAGTCACCCCCTCTTCATTTTAGCATCGAGAATCTCTTCCATTTCTTGATGGTATTCCCCTTCTACCATCAGGAGAGGGGGAGCTGGATGACATGGTTGCCACTTGGAGGGTCTGGGATCCTTCTTCAGAAGACTGAAATGAAACACCGGATGGACATGATGCAGACTTTTAGGCTATTCCACCTCCACAGTCACTTTGTTAATGAGGCGCACTACTTTGAAAGGCCCAACATATCTCCATCCCAGTTTTTTCCCTGGTTGCAAACAGCTAAGGTTCTTGTTGGAGATGTACATGGAATCCCCAGGTCCCACTCAGGGACCTGCCCTTTGTCAGCATAACATTTATAATCCTCTTTGGCTTTGTCCAGAGTCTTTTGTAGGTGGGGCCAACCCTGAGTTACTTTGGCCCACCAGATCCTAGCATCCCCTGGGCCTGGACTATCAGTATTCAAAGTGGGTAATGGCCCCCCTTCATAGCCATGCATGGCTTTAAATAGGGAGACCCCAATGGAGCTGTGCACTGAGTTATTTTAACTGTACTCCACATATGGCAGTAGATCAACCCAGTCATCTTGTTGATAATTTATGAAGCATCTTAAAAACTGTCCCAACACTTGGTTGATTCTCTCAGTTTGGCCATCAGTCTCAGGATGGTGGGCACTACTTAAATCCTGCTCCACCCCCAATAGTTTCATCAGCTCCTGCCAGAACCCTGCCACAAATTGGGTTCCCAAGTCTGAATTCATCTTGCAGGGTAAAGCATGGAGTCTGATGATGTGCTGCAAGAACATTTGGGCCAGTTTCTTGGCTATGGATACCTGTTTGCATGGCACAAAATGTGCTTGCTTTGAAAATAAGTCCACCACCACCCATATTGCAGTCTTTCCCCAACTCGGGTAAATCCGTGATAAAGTCCATGGAGATAACCAACCAGTGTCTGTCTGGGGTCTCAAGTGCCTGGAATAGTCCTGGAGGTTTCCCAGGATGACGTTTTCTCATTAGGCATGGCTGAAACGAGGCCACATACTTGGATATGTCCCCCCACAACAGGGACCAGCAAAACTGTCTCTGAATCAGGTTCAGGGTTTTTAAATACCCAAAGTGCCCAGCCATTTTATTATCATGACCCATAGTCATTACTTTTCCCCTCAGGGATTCTGGAACAAAGAGTTTCCCATTTTGGTACCAACATCCATTCTCATTTTGAGTGAGGGATCCCTCCCTCTCAATGTCTGCTTTGTCTCCATCTGACAGGGCGGATTTGAATTTCTCAGTCCAAGCGTCCATCTCTGGAGTTGGTGCCACTTTCACTCGGCTGTGCATCACTACTGCCCCCCCCCAGCTGGGCAGGTGTGCACATTGTATCCACCACCTCCTCCCATTGGCTAGTGTGCTGCGGGAGGCAGGAAAGTGCATCGGTCAGGAAAGTAGATTTCCCCGGGAGGTGGTTGAACGTGAAATGAAACAGAGAAGAGCTCTGCCCACCATAGCTGTTTCACGTTCAAGCACCTGTGGGCTTTGAGGGCTTCCAGGTTTTTATGATCAGTCCAAACCTCAAACAGGACCCTCGCCCCCTCCAACCAATGTCTCCAAGTTGTAAGGACTAGCTTAATAGCTGTAGCTTCCTTGTCCCACACTGCCCAGTTCCTTTCAGGACTAGAGAACTTCTTTGACACGTAGGCCAGTGGGCGCAATTTAACATCCTCCCCCCTTTGTAGGATTGCCCTCCCATGGCTCTGTCTAATGTGTCCACTTGGACCACAAACTGTTTAGTCTCATGGGGGTGATGCAGTATGAGTTCAGAGGTGAACAGAGTCTTTAAGTGTTCAAATGCCTTTTGGCATTCAGGGGATCACTGCAAGTGGCCGCTCCCCTTCTGGCACTCCTGTTCCTTCCCCTTTGTCTTGAACAGGTCTGTTAGAGAGAGGGTGACCTGGGCGAAATTGGGGATGAAGGGCCGGTAGAAACTGGTGAACCCTAAAAACAACTGGAGCTGCTGTCTAGTCCTGGCAGACTCCCACTCCACAACAGCTTGGACCTTCTTGGGGTCCATGCCCAGACTGTTCCCAGATATGCGGTATCCTAGGAAGTCCAGTTCCTCTTTATGGAACTTGCACTTGGACAACTTAGCAAATAGGTGGTTCTCATATAAGGCTTTGAGAATGTCTCATACCAGTTGAACATGTGACTCCTTATCTTTTGAATAAATCAAGATATCATCCATATAAACAAGGACCCCCTTGTACAGGTACTTGTGCAACACTTCATTGATCAAGTTCATAAACACCTCGGGAGCGCTAACCAACCTGAACGGCATCACCAGGTATTCAAACTGTCCCAACAGGGTATTAAAAGCTGTTTTGTACTCATCCCCCTCCCTGATGCTCACAGGGAAGTACACGTCTCTAAGGTCCAATTTTATAAAGATCTGGCCCTGGGAGGCCTCCGCTAACAAGTCTTTAATCAGCGGGAGGGGGTAAGCATTCAACAAGGATACTGCATTCAACCCTCTGTAATCGGTGTACAGTCTAACCCCCCTCCCATCCTTTTTCTTCTGGAACAATGCTGGGGTCACAAAGGGGAAGATGGCTGGTCTAATAAAGCCCCAAGCCAAGTTTTTGTCTATAAATCTCCGCAGATTTTCCTTCTTGGTGGGGCTCATTGAGTACAATTTCCCTTTTGGGCATTTTGTGCACAGTCAGTTTTGGAGTGGGGAGATAATTCATTCACTTCCCCTTCCTCAAAGACCCAGGCTAGGTCCCGATACTCCTCGGGGACATAGTTCAGTTCCTCCCTGGCCAGACACACCTGCTCGGCTACTGGATGGGGCTCCTCCCCCACTGTGGATCCCACTGGTGATCCTTACACCTGGGACCTTCCCAGCACCATGGGGGAATCTGCCAATCAACATCTTCTCATGGTCCGTAGCTCCAGGGACATCCATCTTGCCTTGACTAGGGCCAGGGCCTTTTCAGCCCTGGCCCCTACCTGGTGGAATGAGCTCCCATACAAGATCATGGCCCTGTGGGACCTTTTACAGTTCCGCAGGGCCTGCAAGATGGAGCTCTTCTGCCAGGCCCCTCCCTTTACTAGGCCTCCCCTAAGCAGGACAGAACTGCATATCAGAGATGGCATCTATGAGGTTTTAATGTCAATGACAACGGCACCAGATGAAAGTTATGGTGGTATTTTACTAGTGTTTTAATTGTGTTAATTGTGTATATTGTACTTTTATCAAATTTGATGTAACCCACAAGGCAAGTCTAAATCCAAGAATACACTCTTTCTCCCCGAGTCTGGTGGCAGCAAGTGTGCCCAGGAGCCAAGGAGGGGAAACTAGGCACCCACCGGCCTCCCTCAACCGCAGTGCCCCTCCGCAGAGGCGCCCTATCTGGCCTTTCCCTGCAGCAAAGCGGGGGAAGGTGAAGAGACCAGACAAAACGGATTGCAAAACATAGAAAGACTGGAATGCACGATGGAAGTGACCTGAAACTTTCAGGCGCCCGCTTCCAATCAGCCCAGGATTCAGTGCCCAGAGCACCAGGCTGCAGGAAAGTGCGCCTCCTCCTCCCCCCCGCACCCTGGCCAGCCTCTGTCCCCCTCTGTCCCCACATCTCCTTGCCCCAGCTGAGGCTAAGAGGCCGGCCCAGGGGTGGGACCTGGCGGAGGAGGCAGTGGAGGAGGCTTCTCCACTGCAGTGCACACCAGCTCATGAAGCCCCAGGAGGCAGTCAGGCTGTGCAGGGCCACCCCGCTCCGGTTTGCTTTGCAGGTGGTGGGCTTGCCCCTGCATTTCCACATGGCTTCTCTGCCCCACAGCCGCATTCAGTGCTGAAAGAGGCTGAAAGCGGCTCCCAAGCGGGGCTGCTGGGAGGGAGGGGCTGCTGGGAGGGAGAGATGGTCCTGGGCGGCTGCGAGGGTGCCTGAAGGGGGGCCACGAGAAATTGGTGGGCGCACGGGGGGGGCACCAGAAGGTGTCCTTGCCTAGCATTCAAAAATACTGGGCACATCTTGAGGGAAACGTTCAGCCATCTACGATAGAGCAGTCACACACACCCCACACTCACTCCCCCCACCCAAGGAATTCCCCTCCCCCAGTGTCTATGGCAAACAATGTGAAGCAAAGCAAAGCATGGTTTGACACCTTATGAAGAAGGGCTGCAACAACTGGGAATGCTCAGCCTGGAGAAGAGGGGATTGAAGGAGGATATAATTACTCTTTTTAAACATTTGAAGGGTTGTTGTTTAGAGGATGGTAGGGTGTTATTTCAGTTTGTAGTGGAGGATAGGACTCATAACAATGGTTTTAAATTACAGTTGGGGAGATATTGGCAGGATATTAGGAAAAACTTTTTTTAATAATAAGGGCAGTTCAGTGTTGGAATCAGTTGCCCAGGAATGTTGTAGGTTCTCCCACCTGGGAGGTGAATATTTGTCAGAGATGCTTCGGGTCATTCTTCATGGTGCAGGGGACTGGATTCTGTTTTATGATTCTATATAAATTACAGCAAAGGCGGTTTAGGTTAAATCTGATGAAGCAGTTTTTGAAGGTGTAGTGTGTTTAACACTGTGAAACAGTCTCTCTTGTGAGGTGGTGTATTCTTTGTCAGAGACTTTTAAACATTGGTTGGATACTTATTTGTCATGAATATTATAGCTGTAGCTCCTACATGGTAGGGGTTGGACTAGATGACCCTGGTGTTGCCTTCAACTCTGAGATTAAATAAACAAATAAATCAGATGTCCTGATATTTATCTTCAGTTAGGGGAAATATTTGTATATGTACATTTGTATATATCGATCTTCATGGGACCACGGTGGCTTAGAGGTTAAGACGCTGAAGCTACAGACTGGAAGGTCTGTAGCTTGGCAGTTCAAGACCCTAATGTCACTTGACGGAGTGAGCTCCTGCCTTTGGCCCCAGCTCCTGCCAACCTAGCAAAAATTGCAATTAGATAAATAGGTACTGTTTTGTTGGGAAGGTAACAGCATTCCATGTGCCTTGGCGTTTAGTCATTACCACGAAACCGTCTTCAGACTGTGCTGGCTCTTTGGCTTGGAAATGGAGATGAGCACCCCCTCTAGAGTTGGATTCGACTAGCTTTCAAGCAAGGGAAACCTTTACCTTTACCTGTCTATCTTCATGGATACACATTGAAGAACAAACAGACTCTGTCTGCCCGCCCTGCCAATCAAGAAATCTTTAATTTGCAGAGCACAAATGTGAACAGTATGCAGTCCAAGGAGCCAGTGATTCGGTCAGAGTAAGTGAAACTTAACTAAGTTTCTAACAAAGTTCCCTCTAAGATAAAGATGGCGTCGAGCAGGAAGCCTGAGTGCTAGGGGCTCCTGCAATAAAATCAACTTTATTCTATTTGGAGAAAGGCGTAATTATCACCTACCGGAAAATCATGCTATGCTGGTGGTTGTACGACAGACTGAGTCAAGCTCTGAAATATGGTCTTTATTTTCAATTGACCAACTGGCTGCCTCTCCTCTCCCGACACTGCTGCCATTCCCAGGATGGCCTGCCTGCAATCTGTGAAGCCGTGGCACCACGTGAAGGCCTTGCCGGTGGAGCGCGCATGAGGGCCGGTTGGGTGGAGCTGCTTGCCCAGTTGGTTTTTCATGGCCTGAGGAGCTGCTGCCCACTGCTTGTCTCCAACTATCATCGCTCCTGCCATCCCGGCTTGGGGAGCTGCTGCCTGCTGCTTGCCTTCAGCTACCATCGCTCCTGCCGTGACCAGTGCCGGGACGTGTGGGGACACCGCGGATGGGCGTGTGTGCACTGGGGAGTCACAGGAGCCTGAGATCAGAACCTGTGTCCATTTGTGGGACTGCTGAGCATGAGGAGAAATAACGGACGGGCCAAGCTCTAACAATCTGGCCCAAATTGCCATCAAGGACCTGGCAGCAGGCGGCAGACGCTATCAATTATCTATAGTAAATTATTAGATCTAAATTAATTAATTGGGTTAAGGGTTAGGATATAGAAATTGATTGTATATCTGTCTTTATTGTTAGTTCCCCCCAATTAACTGAGTAACTGATTACCTGATTAAATGTATAATTGATTGTAGATTGAGGATTTGGATGCCCTGCAAATGCTGAATGAATTTAATTAATTGATTTGCTATTTGAATTTAAATCCACAAATCGATTAATAAGGAGTTCCTAGCTGCTTATCAGGAAATTTACCACTGATTATTAGCCCCTAGTCGGAAAGTTCTTAGAGCGGGCTATTTCTATTGGATTAGATACAGAATAAATTAAAGAAAAATGGTTTTAATAGGCTGCTAGATTAAATTGCCAGGGCTTCATTAAATCTGGAGTACACGGGCGCCAGTGCATACCGCTAAGGACCGTCCTGGTGGGTTGTTGGGTTAGTCGATCTGAGGCCAACAGCAGGGCTGCAGCTGGTTAAGATTAGTTGGCCTGATGATGATCAGATATAACATTTCAGTGCTCCTGGGGAGGAGAAGGTATAGCGGTGGGACTAGGCAGAGAAATAAGGGAAGGGGGATGGAGGAGTGGCTTAGCTCGGCCCCCTTCCAGCCTATGTCCCATCCAAAAGGTTGTTGGCTGTGGGGCTAGGAGTAGTGACCCCCTCTGACATTGGTGCTGTGTAATGCCAGGTCTATAAATAATAAGACCATGGTCCTGTGAGACTTCCTGCTGGAGCAGATGGTAAATCTGGTGTGCATGACAGAGACCTGGTTGCGTGAAGGAGAGACAGTATCTCTCTCCCAAGCAGCTCCGCCTGGATACTCGCTCCTCCACCAATAGCAGACTAGGGGGTGGGGGGAGGAGTGGCTCTATTCATTTGGGAGGCTTACTCCTTCAGGGCGCTCCCGCCAAGGATCATGGGCATCGAGTGTGCTGGTCTGGTATGGGAGGCTGGGGAGAGTTTGATGGTTTGGCTGGTGTACCAATCACCTAACGCACCGGCTGATAGCCTGCTGTCCCTGATGGAGGCCATATCAGGCTGGGCTTTGCAACACCCTAGACTGATAGTCCTGGGTGACTTCAATGTCCATGCTGATGATGCGGCCTCTACCCAGGCAGCGGACCTGGGCATATGCTCAATTTGATCTTTGCAGTGGGGGTAACAGTGGACCGGGTTACTGCTTTGGCAGTCCCATGGTCAGACCACCATGGCGGGCACATTTTAGCTCAACTGCGGAGCCAGATGGACCCAGTGCAGCTCTAAATGGCCCTGCAGGAACCGATGCCCCCTGGCAGCACATTGGACGAGCTTGTGGAGGACTTGCAGAGTTGGCTCTCCGCAGCCGTCAACGAGATCGCTCCTTGGCACCCTCTATGCCCCCGCACTAGGCTCACTCCCTGATTTACCCAGGAGTTGCAGCTTATGAAACGGGAGCTGAGACAGCTAGAGAGACAGTGGTACCGTGCTCGAGACAAAGCCACAAGAGCATCTTATAAGACGTATATGAGATCCTATGAGATGGCAGTCAAAGCCGCAAAGATGCGACTACGATTGCATCCACGAGCTCACGCCCAGCCCAATTGTTTAGAAGAATTCGGTCCATAACAGCTCTGCCACAGGGCAGACCAAATACTAGGGAATTGGATATTGGCTGCAAAGCATTTGCGAGCTTTTTCATGGATAAAGTCTTGGTTCTCTGCCGCAACCTCCCCACCACACTTGAAATAATGAACGAGCTCGAGGCCCCTTGCATGTCCTCATTATTGGTTTTGGACCATTTCAGCCTGCTCAGTCCGGAGGAAGTCGACAGATTGCTCGTAGCTCTGCGCCCAACCATGTGCAGCCTTGACCCGTGCCTTTCTTGGCTTATTAAAGCTGGCCACGAAGGGTTCCGAGGTGCCCTCAGGGAAATTATCAATGTCCCTCTCCGAGAGGCAGTTCCTAGGGGCACTCAAGGAAGCGATGGTCCGCCCTCTTCTGAAAAAAACATCTCTGGATCTAGCTGAATTGGCCAACTATCGGCCGGTTTCCAATTTGCCATATTTGGGCAAATTAATTGAGAGGGTGGTGACGATACAGTTGCAGGACTTCATGGGTGGCACTTCCGTATTAGTGTCATCTGGGACATTTCCGGGATACGGGACGGAGACAGCATTGGTCACTTTGACGGATGACCTCGGAGGCATTTGGATCGGGGTTGTGCAGCGATACTGTTGTTGTTAGATCTGTCGGCAGCATTTGACACAGTTGACCATCCGTTGCTGACCCACTGTCTTGCCAATGTGGGGATCCAGGGGCTTGCCTTGCAATGGCTTGCTTCCTTTCTCCAGGGTCAGGGACAAAGGGTGGCGCTAGGGGAACAGCCTCAAGGGGCTGTACTGTCCCCAATGTTATTTAAAATCTATATGTGCCCCCTTGCCCAGATTGCCCGGAGGCATGGGCTGGGCTGTCATCAGTACGCTTACAGTACCCAGCTTTATCTGATGTTGGGCAGCCTGTCAGACTCCAGCCTGGAAGATCTGGACTAGGCTCTGGAAGCCATGGCTGGGTGGCTTAGACTGAGTCAGCTGAAGCTGAACCCGGTGAAGATGGAGGTTCTGTGCCTGAGTCGGGATGGTTCGGGGGTGGGGTTCCCACTCCTGACCTTCAGCAGGGCACCATTGGTGCCAGCACCGGAGGTTAGGAGTTTGGGAGTGCTCCTGGATGCTTCTTAACAATGGAGGCCCAAGTAGCAGCCATTGCTAAGTCAGCCTTTTACCATTTAAAGCTGATTCGGCAGTTGGTTCCCTTCCTTGGCCATGACAACCTGGCTACAGTGATCCAGGCGATGGTCACCTCGAGACTAGACTACTGTAACGCTCTCTACATGGGTCTGCCCTTGCTGCAAATCCAGAAGCTGCAGCTAGTGCAGAATGCCGTGGCCAGGCTTATGATGGGCCTCCCTAAATGGGAGCACATCCAGCCTGTGCTGAAGGCACTGCACTGGCTGCCAATAGCATACCGAATTCATTTTAAGGTGCTGGTATTGACCTTTAAAGCCCTATATGGCCAGGGTCCGACATACCTGCGGGACCACCTTTCCCCATATATTCCCCAGAGAGCACTACAGTCAGGAACACAACCTTGACTAAGTGTTCCAGGCCCTAAGGACATCACGCTTGCTGCCGCCAGGGCCTTTTCAGTGGCAGCTCCATACTGGTGGAATGAGCTCCTGGAAGAGATCAGGGCCCTGCGGGACCTTTTGCAGCTCTGCAGGGCCTGCAAGACGGAGCTCTTCCACCAGGCTTTCAGTTAGGAGCCGCCACACCACCACAAACAACATCTGTGGCTATGGGTCGGCTCTGGTCTGGAGCTATGGTGAAGATCATTAAGCTGGAAATAATTGTTAGTACGCCATCTCATTTATTCAAAGATGATACCATCACTAGCTAATTATCGGATTGTTTTAATGTTTTAATGTTTAATGTTAATGCTTATGCGTAAACGTTTTAATCTTTGTATATGGTTTTATGGCACTGGGTACCAACTAATGTAAGCTGCCCTGAGCCTGTTCACGGGGAGGGTGGGGTATAGATTGAAACAATAATAAAAAAATAAAATGAAAATGAAAAAGACCACACTTGCTAGAGAGGATTTAGAAGAAGACAGTTTCTCTAGAGAATGATCTACTCCTTGTCTCTGTTTGTGAGGCGGGGTGCCTCGGGGCTAGCCCAGAACCCACCAGGCAAGCCCCCCTGCCAACAGCACTGCCTCCCCATGTCTCTGCCCGGTGCCCCAGCTCACCAGCAGAGACAGAGTCGTGGGAGGCAATGAGGACGCGGACCCACAGTGACATGGGGAAGCGCCAGCCGAGAGCCAAGACCAGCCACAGGCCAAGACGACGGGCTGGGCACGCCCTCTTCCCCGCCCGGTGGTCTGGAGCCCAGTCAGGCGGGGGCAAGGCCAGATGAATGGAGGGCCAGCAGGCAGAGGAGCCAATGATGAGGGAGGCCAGCAATTCCTGGGGGAAAGGACCCAGAAGCAGACTTGGCGTCATGAGCTTTGAAGGGGAGCGGGACCCAGGAAGGAAGGGGTGGAAATGGTGTGGGGAAGTAATAAAAAGAGGTAGCTGGGAGCGGGTCAAGGAGGAGAGACCGCTGATATTGACAGGGCAAAGAGAGAGATGCCAAGAAAGGGAGGGGAGCCCAGGTGGTCACAAACGCGGCCACGAGTCAGCAAGTGGAGATGGGGAGAGCGATGAAGGAACCCTCTCGGTGCCCCATCTTTCTGAGACCCCCTCAAGCTCCCGCTTCGACGCCTTGGTTACCTCCCCCCGCCCTGGGGACTCGCCTCGAAAGGGACCTAGAGGAGAAGACGGAACGGCGTCTGGCAGCCAACCAGCATGGAGCCACCAGGAGCCTGACGATGTTCAGACCAACTCAGGTTTACACTAACTTGGGTTCTAACTTGGCATGCTGTATTTTTCCTTTACATTTTTGCTGAAGGATGTCAACATTTAAGCCTATTACCAAATGCCCAGGGAGGCTGGAATTTTTCTTGAGTGTTTCCATTTTTAGCCTCAGATTTTTGACCATTTATTCTTTCACACAGAGATGATTCCCGTTTCTGTTATCCTGATTTTTCAGGACTGTTGTTACTGATTCAGGTTTTTTTTCCAGGGGGGTCCTGAAAACTCAATACCATTATTTTTGTCATTCTTCCCCTGCCCTCAGGCATTATTCCTGCTGGAGGTTTCTCCCTGCCACCGGCATTGTAGACAGCAGAGCACACCCCACAGCCAGCGAATGGCTGGTGGACTGGTTGACTCCTGGACTTCTGCAGGGCTTGGCTGTTGCAGGAGCTGTTTCTTCCCTTACTACCAGGGGCTTTTGAAAAAATTGGTAATCAAGAGAGCCAGTTTGGTGTAGTAGTTAAGTGTGCGGACTCTAATCTGGGAGTACCGAATTTGATTCCCCACTCTTCCACTTGCACCTGGCTGGATGACCTTGGACCAGCCATAGCTCTGGCACAGCTGTTCTTGAAAAAAGAGCAGTTTCTGTCAAGAGCTCTCTCAGCCCTGCCTACCTCACAGGGTGTCTGTTGTGGGGAGGAGAAGGGAAAGGAGTTTGTAAGCCACTGGGGTATAAATCCAATCTCTGTTGCTGTTGCTGCTGCTGCTGCTGCTGCTGCTGCTGCTGCTGCTGCTTCTTCTTCTTCTTCTTCTTCTTCTTCTTCTTCTTCTTCTTCTTCTTCTTCTTCTTCTTCTTCTTCTTCTTCTTCTTCTTCTTCTTCTCAATATACCTAGGGCTATTTTAGGGCAGGAACGCACCAGGACAGCATTCCGGCTGCGTTCCAAGTTGGCCACGCCCACGCACATACAGTCTGCCACCCCACCGTGTCTCCCGCCCACTCACACCTGCACACAGCAGCACGTGGAACGTGTGCCCGGCCCCTGGAAAGGTTGGTTTGGCTTTGGCAGCGCAGCATCCGCCTGCCCACCAAGGAGTGCATGGCCCGGACCCCAGAGCAAGCAAGCGCCTACCATGACGGTGCCTTTCCTCCTCCTTTTGGGTCCTTTGCCTGTAGAAGTCCTCTTCCAGGAGCACAGAGCCTGATGCCCCGGCTGGGGGAGGACATGGACTCCAGCTGCCCACACCCCAATCGATGTTGTAGTTGCTGCTTCATTAGCCACTTCTAACCAAACTAGCACTTTTACCAGCATTGTTAATGGTTAACCACGTTGCATTGCTTAGCATTGCTGGGGAGGGAAAACACTTTTCCTGTTAGTGTTTGTGCATCCTGGAAATTGTTTGGGAGCTGTCTGTGTTTTGTGGTAGCTGAATTGTAAAGAGTTGGGTGCCATGCCCTTGGTTCTCTGCTCTGTCCCCTCGGCTCTGCAACACCCAGGTGTTTCAAAGCTGCACGGTGGGCAGTTCAAAAACCTTTTGCTACGATGTGTTTTATGAAGTCAGTACAAATGTGAGAATCCCAGCCTGTACCTATACAAGAATACACTATAGCAAACTGAAATGATGCTTGTTGATCTATGTTGTCCTTTCGTGTGTGTGTGTAAAAGAGAGAGACTTGTCTAGGCAACAGCACAATTGAGTCATTCAGTGGAAATGGTCATTGCATTTGTTAAGGTAACTCGGATGGTTATTCATGGTAGGCTTGTAGTCACAAAAACATTGCTATGAAGAGTTAATTATTATCATTGATTCCATAAAGAGTCGTAGAGTATGTGACCTTGAAACAGTTCATGCACCCCAATGTAGTAAACGTGTCATGTAAGCTAAATCTCTTTGATTAGTAATTGGAAGGCTTTGGTTTAATGAGACTCTTTGAGAGAAATTATCACCATAAGGAATAATTCACTTGATTATTTGAGGTTGTCAAACGTATTACCATTGTGAGCTAGAAGTCTTAAGTATTCCTGGAAATGGAAACAGTAAAGAAACTTAAATTTCAACATCACAATTAACAGGATTTTTCAAAATGTTTTGTATCATTTCAGTTATGCATTAAGTTTTCTTTGAACAATCTCTTGATTCTGAATTTTGCTGTTGCTTGGTTCTTCCGTTGTAAAAAGTTGCTGACCCTAACAGTAGAGGGGGGGTTGGACTAGGAGGTGGGGAGCCTGGGCTCAAATCCATGCTCAGCTGTTAAGCTCACCTTGAATCAGTCAGTCAGTCTGCCTTATTTACTTCATGGAGCCCGGCTCACTGGGGATGTGGGGGGAAGTATTTGTGAATTTCCTGCATTGTGCAGGGGTTGGACTAGATGACCCTTGAGGTACCTTCCAGTTCTATGATTCTGTGATTCTACTGGTGAGGATTTTATTGGTTTAGTTTTGACAACAAACAAGATAAACAGAATAAGAAGCAAAAGGTGGGTGTAGCTGAATGACCACACTTCTGGTAACATGGGGGTGTGGCCTAATATGCTAATGTGCTGTGCTGTCATGAGTGTGGCCTAATATGCTAATGAGTTCCTGCTGGGCTTTTTCTACAAAAAGAGCCCTGAATATACTAGTATAGCAGTATGTGTACCCGGTTCTCTGACTTCCCAGCTTTTATTAACACCTTCCCCACACCACTCCTTCCATCGAGGGGACATATATCTGCAATGAAAGAAGTTAAAGACTTTTGCCAGGCAGAAACCTGGGAATTCTGAGAACTTATTACACATCCTGTCCTTATTAATATTTGAATTTTGGTTTCACAGGATTCTATGCTTGCCATAATTGATTCGGCTCAAGAACTGGCAGTCAGAGGACACTGGCCAGGGCTGACTGGCTGCTTGGCGAAGTCCCGTCCACGTCAGCCCCAGTCAGTGTGTTCGATTCAGTCTGCTCCAGTCCTCCGACAGGAGAGGACCGTCTGGAGTGTGAGCTCAGGGACAGGCCCTCAAGGCTGAGGCAGGTGATAGAAGCCCTTTTCCGTCCCCCCACACCATCCCCTGGGCCTTCTATGGGGGCAGTAGGCCCAGAGAAGCCCTTTTCCACCCCCTCACACCATCCCCTGTGCCTTTTATGGGGGCAGTAGGCCCAGAAAAGCCCTTTTCCGTCCCCCCCACGCCATCCCCTGGGCCAGCTCTGGCACAGCTGTTCTCTCAAGGACAGTTTGTGTTAGAGTTCTCTCATCCCCAGCTACCTTACACGGTGTCTGTTGTGGGGAGGGGAAGGGAAAGGAGTTTGTAAGCCGCTCTGAGACGCCTTTGGGCAGTGAAGGGTGGGGTATAAATCCAATCTCTTCCTCTTCCTCTTCCTCTTCTTCTTCTTCTTCTTCTTCTTCTTCTTCTTCTTCTTCTTCTTCTTCTTCTTCTTCTTCTTCTTCTTCTTCTTCTTCTTCTATGGGGGCAGTAGGCCCAGAAAATCCTTTTTCCGCCCCCCCCACGCCATCCCCTGGGCCAGCTCTGGCACAGCTGTTCTCTCAAGGACAGTTTGTGTTAGAGTTCTCTCAGCCCCACCTACCTTACACGGTGTCTGTTGTGGGGAGGGGAAGGGAAAGGAGATTGTAAGCCGCTCTGAGATGCCTTTGGGCAGTGAAGGGCGGGGTATAAATCCAATCTCTTCCTCTTCCTCCTCCTCCTCCTCCTCTTCTTCTTCTTCTTCTTCTATGGGGGCAGTAGGCCCAGAGAAGACCTTTTCCGCCCCCCACACCATCCCCTGGGCCTTCTATGGGGGTAGTAGGCCCAGAGAAGCCCTTTTCTGCCCCCCACACCATCCCCTGGGCCTTCTGTGGGAGCAGTAGGCCAGAAAAACCCTTTTCCACCCCCTCACACCATCCCCTGGGCCTTCTATGGGGGCAGTAGGCCCAGAGAAGCCCTTTTCCACCCCCCTTCCCTTCCTTTCCCCCTTTCCTTTCTTCCTCTCTCCTTTCTTTCACTCTTCCCCCTCTTCCTTCCTTCCTTCCTTCCTTCCTTCCTTCCTTCCTTCCTTCCTTCCTTCCTTCCTTCCTTCCTTCCTTCCTTCCTTACTTTCTCCAACCCTCTCTCCCTTCCACCCTCCCTCCCTTCCTTTCTAGGGCCCGTTGTCTTCCACCACAATGGACTTTGCTCCCTAGTATTGCTATATTAGTATTTTAATATAGTGCTGTTCAACTGCCAATCAAAAAATAATAATCCAACTCTGGTGGGAGAGGAGAAAACAGCTGCAACAGCCATGCTAGATGAGAATCCAGGAACCCACCAGCCCACCCACCATTTTCTGGATGAAGGGGCAAACTCTGCTGCATCCAATGCCAACAATGAGGAGAATCCTCCAGTAGGGACAATGCCAGCATGGTAAATCCAGTGCCAGTTTGATCCTCCATGGGTGGAGGCCAGGTCTACCTGACCATCAGCTGTTAGTCAGTGTCTCTCTTCAGCTAACAGCTGTTGCTCAACTGGCTTCCTCTCTTTCCATCCCCACTCCTATAACTCCTCAAATCTTTGAATCACTCCTGAAATTTAGAGAGATACATTTTTGTTATTGCCAAATTTCAGAAGAGTTTTATATTATTAGCCAGCTTGAAACAGCTAATTTTGGTTTTAATATCCAAATGCACACCGCTAATAGAACTCAGTTGGATCAATGAAGTGTTCTTCTGAGTAAGCATGCATAGAATTGTAGCCCAGGATCTTGCCAGAGACATGATCCATTCTCTGCAGTGCTATATTATGCCCACAAGAATGGAAAGAAACACAGGTAGGCTTGGGGGTCTGCAGTTTTACCCCAAGTAAGGAGAACCTATGGCAGAAACTGGTACTTTCTAATTGAAAAAGTGTGTCCATGAAATCAATTGATATCCAAAATAACACCAGAAGCATCCTGTACACCATCATCCATGCAACCTTTACAAGACCCAATGAAATGCAATAGCTATGAGTTTCAGCTGAGGATCTCAGAGACCTGAGTTGAAATCCCTGCTCAGCCATGAAGCTCATTGAGGTGACCTTGTGCCAGTCTCTCTGGCTAACCAACTTCACAGAATTTTGTGAGGGTAAAATTGAGTTGGGTAGAGTCATTTGGGCTGCACTGAAGAATGGTGGTATCAAAATATAATACATGATCAACTGGTTTTGTGTAAGTTGGAGTTAGTCTCTCCATTAATTGTTAAACTGCTTCTTGTAGAATCATAGAATGTTAGAGTTGGAAGGGATCTTGCAGGTCATCTAGTCCAACCCCCTGCACTCTGCAGGAGAATAGCCTAAAGATAGCCCTACAACATGCCCGAAAGATGGTCGTCCAGCCTCTGCTTGAAAACATCCAGCAAAGGAGCATCCACCACCTCCCGAAGTGGTCTGTTCCACTGCTCAACCACTCTTAGAGTTAAGAAGTTAGTTTGTATGTTAGTCTCCCCCCCAAAAAAAATGTAAATATGATATGTTTTCAGATATCAATAAGTACACTAAGCTTCTTTCTATTCCTTAGTTATTAAGATTAATTTTCAAAGTGTGTCAAAGGACTTACTGAGCTGTTTAAGATTGTTAATGGCTACAGTTAATGTACAGTTGCTAATAAATCATCTTTACCCTAGGTGGCAAAAATCCTTTAAATCCTCTCCTAAAACAATTCCAAACCTCATTAAAATTCTCCCATTGGTCTGGAGCCTTATCGTTATTGGATATCACTAGAATAATATAACTCAGAAGGGCTACCAAATAGGGAGATGTTACATTCCAAACCACCATGCTTATTAATTATTTCTAACAATGATCTAATGTCCTTAAGCCAAAGCTAAACCCAAAAACTTAGCTTGGTTGTTGTAGCAAACCTGATTTTTTTTAAAAAAGTCAATAAGCTATCAAAATCTTTGAGTGTGGCTATTATTCTGATTTCTCACTAAATGTTTTGGAGTTCATTGAGAACAGAGATGTATATGACAGGGACACGTACCAGATGACAAAGTTACACCAATCACTCCACCAAAGAGGATTGTGTTGATGAAGTGTTTCCTGCAACAATATTACTGACTCATTGGCTTGGGAAGTTCTTTGATTCTGTGTGAGCAATGGCTTGTATTTACTCAAGATATTCTAAGGCAGAACAGAGACAAATGTTTTGTTTGAGCACACTGGCATTTAAGTAGTGGTACAGAATGTGGGAAGGATATAGATGAATACTGTATTTGTCTAGGTCCCACCCCAGGCAATAGGCAGTGGTATGTCTCATGTACATAACATAAACCTATATAAACATTTTGCTTGCACCATTGGGGATAGAAAAAAGAGTCCAGTAGCACCTTAAAGACTAACAAAATAACAAAATATGTGGCAGGGTATGAGCTTTCGTGAGTCACTGCTCACTTCTTGTAGTATATATCACTTGGTGTAGTGGTTAACTGTGTGAACTCTAATCTGGGAGAACCAGGTTTGATTCCCCACTCCTCCACTTGCAGCTGCTGGATGACCTTGGGCAAGCCATCGTTCTGTCAGAGCTGTTCTCTCAAGGACAGTTCTGGAAAGAGTTCTCTCAACCCCACGTAACTCACAGGGTGTCTGTTCTGGGGAGGGGCAGGGAAAGGAGTTTGTGAGCCCTTCTGAGACTCCAAGTGAAGGGCAGAGTATAAATCCAATATCTCCTCCTCCTCCTCCTCCTCCTCTTCTTCTTCTTCTTCTGACATCTTGATCTATCACCACTGGGAACAGTAGGGGAATAGAGGCAAACACTGCACTTCTCTTCCTCCCTGGATGGTGGCAGTGTAACTCCATTAATTTTTTTAAAAAAATTGTTGGTTAGGATTGAAGAAGTAAGAGTGAGTGTAATGTAGTTGTTAGAATGTTGGACTAGGGTCTGGGAGATCCAGGTTTGAATTCTCACTCTGCCATGGAATTTTGTTGGTGAACTTGGGCCAGTCATACATTTTTAGCCTAACCTACCTCGCAGGATTATTGTGAGGATAAAATGGAGGAGAGGAGAATGATGCAAGCAGCTTTGGGTACCCATTAGGGAGAAAGGTGGGGTAGAAATAAATTAATAAATGGACACAATTTCAGGTAACATGTAATTCTACCATTAGGGAAAGCATTAATGTCACAATGCAGGCAGAGGAACTAGGTGGGGGCTCTGTAAGTTGTGCCCACATCTGACCTGATTCTATGAGTTCTTGCCATGTTTCTACTAAATGTGGTGCCTGGTATTTTATTGTATTTGTGTCTACTGAACCACACCAGTATCATATAGTGGTTAGAGTGTCAGACTACAGTCTGGGAGACCTAGGTCCAAATTATTTATTTATCTGGTATCTTGACTCTCAAAAGCTTCTGCCCTGAAAATCTAGTTGCTCTCTAAGGTGCTACTGGACTCAAATCCAGCTCTTCTTCTGCAGACTAACACGGCTACCCTCTGAAATTATTTATGTTATTTATAGTCCGTCTTTCTCATCTAAGGCAGATCACACAGCAAGAGACAATTTAAATCAATAGTAATGGGAAATGCAATAAACAATGCAATAGGGTTTAGATTTTAGACCTCTGAAAACAGAGCAGAAACAAAGTATAAACATTAACACAACATGGTGCAGAAATTACACAGTAGGATCATACTTGTAGCAACAGACTGTACATAGTCCACAGTGCCTATTTCTTCCACCAAAGCATCTTTCTGAAACATTTCATTACAGTATAGCTGTGTAATAACTGAGCTGTGGCATTCTGCACCAACTGGAGTCTTCAAGTTGACTTCAAGTGGAAACCTGTGTAGTGTGCAGTGCAGTAGTATAGTGTTACTGTGCCATGGATCTAGGCAGCCAGAATGACTAGGTCAAGGTAGGGGGCCATCTTCTGAGCTAGACTGAAGAAAACATTTCTTGCAGCTGTGCTAACATGCTTCTCCAGCAGCAGTGTTGGATATAGGATAACCCATAGGCTCTTAACTGAGTCAGCAAGGGTCAGCTGAACCCCATCAAAAAGGGGGCACAATGTCCTTCAAGATCCCCCCTCCAAATTTGTGAAACAGGATGTTTTTTGAAGCTGCATTAACTTTCTTCTCCAGCAGCAATGCTGGTTCCAGTATAACCCCTAGGCTCTTAACCAAGTCAACAAGGATCAGCTGAAACCCACTGAAAATGGGAAGCCCAATGTCCTCCAGGAAATGTGCCTTCCTAATCAGCTTCAGTTATATCTTGTCTGTGTTCAGTTTCAATTTGTTCATTTCCAGCCATTTGACCATACATGTCAGGTAGTGGCACAAGACTTCTAATGCTTCAACAGGGGATTTGGACAGAGACGTACAGAGCTGAGTGTCATTTGAAAATTGATGACATCCAGTTCCAGAGCCACGAATGATTTCTCCTAAAGGCTCTCCATAGAGGTTGAATAACATGGGGAATAATATTGTGCCCTACAGAACCCCACAAGACAGCTTCCATGCTGAAGATAGCTGGTTTCCAATGGGAACCCTTTGAGTGCAATCCATAGGGTTGCCATTCCCCTGATAGGGGTGGGTTTCCCCCCGATTTCAGGTCCCCTGATCCACCCGCCAGCCAGCTGGCTGGGGGGGGAGCCCCGCCCCAAAGAGCTCCATAGTGGCCAGCATGTCTGGCTCAATGACATCACTTGGAGGTGATGTCATCATGCTGGCACATCGTGTAGGGGAACAGAGTTTTTGGCCAAACGCTAGAGTGTTCCCCTGCATGATGTGCCTAGTCCAATGATGCCACTTCCGGGTGATGTGATCGTGGTGCACATGCAAGAAGATCCTGGAGAGGAGCCTGGAGCCCCCCACCAGCAACCTGGCAACCCTAACACTTCATAAAGGAAGATTTAAACAATTCCAAGGCACATCCCCTGATACCAGCTTCTTCCTTCAAACCCTTCAAACGGATAGCATGATCTACTGTATCAAAAGCTGCAGATAGATCCAGGAGGAGCAAAAAAGAAGCATGGCCTTTGTCCACATTGAGATGGAGGTTATCAACTATGGCCACTAGGGAGACCTCTAGGGTAGCTTGGAGATTTGAGGGATGGAGGTTGGGCAGGGCAGTTCTTTGGGGAGGGGAGGGGCTTTTGCAGGTTATAATGCCAATAGAGTTTATCCTCCAAACCAGTCATTTTCTGCAGGGGAACTGATCTTGGTCAGCTGGAGATCATTTGTAATAGTGGGAAATCTCCAGGTGCCACCGGGAAGTTAGCAACCCTAGCAACCTCTGTCTCAGAGCCTGGACTGAAACCAGACTGAAAAAAGTCTTCTTTAGGCCAAGCAGATTGCAACTGCTTACTTTAGTTCCAGGAGATTTTTGTGAGTGAAAAGCAAAATTTTAGAGAGTATTTCCATTTTGCATTACCCAAAGAATTTGTAAACAAACCCTTTTTGTAATAATTGTGTGTTTCTGGGTAGGCAGTCAAGATAATGAAAATGTACTAGATACCTGCTTTTTTGGTTGGTCTTGCCAAATACCTTCATCCAGGGCTATTTTTGGTTCAGAACGCCCCGGAATGGTGTTCCAGCTGGCTTCTGAGCCAGTCCCTCCCCTTCCCTTCCCCTTCCCCTCCCCCTTCAAAAGCAAAGAAGTGGCAGTGGCAACAAGCACCCGAGGTCCCGCCCAGGCACCAAGTGCGGGAAAGGCCTCCCCAGCCCCCGCCCGTCTTTTCCATCATGTGCTAAAGCACCTCCCTGCCAAAAGGCAAAGTAAGTTGGGGGAGGCAGATGGGGGACTCTTTCTCTTTCTTTCTTTTCCTGCTTTCCTTCTCTTTTTCTTTCTCTCTTTTCCTCCTTTCCTTCTCTCTCTTTCTGTCTTTCCCTCCTTTCCTTCTCTCTTGCTCTCTCTTTCTCTTTCCCTCCTTTCCTTCTCTCTCTTTCCCTCCCTCCTTCCCTTCCTTCTCTCTCACTCTCTCTCTCTTTCCAGTGTTGGTCCAGTGTGCATCACTCCCCAAGGGGGGAGGGGGAGGGCAGGCAATTCGGCCCCATTATATCCTATGGGCCATTGAAGTCAATGGTGAAAACATAGGGTATATTCTGGGGACTGGAGGGGAGGGGGTTTGAGGGAGAAGCTCCAAACTCACAGGGTAGCTGATGGAGCCTCTCCCCACATACACCCCCACGTCTCAAAGCAATTGGACCAATGGGCCTAATTCTATGGGCACCCAAACAGGTTACCCCCATTACCTCCATTGTTTCCAATGGGGAAACCCAGCCAGCCGCACTTAAGGCAGGCAAGCAGGCAGCCACCCAGCAGTCAGACTCTCCCAGAGAATCTCAGGGGAAATGAATTGTCTTGGGAGGTGCTTGTTTGCCATGAAAACAAGTGGCACACTCCAGAACAAGTGGCACTGTGGCAGTGCAAGCATGCCACAGTGCCACACAGAAAACCCAAAAGACCAAAAGGAACATCATTTATACATGTATAAATTGATGGTGCAGCCTCATTGGACCACTCACACCACACACACCTCAAAAAGAATATTTATAGCACTGGGAAAAATGCAGAAAAGGGCTACTGGAATAATAAGAGGAGGACACTTTCCCTATGAAGAAAGGTTATCACGTTTGGGGATCTTAGCTTTGAGAAACAATGACTGAGGGGTGACATGATAAGAGATTTACAAGACTATGCATGGGACAGAGCAGGTAGAGAAAGAAGTACTTTTCACCCTTTCTCACAAGACAAGAACTTGTGGACACTCAATGAAATTGCTGAGCAGCCAGGTTAGAAGTTAGAAAAGATGAAAGATTTTTTGGTTCTTACGGGTTTACAACTTTAAAAAGTTCTGCTGGTTGCTGTTGCTCGGGGGGGGGGTTGTTTTTTTCCTGTCTGTTCCAGCCTCCATACTTTTGTCAACTTCCATCTGGAAGCTGTTCATGCCAGCCACCACCACCACCACCTCCTGTAGCAGTGAATTCCATGTGTTAATCACTGTTTGGGTGAAGAAGTACTTCCCTTCATCTGCAGTTGCCTTTTTCTGCATTTTTCCCAGTGCTATAAATATTCTTTTTGAGGTGTGTGTGGTGTGAGTGGTCCAATGAGGCTGCACCATCAATTTATACATGTATAAATGATGTTCCTTTTAGTCTTTTGGGTTTTCTGTGTGGCACTGTGGCATGCTTGCACTGCCACAGTGCCACTTGTTCTGGAGTGTGCCACTTGTTCTCATGGAACACTCCAGAACATATAATTAAAGCCTTGCCCCGGAATCCATCATAGGCTATTGTACCATGCTGATATATAACATATCAGTAGTCCTATAAGCTATTGCTGACTGAATACCTGTTACGGATAATTTGGAAAACTATGTTTCGTTGTCATATATGTAATATCTTAGAATTGTTTTATGGTTTTAATCTGTTTTTTTTAATTTTAAAGTAAGCCACCCTGAGCCTGCCTTGGCAGGGAGGGCGGGGTATAAATCTAATAAAACAAACAAATAAATATAGGACACCCCCCCATCTACTCGGAAAGGAACTAAGATTACATTGGGGGCATGTTAATCAGAAATCCTCATCTTCTATGGAATGCAACTTCCTCAAATGCGAATCAGGGTCTTTTAGGGTCATGAAGAATTGTGCTCTCCCAGGTATCCCCCTGTCAAGTAAATAAGCCAGATAGGGAGGCATGGTAGGGGGCCCTATATATGGCATGAATACCAGAGCAGGAATGGAGGTCTGGTCACATGTCTATGAAGTCATTATCACATTCTCAGGCCTAGAGATCTCACAGGAACTACCCCAGATAATTTCTGACCTCATTAAGAGCATAAACAGGCATTTTGTTGGCAATATGCAAAAGAAGTGGAGTGCTGACTGTTTAGAGAAAAATAAGTAGGTGTATTAAAGAAGAACGAACTGTTATAGAACATAGAAGAGAGAGAACCTTAACTGTCTAACCTAACTGCTGAAGGAGAAACAACAAGAAGAAGGAAGCTCTGCAGGAGCAGGAAGTCTCAAAGAAGAGCCAATCAGGAGACAGCAAGGACATAATTTGAAATTGTGGGCAGTCCCTAATCTAGCTATGCTAACTATCAGTCCTTCTGCTGTGCTTCAGAACTTCTTCATAACACTGCACTATAGACCTAACATATTCCAACACATTCACCTTTCAGTTACATATGTGTACAGACATGGATTCTTTGTTGTTGTTCAGTAGCACAGTCGAGTCTGAATCTTTGCAACCCCATCACGCCAGGCCAAGGAATTTGCTCAGTTTCAGGTTCGTTGCATCAATTACACCATCTAACCATCTCATCCTTTGCTGTCTCCTTGTTTTGCTTTCAATCATTCCCAGCATCAGGGTCTTCTCCAGTGAGTGCTCCTTTCTCATTTGGTGGCCAAAATATTTGAACTTCAGCTTCACTATCTGGTCTTCCAGGGAACAGGCAGGGTTGATTTCTTTTAGGATTGACTGATTTGATCTCCTTGCAATCCAAGGAACTCTCAAGAGTCTTCTCCAGCACCATAATTCAAAAGGATCTATTCTTTGGCACTTGGTCTTCCTTATGGTTCAACTCTCGCAGCCATACATTACTACTGGGAATACCATTGTTTTGACCATACAGACTTTTGTTGGCAGGATGATGTTTCTACTTTTTATTATGCTGCCTGGGTTTGCCATTGCATTCCTCCCAAGGAACAGGGATCTTTTAATTTCATGGCTGCTGTCACTGTCTGCAGTGTTCTTGGATCCCAGAAATGTGAATTCTGTCACCTCTTCCATGACTTCCCCTTCTATTTGCCAAGGAGTGATGGGGCTGGATGCCATGATCTTAGTTTTTTTGATGCTGAGTTTCCTCTTTTATTTTCAGCAAGAAAGCTCTTTAGATCCTCTTCACTTTCTGCCATTAGAGTGATATCGTCTCCATATCTGAGGTTTTTGTTCTTTTTCCTGGCAATTTTAATTCCGGTTTGTGATTCATCCGGGCCAGCATTTCACATGATGTACTCTGCATATAAATTAAATAAGCAGGGTGACCATATACATCCTTGTCGTACTCCTTTTCCTATTCCAAAACAATCAATTGTTCTATATCCGGTTCTGTCACTTCTTGACCCATATACAGGTTTCTCAGGAGATATGTGAGGTGGTCTGGTACTCCCATCTCTTTAAGGACTTGCCACAGTTTGTTGTGGTCCACACAATCAAAGGCTTTAGTGTAGTCAATGAAGCAGAAGTAGATATTTTTCTGGCACTCCCTTGCTTTCTCCATAATCCAGCAAATGTTGGCAATTTGATCCTCAGTTCTTCTACCTCTTTGAAACCCAGCTTGTACTTCTGACAGTTCATGTACTGCCGCAGCCTAGCTTGTAGGATCTTGAGCATGACCTTGCTAGTGTGTGAAATGCGTGCAATTGTGCAATAGTTTGAACATTCCTTGGCATTGCCCTTCTTTGGGATTGGAATGTAAACTGACCTTTTCCAATTCTTGTGGCCATTGTTGCGTTTTCCAAATTTGCTGGCTTCTTAAGTGCAGCATCGTATTCTAGGACTTTGAATAGCTCAGCTGGGATACTGTCATCTCGGCTAGCTTTCTAGTTAGTAATGCTTTCTAAGGCCCATTTGACTTCACACTCCAGGATGTCTGGCTCAAGGTCAGTGATCACACCGTCATGGTTCTTCTGTGTATTCTTGCCATCTCTTCCTAATGATTTCTGCATCTATTAGGTCCTTACTGTTCTTGTCCTTTATCATGGCCAGCTTTGCACAGAATGTTCCCTTGATTCCTCCAATTTTCTTGAAAAGATCTCTAGTCCTTCCCATTCTATTGTTTTCCTCTATTACTTTGCATTGTTCATTCAGGAAGGCCTCCTTATCTGTCATTGCTGTTCTCTGGAAATCTGCATTCAGTTGGGTAAAGCTTTCCTTTTCACCGTTGCCTTTTGCTTTCCTTCTTTCCTCAGCTATTTGTAAAGCCTCATCAGACAGCCACTTTGCTTTCTTGCATTTCTTTTTGCTGATTGCTGCCTCCTGTATGATGTCATGAACCTCCATCCATAGTTCTTCAGGCACTCTGTCTATCAAATCTAGTCCCTTAAACCTATTCTTCACCTCCACTGTATATTCATCAGGGTTGTGATCTAGGTCAAACATGAATGGCCTAGTGGTTTTCCCAACTTCAGTTTAAGCCTGAATTTTGCAATGAGTAACTCATGATCTGAGCCACAGTCAGCTCCAGGTCTTGTTTTTACTGACTGTATAACGCTTATCCATCTTTGGCTGCAAATGACATAATCAGTTTATTTCAGTGTTGCCCATCTGGTGATGTCCATGTGTAGAGTCTCCTCTTAAGTTGTTGGAAGAGGGTGTTCGCTATGACCAGCGTGTTCCCTTGACAAAACTCTGTTAGCCTTTGCCCGGTTTCATTTTGTTTTCCAAGGCCAAACTTGTCTGTTATTCCAGTTACCTTTTGACTTCCTACTTTAGCATTCCTTTCCTTATGATGATAAGGACATCTTTTTTTGGTGTTTGTTCTAGGAGGTGTTATAGGTCTTCATAGAACCGGTTCACTTCAGCCTCCTTTGCATCAGTGGTTGGGGCATAGACTTGGATTACTGTGATGTTGAATGGTTTGCCTTGGATTCGGCCCAAGATCATTTTGTCTTTTTTGAGATTGTATCTCATTACTGCCTTTCTCACTCTCTTGTTGACTATGAAGGGCACACCATTTTTTCTACGGGATTCTTGGCCATGGTAGTAGATATAATGGTCCTCTGAGTTAAATTTGCCCATTCCCGTCCAGTTTAGTTCACTGATTCCCAAGATGTCGATGTTCATTCTTGCCATCTCATTTTTGACCACATCCAGCTTACCTTGATTCATAGATCTTACATTCCAGGTTCATATGCAGTATTGTTCTTTGCAGCATTGGCCCTTCCTTTCACTGTCGGACACATCCATAGCTGAGCATCCTTTTGGCTTTGGCCCAGCCACTTCATTCTTTCTGGGATTACATCATCATCATCATCATCATCCCTTTATTGGCATTGTAAAAGGGTGAACATTAAACAAATACATAAATATTATGAGTTAAAATATCCCAAGGTCACAGTATATTGCTTCGTATAAAAATGGTGACATATAAAAATTTTGCCACTGAATCAGTTATATTGTCACCAGTGTTGTTAAGTAGAAGTAGTTTATGTGCATCAGGAAAATCCATAATGCTGGATAAGATTGGAGATAAAATACTTTGTCTGATATTGTTATAATAAGGACATTCTAACAACACATGGGACACTGTATCAATAGATCTATGTAAACAGGGGCAATGTCTGTTAATAAGCAGTATACCCTGAAATCTTCTGGTTAAAATTGCTGATGGTAAAACATTAAGCCTGGCAAGAGAAAAAATTCTGTGGATTTTTGGGGTTTGTAATTGATAAAAGGAGCTGCGGTGGCTCAAGTGGTTAAGACGCTGAACTGCAGGCTGTGGAAGGTCAGTAGTTCAGCAGTTCGAGACCCGGGTGCCGCATGACGGGGTGAGCTCCTGTCTCTAGTTCCAGCTCCTGCCAACCTAGCAGTTCGAAAGCAAGAAATTGCAAGTAGATAAATAGGGACCACTTCGGTGGGAAGGTAACAGCGTTCCGTGCGCCTTGGTGTTTAGTCATGCCGGCCACATGACCATGGAAACGTCTTCGGACAGTGCTGGCTCTTCGGCTTTGAAACGGAGATGAGCACCGCAACCCTAGAGTCGGATTCGACTGGCTTTCAAGCAAGGGAACCTTTACCTTTACCTTAATTGATAAAAATAACTAGGGAGAAGTCCTACAGTGGGGAATATCCCCTGGCTAAGAGGAGAGCAGGTCTTATTGGCTGCATTGTATACATTGGCTAGCTCTATCTCCAATACTCTGTTCCTTATTTTTTGAAATGCCTCAGATTCTGAAAGTAAAAAAGAGGTATTCAATGGAAATATTCAGAGTTCCCAGTTTACTCTCTATGGTTGCTAGCCAAAATGAAGACTCAGGATCCATTAAAAGCTGGTAAATATAGCTGGAAGGGTCAGAGTTATAATGCATCCAAAGCCAATATTTAAAGGTCACAAGCCACGCCCTAGTTGTCATAAGATTTTGGCTACATTCCAAACATAGGGCCACATATGGGACACAAGATGGAACACCAGTATTTTCCATAAGAAGGTCAAATGTACTTGTTCTATTGATTTGTTTACTGCATCAATCCATATTGGGGCACCATAAAGTAACTGGGGCCTTATTTTCAAATTAAGGACTTTTAGCGCAGCTGGTACATATTGATTCCCTTGATCAGAAAAGTAAAATTGTAGGAGTGCATTGATATTCACCTTGGAGTTATTAATTTCCACTCTTCGCTGGTGGGGCCAAGATGCAGTGGCTTGAAAATGGACGCCTAAATACTTAAAAGTTTTTACTTGTTCAAGCTCATAGACACCTACTGTCCAGATAAATTGTTTTCTGGATTTGGAAAAGACCGTAACTTTAGATTTCTCATAGTTGAGTTCTAACTGATTAATATTACAGTAGTTTTGATAGCTATTCAGCAAACAGAGTAAACCAACCCGGGAACAGGAAAGCAGAACCGCATCATCAGCGTATAACAAAATCAGTACCTGAATGGAACCTAATTTAGGGCAATATCCATCCACCTGAGTCAAGAAGGATGCAAGATCACTCCAAAAAAAAAGTTAAAAAGAAGGGGTGCAAGCATGCAATTCTATTTGACCCCCTTATTGGTGGAAATTTGAGGGATCAATCTTCTGGATGTAGAACATCTGATTTGGCATGAGGTATCATTATATAATCTGCCAATAAGGAAGAGCAGTCTCTTATCAAGAAGCTATTGGCTATTTTTTCCCATAGGAGATTTCTTGAAACAGAGTCGAAAGCTCCTTTGTGGTCCAAAAAGGCCACATATAATTTGGATCTTCTACACCCTGCATATTTATTAATTAGGTGGGAAAGGACTAAACAGTGGTCCAGAACAGACTTCCCCTGCTTAAAGCCTATTTGTTCTTGTCCAACAATTTTCTGAGTTGTCAGCCAATCGTTAAATTTAATTTGTAATAGTTTAGCATATAATTTACTAGTTACTGATAAGAGGCTGATTGGTCTCAAATTTGCAGGATCATCCCTCTTGAAGATGGGTACAATAATTGCATTGGTCCATGCTGCACGTATATGTCCAGTACAAGTAAAAAAGGCAGCTAGTGGGGGGGGGCACCATTCAGGGTCTGCTTTTAACATTTCAGAAGGTATTGCATCTGGGCTGGTTGCTTTACCTGATTTTAATTTATCAATAAGTGTTATTATTTCTTCTGAGGTTACTGAAGGCCATTCGGAAATGCCATCTAAGGAAAACATCAGTGTGCAAGACGTCTGGGGTGTCCTCTTGGAATAAATTTGAAAAATAATGATACGAAATAGAAGATAAAATAACAGAAGGGGTAGGGATTTCTGGTCAAAAAGCTTTAGTGATCAGTGACCAGAATTGTTTTGAGTCATTATGCAATATAGAATTTAAAAGTAAATCCCACTTTTTATTTACATAAGAATTCCTCTTGGTCTTAATGAGAGTATTTAAATAATTTTTATATACTTGGTGTTCCTCTGGTAAACAAGTAGCTGTTGAATTTTGAAAGTTGCGATATATGGAGCGTAGGCATATTTTAAGCTCTCTACATTCCTTATCAAACCAAGGGCCCCACTGTCTGAGTTCTCAGCTGTGGCATGTCCATTCTGGGTGGCCCTCCACAGCATAGCCTCATTGAACCACACAAGCCCCCTTGCCGCGTCAAGGCAGCAATCCACGAGAGAGGGATTCAGAAATCTGTAATCTTCTGGTTTCTAGTGATGTGTGATCCAGAATGAATCCCTCAAGGATTTATCTGGTTTAAGAACAAAAGTTAGAGCCCTGCTGGGTGAGACTAGTGGTCCATTGAGTCCAGCATCGTATTTCACACACTGGCCAATCAGTTGCCCTGGAGGGTCAACAAACAGGGCACAGAGATCAAGGTTCTTCTCCAATGTTGCTTCCTGGCACTGGTATTCAGAGCTGTGCTACCTCTGAATACGGAGGTTCACCTTAGTTACCACAGCTAGTAGTCACTGATGTGGATCTCTCTTCCATGGATCTGTTTATAAGATCACAAAGAGGATACAGTTTATAAATCTGGGTTCAATAGAGTTCCCTGCTAAATGGTCTCTTGTTCAGAAATCTCACTGTTCATAACCTAGTTGAAGAGTAATACCTTGTAGATGGAGATCACAAAGAGGATACAGTTTATAAATCTGGGTTCGATAGAGTTCCCTGCTAAATGGTCTCTTGTACAGAAATCTCACTGTTTATAACCTAGTTGCAGATGAATACATTTTAGATGGAGAAGCGATCAGTAACTAAGCCATATGTTCTCATATTAGGTAAATACAGAAGACAGCATCATTTGGGGTGGCAAGGGAACTGCAGGTGACAGATTACTTTCCTCTTCTTTTCATCTGTCAAGTCAGACAAGTGAGGTAGTTAACATATTTTACCATAATATTAGAGACAGTTTAGCATTAAGAAACCATTAAATTAAAAAAAAATTCTCTGAGGTATTAATTAGGGAAATTTTGCTCTATGCTCATAAGCCCTTTATGCTTTCCCAACTAAGGAGGTCATTTTCATAAATAATTAGAAATGTTTGCAGTTCTGATTGCAAAGAACAAGAATTTTAAAGGCCTGGAGGGAAGGGGGATTAAAGATAAAGAGTAAATCAGCCATATCAGTCTCAAAACACACACCACTGTTTTTACATAGAGACTGTGCAAGTGAACCAATTATTTGCTGATATGGAATGAGGAATTTGAAATTTTCCATAGATCCAACTTCTGTATAACTTGGATTAGAGAGATGAAGGATTCAGATAAGAGTCCCCTGCCCTTAAACCCATTATGGTTGGACCAAATTCAGAGCAGGGCTACTTATGTGGCAAAATGAAATGGTAGAATCTGGAGGTGATAAGAGTGGACAATATCGCTTCTGATGGCAGATGAGGGTGTGATTTTTGAATGCTTTTTGATGTGGAAGACTCCCGGCAAGCAGTAGTAGAAAAAACTAGCACAGCAGGGAGAAAAACTCTAGATCAGCATACTGCCCGCCGTGCTGCTTTTGCACTTTTTAAAAATGTAGAAGATGTGGTGCCATTGCAGCTCCTTGTACTCAAAATGGGGCTGTCCAGTCTATCACAGGAGTACCCTCCCTTTCTGCTGCCTGTGCGTATATCAGTGGTTGTCTTCTATGATAACTACAGGGAATTTTCAAGTTCGGACCAATAGTGTCTGTCTGGGAGGGGCGATGACAGGGGGAGTCTCACTGGAGTGGTAGCTTTTCTGGTGCCCTCTGTTTGTGAGACAGGATGCTAGACTAGGTAGACCATTAGTCTAATCCAGTAGGGCTTCTTACGTTCTTACTGGGTAAAATTAAATGGATTGTCAGATGCCTGGTAGAAAATCCCTAGTGGGCTGTATTTGGTTCAGTGGCAAGGAGATTGCCCAAATCATCCAAAAAGCCCTCCTCCAGAATGAACTATAGAATGTAGGGCCACACAAGAGCAACTTTCTTCTTGTAACTGAACTTACATTTAAAAACCCTGATCACTAGTTAAAGTTGATGGAAAGTTAGGAATAGCCTCAGCTCCTCTGCAAGTCCCCCCTCCCCCCCTTTTCTCATATAATTACTTCTCTGAAACTTCACAATACATCTCCCAGTCTCCTGGTGCATAATTTGTGATACTTAAAGCAAATATTCTTGCAGGTCCCACAAATGAAAGATAGCACATTAACATCAATACAGAAAACAATTGTGATTTAATGAGCCAGTAATGACTTTTTAAAAGCAAGAAGGAAATCTCTTTCCATCCACTCAGTACATTTTCTCTACTAGATGATAGTGATTTTTAAGTGATTTGTTTTTTTATTGCTATGGATACTGCTACTTTTGCGGGAGAGCTCTTTTAAGAGATTATTGTTGCTGCTTTTTTTGGTTTATGTCTGCAGGGCTTTTTTTCTGGGGAATGCACTGGAATGGAGTTCCAGAACCTCTTTGACAAAATTCTTTTAAAAATGTTTAAAAGTTCATGAGTTTTCAGTATACAGATTGAAAAATTAATTTCCCTCTTGAGAGTTCTGGCACCTGTTTATATGAAACATTTTTGTCCCAACTTTTCCTGTTTAATCCAGTGCAGTTTACAATGACAAGCCATACCACTACATCCATCTCTGCAGAAAATAAACCACATAAATCACCTGCCAGGAAAAAATATTTTTGAATATTTGTGCTGATTTTATTATTCGCTCACTGCTATTTAAATCTTTTTTTTAACAGTCTTGGTCTTTTATAATTATTGGGGGGGTTAGTTAATATTTTTGATGGTTGATGTTTCATTGACATTTCTGAAGTCCCTCATGCCCTACTGCCTCCAAGAAATGGCAGATTGCTCCAGAAGCCCCTCCTGTTGGGCTTCGATTTTGTCCTTAAGAGTACTGAGCATTCAACAGAAGTCCTCAGATTTGGAGGTGGATGGGCTAGAACACCAATCATTGCTGCAAGTTGCCTCTGAATCTGGGAATTCTTGCTTCTAGCTATATACACAGACAAAGTCAGTATCTCTCTTTTGTGCCCTTTCCAAGCAAAGGTTTTTTTGGAGGAGACAAGCAGTGGGTAGAATTCTTCATGTTTTAACCTAGGCCATGATTGCAAGATGCAACCTGCTGCCATTTTGAGCCTGGCATTCTCTGCCTGTCTGTGTTGCTGGCAGCTTTTTCCAAACTTATTATCCTATGGAGAAGCATAGAAGAGGCGGTCCTTGCTGACTGCCAGAGTTAAATTTACGGTTGCTACTGGTGACCAGGCAACTGTAGTTGTGGACTCCTGCCACACTGGTAGCCTGTATTTAATGAGGTCATTGGTGAAACTCATTGAGACTGTTCTGCACTAGAGGTTTTCAATGCACAATAACAGCAGGAAGCCTTCCAATTTTAAATGCAGCCATTATAATGACAGCAGTAGCTATCATACAATAATTAAAGGTGTGATAATGTTACAATAGATCATTGCTGCATCCTGGGCAATTTCAAGTTCTCCTGATCTCACCTTTAGGGATTGCCGAAACATAAGTTCAGTATGTCAGATTGTTCCAGGGAACAGTTTCAGACTCGATGTGAGCCAGTTTTCCCTAACCCATCCCTTTTATTGTTTCATAATTTCATGCTGTGCTGTGATCTACTCCTCTTTAATTCTAATTTAACTAGGAGGGTTTCTAAAATTAATTCTGGAATTAGAGTATGGGCATCATGCCACAACTTTCAGTATCTGGCATTCGTCTGCATCTATTTCCTCTCCTGGGTGATCAATGCACACATATGCATTGATACAACACTGCAAAAATATTGAGAGGCTCATACGATTGTGGCAGGGTTTTTCTGTTCACATAGATGTGTACAGGTAAAACACTGCACATAAAAGAATCTTAATGTAACCATTGCTATAGCAACCAGTGTGGTATAGTAGACTGAGTATTAGACTTGGATGTAGGACCCCCAGGTTCAAATCTCATTTCCTGCTCTGTCATGGAAGCTTGCTGAGTGACCATGGCCTAGTCACACACTCTCAGCATAACCTACTTCACAGAGTATCTTGGTATATCAAAAGGAGTTCGAGGGTGAGGTATACATTTGCTTTAAAAACAATGGCAACCTTTCACTCCCCAATCCCCAATTAATATCTTGAGACAGACATTGAGTAGTTTGGAAGGCTCTTACTGAAAAGTGAAATCTGACTGATTTTGTCAGGCACAGCTTCGTATTCAAGAGTAACATTCTAAAAGCCAGTCAGATGTTGAATTATTCACTTATTTTAAAGTCTTGGTTAGCCAAGGCAGCTTTGCCAGTTTAGCTGCAGATATTTCTCTAAGATCACCTTGTGAAAATATTGTGGTGCAGTACACTGGCAAGTCCTAGAGTTTGATTCTATGGGTCTTTATGGGAAATTCTCAAGAAAAACCGAGTACAGCCCAACTATGGTTGCCAACTCCAAATAGGGAAATTCTTGGAGATTTGGGGGGTGGATCCTGGGAAGGGCAGGGATTGCAGAGGGGAAGGACCTTAGAGGGCTACAGTGCCATAGAATCTACCCTCCAAAGCAGCCATTGTCTCCAGATAATTTGATCTGTGTTTTCTGGAGATCAGTTGCAATTCTGGGAGATCTCATGGCCCCACCTGGAGGTTGGCAACCTTGGGCACCCAGCACCTTAGGGAGCTTCCAGTTTACAAATCAAATTGTGCAGGTATTTCAGAGGTAGGTGCACACCCCCTAGCCTTTCCTCATTTACAAATCATAAATTGAAAACAAACAGAATAAAATAAAAACCCCAAATAACCTATCTCCCTGTTAGGTTCTTCAGTCAGTCATTGAACACAGGGCTTCTTACAGAAGACAATGTTTAATGAAAGTATTCCAAAGACACGTGTACAAGCTCTGTGTCAGTAATGGGCAAATACAACAAAGCAAGGTTGGTTATACTACATTCAAACAACTCCCCCCCACAGCAGAAGCCAATGGATACATTTGGCGCACGCGGCAAGCTAGGCGGGCAAGCTAATGAAAACATTCTAGGAACGGTTAAGATTCCCAGCAAGACTCCACAGCTCGAGTATCAAGGTCCAGCCCTGATAAGAGGATGAGAACAGACAGAGTTTGGGGGGGGAGGCAGCTGCCATCCTCCCTCATTCCATTAACATGATAGGGTACCTGACACTCCCCTCCTAAAGATACATGCAGTCTTTCCCTCATTAAAAGCCCTGGCAAATAAAATAGCTTTGCAGAGGTTTCTAAAAATTTCTAGTGGTGGTGCCCCCTCACAGGGTTGCAAGGCCTCTTACCACAATACTTCCCAAGGCAGGACTTGGGAAGGGGTGTGTGGACCCAGAAGCAATGCTATGCTCAAGGAATTTCCCCAAATCTCTATTTCTAGAGCGTAACCAGAAAGTCACATCATTTATGGGTCAGCTGCCATCTCCCATTTTTTTATTTTACTGCAAACATCAGTGGCAGTGGGGGAAGCAAGCACAGGGGTGACGGGGAGTTGCCTGCTGAAAGTGAGCATTTGGCAACCTGACCCCCAAACCCCTCATTTCTTCAGGGTTCCACAGAGTAGGAAGTACAGTAGAAAAGGTGCGGGGTCTAGTTGATGCCAGGCAGCTATCTTAAGCAGGAGTAACAACTAACAGGGGGGCACCCTGAGGACCATAACTGGCACATGAGAAGAGATATTCCTTTAGGTATATGCAGGGGTCTTTTCGTCAAAAAAGAGCTGCAGGAGCTCATTAGCATATGGTATGCTAATGAGCTATTAGGCTATTAGCATATGCCACGCCCCTTGACATCACCGGAAGTGATGTCAGAAGGGGGAGCAAAAGGGGGGGAGGCATCTTCAAAAGCCTCCCCTTCCCTTCCCCAGCTGGTCTGGGTGGGGGAGCTAAGAGAGAAGGGGTTTAAAGTTCAAACTCCTTCTCATGAGAGTTGGGCCACAGAAGGAGGAAAGAGAGAGAGTAGAGAGAAGGAAAGAAGGAAGGAAAGAGGGAAAGAAAGAGAAGGAAAGGGGAGGGAAAGAAAGAGAGGGAAGAAGGAGGGAAACAGGGAAAGGAGGAAAAAAGAGAAGAAAAGAAGGTGGGAAAGAAAGAGAGAGAGAAGAGAAGAAGGAGAGAAAGAGGAAAAAGAAGGAAAGGACGGCAATTCGGCCCCATTATATCCTATGGGCCATTGAAGTCAATGGTGAAAACATAGGGTATATTCTGGGGGCTGGAGGAGGGGTTTGAGGGGGGCTCCAAACTCACAGGATAGCTGGTGGAGCCTCTCCCCAAGATACCCACGAGGTTTCAAGAACATTGTACCAGGGGGTCCAATCCTATGGGCCCCCAAACAGGTTGCCCCTATTCCCTCCATTGTTCTCTATGGTGGGAAAAAATGTACTTTTTCCCACCATAGAGAATAATGGAGGGAATAGGGGCAACCTGTTTGGGGGCCCATAGAATTGGACCCCTGGTACAATGTTCTTGAAACCTCGTGGGTATCTTGGGGAGAGGCTCCATCAGCTATCCTGTGAGTTTGGAGCCCCCCTCAAACTCCTCCCTCCAGCTCCCAGAATATACCCTATGTTTTTACCATTGACTTCAATGGCCCATAGGATATAATGGAGCTGAAATTGACATTCGGCTGCCTGAAAGACTCCCCAGGACGCCGGCTGGGGCCGGGCTTGGCTCCTGAGCTCCCGGAGCTGTGCTCTGGTGCGCTCCCTCCCCTCAAAGACCCCTGGGTATATGGGTCCTAGGCCATGAACAGCTGCCATGAACCTAGGTCCTAGGCCATGAACCAATGTAGCTGTTTCAAAATGGGCAAAATGTGCTCCCATCAGCTAGCTCCTGGCAATAATTGAGCTGCCACATTCTGGACCAGCTGCAGTTTCTCAGTTGTTTTACAAGGCAGCCCAACATAGAGCAGATTATAGTAATCCAAGTGCGAGATTACAAAAACATGGACCAGCAGGGCCAGATCAGTGAGAAAGGAGAGGTGCTGGATAGCTGGATAGAAGGCGCTCTTGGCTACTACACCAACTTGTTTTTCAAACAGCAAGGCTGGGTACATAAGAACTCCCAAGCACTTAACCAGCTCCACAAAAGCCAGTTCCACTCCACCCAATACAAGTGGATCCAGTCCCTCTAAAATGTTGCCTTTCCCAATCAGCATCACCTTGATCTTGTCTGGTTAAGCATTCAAAACATGAGGGAAAAGGAATTGATTTTAACAAGACTTGCTGTGGTTTGAATCCCTGCAAGTTTAGCATTGCCAGCCCTCCTCTGGAAATCCCCAGGAGCACTGAAGTGGTAGAGACCATGGGAAATGGTGTTTGATGATGCCATGATGTCACTTCTGGTTGTGTACTCAAAAGTGATGTCTCATGCCATCATCAATGTTCTAGGAATTTTCTTATTTCCAAATAAAGCCATAGAGAGATGCGAAATTTCTTGAACATTGTATGACACTGATGTCATTTCTGGGTATGTAACAAGGAATGAGATCACAGCATTGCACAATGTTGGTTCCTCCCCCAAAATTTGCTTCCGCTGCATTATGAGCAATGGAGGGAGGCTGCCTGCCATGGTGGGCTATCTTGGAGCCATATGCAAGCTCCTTATACTAGTTCCTAAACAGGAACAGTTATCTAATAGTGGGATCCTATTCAGGTTTACTCAGAAGTAAGTCTCAGTGTATTCAGTGGTGTTGAATTCCAGATAGGTGTGCATAGGATTGCACTGTTAGCCCCAGCTAGCTTAAACATACAAATATCAACTTTATTCTGTTTCCATAACCTTTTCCTGTTGGTCTAAGAGAAACTATTTTATAAAACGTCACTTCCAATAAAAAATAGGAAGTGACATAGGTAGTTCTAGGCATTACTGGAAACAAGTGATTTCCTGGAATTACCCCATGTCATTTCTAGTTTTTTACTGAAAGCAGTGTGCTGCTATTGCAAACATAATGGGTTTTTATCATAGGTGCTGAACAGGGGGTGGAGTTGGAGATGGAAACAAGCCAGCAAGTCACAAGAGGACTAACAATGGGCAAGCCAGAAGCCGTGCTCTGAAAGGAATTGTTGGGTTTGTTTGCAGTTGTATTTTTTGCTGGTTTATTTGTGCTGTTTTAAATGCTAATTCCTGCCCTGGATAGTTCAACACAGGATGAAAGGCAGGATAGACATATTTTCATTAATAAAATGGGAAGGCAATATCTTCTCACTGTTTTCATGCTTGTTTTTATTGCAATTAGAATAATGTGACCTATCAGTAGCCCTAATTTGTTGGGGCAGAACTCAAAACTTTTTTGCTGTGGCTGAAGTACTATTTTTGTGAGAGTCTGGGGTTAATATAATGCACAAAAAGAGCTTGTGTTTGCACATGAGTACATCCCAACTAACATTACTTTTATCATTGGGAAGGTCAGTTCTTTTCACCATAGGCTTGCCAACCAGGCCCCCCCCCCCCGCTCAGTGGGGGTAGGGGAGTCCCTCTCTCCAGTGTTTGTTTTTCACTGCTGCTCAGAGTAGTGGCAGAAGGGGGAGAAGATTGGTGTCATGATGCCATTTCTGGGGGAACCCTGGAAATGATATCAGTCCTCTCTAAGAAAATCACTAGAAACTCTATGTTAAAACCAAAGCATTTTAGTGATTTTACCATAAAGTTTCTAGTAATTCCTAGAAGGCCGTGACACCATTTCTGGGTTTTCCTGGAAGGGACATAATGCCATTGCCAACAGCCACCTCACCATGTCCCTGCCCCCAGGTCTCCCTCTGGGTGGCAGGCCATGCCTGGCAACCCTATTTCAGGAATCTTCTTGTCCATGGAACAGAAATGTACTTTTAAAAAAATTGCAGAACTGTGCTTTGCACATCTGTGTTGTCAGCAGAACAGCTTAGCAAAGGGCATCTATCCCTCCACAAAAAGAGCAAGCAATGCAAAACAGAAGGGATGTGAAAAAGTGGTGGAAGACACCTATTAGTTGACTGGATTTTGCCGGTACTGGATGATTTCCTAATTGGCAATTAGGGTCTCATTTGTCTGCCTTTTAGATAATTTCACCATCACCTTTTTCTGTTAGAGAAATGAAAAATGCTGCAGGCTGTTTTGGTAAATGCAATAGCTTTGTAGTGAGAAGAACATCTGCTCCCTTGATTGACTCTTGCAGAGAGTGTCTTGAGTGAATCATATTGGAACAAGAAGCTGAAGGAGGGTGAGTATCCCTTTTTTCCATCTCTACTGTACAAAATTAGAAATAAGCAGATTCCCCCATTTCATTTTTTCAGAAATGAATATCTGTGCTGTGTCCCACTCCTCCTGAAATCTAACAGCTCTAGGATAACTTCTAAAACTAATTCCAGATTTGAAGCTGGACCAGTGGTCTATCAAGATCAGTATTCTCTATTCAGAGTAGCGGCTGCTCTCCAGGGTCATTGGCTGAGGTTATTCGCATCATCTGCTACCTGGTCCTTTTAACTGCACATGCTGGGAATTGAATCTGGATCTTCTGTGTACAAAGCCAATATACTCTACCACTGAGCCACAAGCTACCCTTTTTCAGAGGATGCATAACTTCTGTAGCCTTCAGATTCTGCGGCATGGTATATTCCCTTATCTGGCAGGAATTCAGAATCATCTACTACTTCTTTCCCCCCTTCTGATTACCTCATTGTGTAAACTAGAAGATATGTCCATATTAGAGGATAATTTTCAGGATTTGCAATTTTGAAAGTTGCTACTCGCCAAAAGCACTGAGGACAGTGTAAGCAACAAGTTAAATTCTGAAAACAATTTAGCATCCACGTGATGTTGTAAATGCTTCACTGTTACTGTCTTTCTCTATTCTGTAACTTTTTCGTTGTTTGTTTTTTGCTGTGACTCATTTTCACTCTGTGTGTAATTGAACAAAGGTGAACTCCATCTAGAAGTACAAATGAGTTTTTTCCTCTTCCTTCTGTACCATGACCTAAGTATTAAGGAACATAACAAATAATTAAAGCCTGTGTGGCTAGAAATCATACCTCTACACATTGAATTTCAAATTAACCTCAAAGCGCATGCCACTGCGGCACAATGAGAAGGTTCCTTTCCTAATAGAGATTCAGAGAGTCAATTCAATCTTACTGTAGGCATTTGAATGGCTGACACGGGGAGCTGATATCAGTTGGAGTGTATTATGTAATGATCAGCATGGATGTGACCACCAGCATAAGAAACGAGAGAAAAATCATAGCTTTAGTCTACCCCCCTACCCCTTTTGCAGTATTGATAGATTTTTGGCATTTCTTATAGCTTTTGTTTGACACAATAAAGCCACATGGCCTGTAGATCCAGAAAGCAGAAAATTAGATTGAAAAAAAGACTGCTACAGCACACTGACTCTGATGTCTACAAACTCTACTGCTGCTTCTGGGCATTTGAGGAGTTGCTGTAGTGTCATAGAATGTTCAAAGATGTTTTTACTGAAAGGAAATGGGACCTTAAAGGCCTAGAGAAGTGGTCTTCAGCCATTCCAAACCTGGGACCAACTTTTAACCCTAAGGTACCAGTATGGGATCCAGTCATCCATAAGCATGAGCCATGAGAATTATATGATGTGAAGCAGAGACACAAAAGATATTAGCAAATTAGCATACAACTTAACAAAGATGTTTTAACAGATGCAAACAGCAAGCTAAGTATTTATTTGTTATTCCTGTTGTATGCTAATTTGTAGTTCAACCTCTGCCTTATATGTATGGACTGGTAAATTCTGTTTCACTATATCTGAGGAAGTGTGCATGCACACGAAAGCACATACCTTGAATGAAACTTTGTTGGTTTTAAAGGTGCCACTGGACCCAAACTTTGTTCTATTGCTTCAGACCAACACGCTACCCACCTGGATGTAAAATATCTGCAAATAGTCTGCGATGTCACAGTAATTCCTCAAATGACCAGGAGGGGCAGTAGTGTTTACTGTCAGTGTTGCATACTGATTACAGAGGTCAGATTAGGACTGAGCAGCATCAGTTCAAATCCCATGGCGCTCTCTCAGCCTAACCTATTTAACAGGGTTCTTCTGAGGATAACATGGAGGAGTGGAGAACCCATCTAGAAGATCATGAAGAGCTCCATGCAGAATGGTGCATGTGGAGCAAGGGAAAGGGAGAGCTTGAGTTATCCAGGTGTTTAGGAGGGTGTGACAAAGGATCTGTTTGTTTATTTACATTATTTATAGTCCACCTTTCTCACTGGGACTCAGGGCAGATTACATAGAGTGAGTCAATACAAACAACAGGATGGGACATTCAATAATACAATAGGATTAGGATTGTAGAACCAATCAGAAATCTAAAAACAGAACTGAGGCAAAGCATAAGTATTAACAGGACACACTAAATTATGCAAAAATTACATAGTAGGATCCTAGTTTCATCAAGCTAAACACAGTAATGTAGAACACAGTCCCTAATGATTTGTCCAAGTAATATTATGAATCATTTAGTACAGTGTCAACTGTATTGTGTACAGTGCCTGTGTAGAAAAGCCTTCTTGAATAATTCAGGTTTGCATAGTTTGCAGAAAGCCAGGAGAGTGGGAGCCTTCCTAACCTCCTCAGGCAGGCCATTCCACAAAGGGAGGGAGCCACGTTTGCTGAAAAGTTTTCAGGAATGTAAGGAGGGCTGAATCATCTAGCCGAGTTTTGAGGTGAGGCATTATATGCTACAAACACATCCCTGTTTTTGCATCTGGAGGGGGCTGGAGGAATTGAGAATCAGATCATGGAATCTGGGAAGAACTTGCAGAATGTGAGAATGTTCTGTGAAAGGCTGAAACTGCAGGACAATCGGGATGCCAGGCCTGACCAGGCAACCAGTGGGAGACTGGGGGAGAGCAATGACATGGGGCTTGGCTGTCAGCAACAGTGTTATATCACTTCCAGGAAAAACAAACCCTGGGAATGACATCAGTCCTCTCTAGGCATTGCCAAAAATTTTGTGGCTTTACTATAGCGTTTCCAGTGTTCCCTATAGATGTGTGATGTGACTTCCATTTTCTCCTTGAAAATGACATCAGGCCGTTGGCCTGACAGCCACAACTCAGAGCAACAGCAGGAAAAAGGCACCAGGGGTGGAAGATCCCCTGCTCCCCCCTCCTGCGGGGGGGGAGGCAACCTTATAGGACAATGTTATTTGCAAGACCAGGAAACAAAAAGGGACCAATGAAAAATAGCTAGGTTTTCAGTTGAAAACTGAGACTGAGCATATGTGAACATTCTTGTTCCTGTTTGATAATGCAGTTTGTTTCCTGCACTCTGTTTTCCAACTTTTCCTGTTGACTTGGGCATCACAAGTCATATCCATGTACTGGAGTGTAAAAACACATTACTCAAAGGAAGCAAAACTCTGCCGGCAGCAAGGAGTCTGTGTGTGACTAAGACTGGAGAGGATTTGCAAAATGAACTGCCTGCTAGAAATCTTTGCAAATTCCAAAGGAACTGGAACATGGGTCAGTATTCACAAGGATATATATTTGTGAGTATGATGAGTAAGTGGAATGTGGCAAATATTATCAAGGATGTGACCCAACTCAGAGAGACAGTGTGGGGCAGTGTCACACTAGGACCTGAGAAACTCAAGTTCAAATTTCCACTGCCCCATGAAACTCACTGGGCAACCTTGAACCAGTCACTCATTCTCAGCATAATCTACTTTACACAATTATCATAGACTAGGAGTAAGGCCCGTTGTGGAAATAAATACAATGGGCTCTAGAAAGAGGCTCTGGGAGAGTGCCCTGGCTTTGGGCACACAGTGTAAATTTGCTGTGGTGACCTCAGCAGGGTATAATGACAGAGACCACCATTTTCTTCAGAGGAACTGATCTCTGCTACCTGAAGAGCAGTTGTAGTTTTGAGTGATCTCCAGCCCTCACCTGGAGATTGGCAACAATTATTACCCAGGAGGAAATGGCTGGTTTGGAAGGTGGAGTCTATGGGATTCTACCTGCCTGAGGTCCAACCCCTTCTCAAACCCCACCCTCTCCAGGTTCCACCCCTCAAATCCCCAGGAATTTGCCAACCTGGAGTTGGCAACCCCATCTCCTTCCCACTAACCATCAACCTACTGTTATCTTCTCCTCTGACTTCAGCTGACTTCTGCCCTCTCTCCTGCAGAGCAGTTGTAATTCTGAGTGGTCTCCAGCCCTCACCTGGAGATTGACAACAATGGTTCCCCATGAGGGACTGGCTGGTTTGGAGGGTGGAGTCTATGGTATTGTACCTGTCTGAGACCCCACCCCTCCTCAAACCTCACCATCTCCAGGCTCTACCCCTCAAATCTCCAGAAATTTCCCAACCTGGAGTTGGCAACCGTATCTCCCTCCCAGCCAATTGTCAACCTACCATTATCTGCCCCCTGACTTCAGCTTTCCATCTCCTCCCCCCTCCCTCCTGGAGAGCAGTTGTAATTCTGATTGATCTCCAGCCCCCACCTGGAGATTGGCAACAATGGTTCCCCAGGATGGAATGGCTAGTTTGATGGGTGGAGTCTATGGCATTGTACCTGTCTGAGGTCCCACCCCTCTTGAAACCTCACCCGCTTCAGGCTCCATCCCTCAAATCTCCAGGAATTTCCCATCTGGAGTTGGCAACCCTATCAGGACTGGCCCCAATGAGTTTTCGCCCAAAGGCCAAAACAGGTGACAAGACCAAGCTTGATTGCCTACCAACAGGCACTGAGGGGAAAGTAGGGTTACCAGCTCTAAGTAGGGAAATACCTGGAGATTTGGAGGGTGGATCCTGTGGAGGGCAGCATTGGGAGGGGGGAGGCGGAAGGACTCAGCAGGGTATAATGCCATAGGGTCTACCCTCCAAAGCAGCCATTTTCTCCAGGGGAACTGATCTCGGTCATCTGGAGATCAATTGTAACAGCAGGAGATCTCCAGGTCCCACCTGGAGATTGGCAACCCTAGGGGAAAGACAGCTGCACGGCAGGGGGTTGAAGATAATGGTTTGATGGCCACTGGGCCAAGATTGGCAACAATAGTTCCCCAGGAGAAAATGGCTGGTTTGGAGGGTGGAGTCTATGGCACTGTACCTGTCTGAGGTCCCACCCCTCCTCAAACCTCACCCTCTCTGGGCTCCACCCCTCAAATCTCCAGGAATTTCCATACCTATAGTTGGCAACTTTATCTCATCCCCTCTCAGCAGCCTCTTACTAGGCAAAATTCTGTCTTTCTCATTAGCGGGGAGCAAAGCAGTTTACTTCATTCTTTTCGGCTTTGTGATCTGTACAGCAACCCTGTAAGGCAGGTTAGGCAGAAAGTCTCCGGCTGGTCCAAAATCACCCAGGCAGTTTCCATAGGGATGCTCCTGCTGAACAGGAGCAAGCAGCCAGGCCTAGGGTTGCCATTGCCAACAAAGACAAATTGATGCAAAGCAGGATGGAAAAGTCTCCATATCTCTATTTTCCCTTCAATTGGTTTTGATGCCAGCAGAGTGAGAAAATGCCAGAGGCTCTGGGTGGGTGCCCCATGATAAATGCAACAAACAATTCCTAAAGATTTTCCACTGTGTCGATAAATCATTTTCTACACTCACAGTGTCCCCTGCCAGAATTAGTACCAGAGCTTTTTTTGCCTTGTGGTATTCTGCTTGTGGCGTGACCTGTCTTTTTTGTGGTGTGGCATGGTTGTGTTATTGGGTTTGTTTCTTTTGAAGGGGAAGTGTTGTGAGTGAGGACATATTTCACCTCAGAATATAACAGATTGCATAAACAACGGACAATTCCAAGTGTCTTGCGGTGGGGGGGGGGAGTTTGAGGTGTGAAATGGAGTGAAGTCCAATCAGCTTCCGTATGCAAATGAGCTTGAAATGCTGGCCCAATCAGAGAAGAGTGGCCTAGGCTGCAGTGGGTGGGAGAGAACTCAGGCAACGCAGCTAGTGGATAGGGACAGATTCTGAGTGACATACCAGGGAGCGAATTGATTTTGCCAAGCATAGAACCTTGCCAGACCACTACCCTTTTATTTAATAGGACAGGATTGGGGAGATTCCTAGAGTGTCACAGGGAAGGAAGTAGATATCACTTCTGGGTCTTCACCCAGATGTGATGTCAAAGGGTCAGCAGCACTCCCCCCAGGCTCCACCCCTAAAAAGCTCCCACGGATTGCAGGAATAGGCTGGTAAACCTACCTGTGAATTCCAAGAGTATTGTCACATGAGAGCCATGTATGCTCCTGTTAGCTCCTTGAAGGAAGAGCGGGAGAACAGTGTTGAGGCAGCAATTGCAGGACCAGATCTAGGCACTCAGGAATGCGGGATCAACCCTTGTATGGTTAAAGGTCTAGGCAGGAGACCTGGCAAGTAGAATGGTGTCCTTCAGCATCTTATGCCCAGAGGAAAGCTAGCATGGTGGATGTAAGGAGTAAGGCAAAGTATATGATAGTTGTACTCAAACTGTGGGTCACAACTTTCTTGCAGATGGGTCATTAGGTTAGAAGGGAGAATGAGGAAAAGGGTGGACCTGGAGAGGAAGTGCTGAGAGGTCAAATGACAAATTTGGATGTTCCTAGGCATAAGCTTAAAAAAAGCGCCATGTAATACAGCTTGTTGCTCAGGAATGTTATATGTTTATAAATAATATACATGAAGAATAAATAGAATATTTATGGGCCCTATTGGGGGAGTGCAGTCTAGAAATCCAATAAATAAATAAATATAACCTAGCTTAGGGTTAACTGAAGTGTGACTTCTATGCTTTATGTTGGGATGGAAGCAAGAAATGTGGACTTAGTGTGCAGGTGGGGTTCTGAAAAGTACAAGTTTTCAAGTGGATCTCACTTGAAAAGGAATTAAAAAGGGATCCCAAGTGGATCCCACTTGAAAAGGTTTGAGAATCATTAGTGTATGAAGAAGATAGCATTATAAAGCTTGAACTTCATAGCTCTCAGAACTTCATCACTCTCAGAGCAAGAATTTCATCACTCTCAGAGCAAGGATATTGTTGGAATATTGACCACTATCTGGAAAATGGTTCTGTCTGTGGCTATGAACCACAATAGCTAAATTGAACCTTCATGATCTTCTTCGTGGTCTCTGTGCAGTCCCACACATCGGTCATCTGCCTGCGCTTGAACCTGACCTTGTAGAATACTAGAGCTAGCCAACACTTTTTGGCATGCTTTTTCCTCCACTCTGTTGAGTAGGCATTGACTGAACGTGCCTGGAGCTGAGAAGACCACCATGTTGTCCACATCTCATTGCTGTTTCTCCTCATCTGAGCTCTCTTGATGTCTCTCTCCTTTGGACTTCTCCATTTCTTCTTAATTCCTTTTCTTCATCATTCTTCTTCAACAAAAACAAACAAAAAATTCCCCACTTATTCAGAATAAAGAGTCAGACACAATGACTGGATGAACTACAGGCCACTTTAACTTATCAAACTGTAAATCAACGGCAAGGGCCAAATATGAATTGCGGCACAATCCAGGCCAAGAGTCACTTCTGTCCTCACCCCAGTTGTATAGCAGGGAGCCAACCTGCCCCCAACTTGAGCCAGTATCTATGGCTCACACCAGTCAGGCACAGAAAACAGGCAATGCCCTAGGGATCCAGCCATCAAGCCATAGAACTTAGGCAACTGATCAATCCATGCAATCCCAAAGGCAGTCTGCCATCTTTACCCCAGGTCACATAACCCAAAGGCTAATCCAGCCAGACTCCTATCCCCAAAACTGGGGTTGTTGATTGGTGCTCTCCCTAGCCTCATATCACTCACCAGCCCCATCCAGCCACAGCCGAGGTCAAGCCTCAGCTTAGGCCGATGCCCCCACCTTGCTGCAAATCTTCCAAGAAGATATCATTACCCTTCTCGGAGAGATGGACCCCATCCTGTCTGTAGAGATCCACACAGTCAGGATGAATGTGTGGGTGTGGCACGTAGTGGCTCAACCTGGCACCCTGTTAATGTCTCTGTTAGCCTTTCGGCAGGCATGATCAATCTCCAGTGGATTCCAGACATTGCACCAAACCCTGTAGGGAACCATTGCTGACCAAACTATACTAACATCAGGCCACCTGGTCCGTATGGCCTGCAAGTCTTCAATAGCCTGTAGCACCAAAGCTTTACCCTTCACCATACCCAAGTCGTTACCTCCCAGGTGAATAACTAACACGCCAGGAGAGGGATAGGAAGGTCCCTGAATTAACAAAGGCATGAGGTCCCCGCCATTCAATGTTGGCCCACTGATTGAGACCCAGCTGAGATCCAACCAAAGTTCTCTGAGCATGATGAGTGGCCCAAAAAACAAAACTGTGGCCACAGAAGAGAACCTGTCTCCTCTCACTGGAAACAAGTACACCTAAAAGGAAAAGAACAGCCCTAAACAAACAGCATTATGAAGAAACAAATGGCTGAATATATGACTTATAAACAGTCGAGCACCACCTGCCCAGTCGTTGAATCTCTGGGGAAGGATAGCCCATTGCTGTGGCTGCAGAGGCTGCACCGATTCAAAAAGAATGGATACCAAAGTTCTCCCCAGATAAACACAACTTTGACAAGGCGCAGGTGGTCACTCCCCAGAATCGATGCTTCATTAAAGGACTGCTATTTGAATGGCGGAACAACAAACCTTCGCCCCACCCTCAAACTTCCAAATAGCCGACGAGGGCCGAAACTGGGCAAAGCGTGGGATCAGAATAGGGACCCAAGGTGAGCACCATACCCCATTGGTTCTGGTCAGTCTTTAAATGCCTCACTGTGATATGCACCCTCCATGATTCCAATTTGAGGTCCGACACAAGTAAGGCCCAACCGGAAGAGTCTTCAACCAACTTGTTAACTCGGAGGGCCCCCCAAAAGGCAACTAAAGCTACTGCATGGAAGAGGCAAGCTTCAAATTCCAATGCACAAACTTCCCTCCAGACCCATCTCAGGCCCTTGAGGACCGGAAGGGATATGGGCTGCCTAATATCAACTCACTGGCCTGATTCCCTGGACCAGCCCTCAAGCATATTTCTCAGTCAAAAGTCACTGGTTTCCTCCCAAAACCCCAACGCCTTACTGGCGAAAGCCAGTGCTGAAAGGTGCCCCTTAACTGAATGCACAGCTAGCCCCTTACCTTTAAGGTCAATGCATTAGTGGGGCAACTGCTCCACTGGGAGGGGCCAAATTACCTGATACCCCATCTCTGACCTAAACTCCTTGAACTGGCGTACCACATGCTCGTACAACTTCCTGATGCTGTGGGCTATGGCAAGGCCTATTGCTCAGCAGGCCTAAGTCTTCCAAGCTGCCATAGCTCTGCGGGGACCCTTGCCAGATGAAAATCAGCTTCTGGAACCAACTGACAAAACCTCTCCATCTGTTTGTGAGAGAGAGCATCAGCCACCCCGTTATCTACTCCTGAAACATGTCTGGCTAAAAACAAAATGTTAAGCCTGAGGCAACGCAGTGCAAAGGCCCTGACTAGTACCATAACTCTTGCAGACTTAGATGATAAGGAGTTAATGATGTGGACCACAGATAAATTGTTGCACCAGAAGTGGACCTTGTGGGTTCACCAAACCACCCCAAAGCCAAACAGCCACCAGTATAGGGAAAAAATCAAGACAGGTAAGATCCCATTAAAACCTGCCTCTACCTAATCGGAAGGCCAATCCTCCATGCTCCAATGTCCATGAAAGTAGACCCAAAACCCAGAGAACCCACATGCATCCAAATGAACCTGAAGCTCCGCATTGAGCCGCAAGGCCACCCTCCTAAAAAAAACCATTGAAAGACCCTAGAAATTCGTGCCAGCCCATGAGGTCAGCTCACATATAGGGCGTAATGCGCTTCCTGTGGTGCAGAAGACGAAGGCCAGCCATGGCATCACAAAGCTTTCACAAAAAAGCCCACCCTGGGGCTACAACCTTACAGGTGAAATTAAGATGTCCAACCAGCTGCTGAAGCTCCAGCTTCCAACTAGAAAGAAAACTGATGACTCTGGTAAGTAAATCCTGCACCTTAGTCTCTGGCAAATGGAACAGCTGTGCCGCCATATCAAGCTCGACCCCCCAAAAAAGTCAACCAGGATACAGGACCCTCTGTCTTTTTGTGTGCAAGCAGCACTCCCAACTCAGAGACTAGCCCAGTAAAAATATTAAGAATCTGCCCGCATTGGCCAGAACCTGCCAGTCCTATGAAAAGGAAGTTGTCCAAATAATGAGCTACATCTCAGAACCCCAACCTCTCCTGAACTGCCCGCTCCAAAAAAGAGCTGAAGCGCTCTAAAGCTGCACATGACACAGAGCATCCCATAGGCAGAACTCCACTATATAAAATTGACCCTCAGAGGAAAAACCCAGTAACCCAAAATCGTCTGGATGGACAGGGAGGAGGCGAAAGGCAGATTTGATGTCACATTTGGCCTTCTTTGCACCTGGGCTGCAGCGCCACACAACTTGCGCTGCCTTGTCAAAAGTCGTATAATGAATGGAGCACAAGTAATCTGAAATCCCATCATTGACAGACCCGCCCCTGGGGGATGAAAGATTGTGAATCAAATAAAATTCACCTGGCGCCTTTTTAGGCACCACTCCTAGAGGGGAAACCTGGAGATTGGGTACCAGAGGAGCAGGAAAAGGACCCAGGACCTTACCTCCAGCCCTCTCTTTATCAATTTTTGCCCTAACAACATCTTCCAAGCCCCAGACAGAACAGAGGTTGTTAGCAATGAATGGGCCCCTTGGGAATGTGGAACAGAATGTGAAAACCAAACTGAAAACCCTCCAACAGATATCTAGCATCCCCTCTATTGGGGTAATTAAGCAGCCATGCCTCCAGGACCTTTAATTTTAGGGGGCTGCCCACGCTGCAGTCTGGCTTTAGAGCAGTTGGTAAATGAGTGGGGTCCACCGTACAGGCGGCACTCATGTTTGTACTGACAGGCCTTTCTGTTACATACTCCCTGGGAGCCAAACTCCCAGCAAAACAAGTGGGGTTGAACCACTTGCCTCATGGATTCATGGGGACTAGGAGCTGACTGTGCTCGCTGTACCAAATGGCCACTATGGGAGCACTCCCCCATCATTGGTCATGCAGGGGACATGACCTGTACCTATAAAAAAAAGTGAACCTGGTCCCACGAGAGCTGTGCTGCCCACATGCAGAAGTGCTCATCATACTGCAGCCAGGCCTGCAAATCCCGTGTATCCCTTATATAATATCCATGTACTGAATTAGGGAAGCGGCCTGATAGGGCTGTGCTCAAGCTGTAACATCTGCATATATGAAAAAGCCCGACAACCAATTAGCCCAAGTCTTATCAACGATCCTCCTTTTCAATTTTTCTTTGTCCTTCTCATCTAGGTCCTACTTATCCTTTTTCTCCACCTCCTGATAAAGGAGGGGGGAAAATCTACAAACTCACCTTTGCATATTTTTCCCCTAGTGGCCAGCAACAAATGATCACTCAATGGCAATGCCATGTTGCCAATGGGCAAATCCTTGGCTGGCACCGGGGCAACCAGCCCACCCCAAGGGACCTGCAAACCCCAGTCCCCGCCCCCGGGTCCATGGGAGCCGGCGGGCCTTACCCCTGATAACTGCTTCATGGTGGCAGAGTAGGGAATTGTCCCAAAGCCCAAGCCCACTGCTGAGAGGGAGTGGAACCCCCAGCTGGATTATTTGGTTGAGATGAGGTAGAGGGCCTGGAGGCAGAAGCCTGACTCCATGGTCCCCAAGGCTAAGCTTGGCCAATGTGTGGAGTGGTGCCAGACTCCCCCAATGAGTCCTGGGCCTTTGCTGCTGCCGTCACCACCTCTGCCTCGGCCCGCTAGTTGGGTCCGCCAGATCCAGATGGTGCCACAGCAGTTGTGTCATTAGTCCTCTTCCCTTTTCCTGATCCAGAGGGCTTGGTGGCCCTACCTTCAAGAAGAGATAAATGTGTTAACACTGATGCCTGAAACTGAGTATTGGAAATGAACCTTGTCTGCTTCCTGCCCCCAATATCCCTGATAGCAGGCACCGTGGGAGGACACCAGAGGCTTGCTCCAAAGCCAGCAAGCTATCTAAAATGGCTTGCTGCACCACATCCCCGTCTTCCTCATCAGAAGACTGAGGGGGAGGAGCTGGTCCTTTGGGGGGGCTTTGGGCACAGGCTGCTTGTCCTTGGACTTGCCCATTCCCTTTTAGATGCCATGGCTAAATAAAACCTAAATACTCCAAACGGAAGGCCAGTGATGTAAGGGACCCCACTGGAGAGAAAAGGGGGGGAATTCAGTCCCCTATTACTGCACCAGTAATTCGGCAGGGCTGACTCCCTCTAAAATCCCCCACCCAAGCCTTCAGCAACTAGAAGAGAGAGGAGTGGTGGGCATGGCTGCCCACTGTTAATGATCCAATTTCCAGATAGAAGAACTGAACCGAAAGCAAAACTAAAAGAATCACAGCTCCTCTATTCCAGCTCGGGGGGGGGCACTTAAACCAGGTGAGGGGGAGAGAGGGGAAGGGCACCAACAGGAAGCCTGGAAGCCCCAAGAATCCTGAAACTGCCCCACTCAATGAGGCCCCAGGAAGCCCTCCACACTGCCATCCCCAGCAGGGCAAGCCCCCAAAGCAGCAGCTAATGCGTCTCTCAGGGTCCCAGTCAAGTCACTCTTCACACACACTTTTTTCTTGGTTGAAAGTTTTATTAGAAGATATGAGATGTTCAGGGAATAAACTCTCTTGTCAGAACTGGGGTAGAAAGGTGGGAAAGGTGCATATAGTTACAATCACACATTCCATTTGTACACGTCAGCAGTCTATTCAGACCATGAGAATTATAGGGTCCACCTCTAGCTAAACAAAGACATTTCTCCAAGGACATCTTCCCGTGTGCAAAGATATCTCATTGGGACCTCATAGAAGTATTACAACAGCAATCAATTCTACTCCTACAAACACACCCTCACTCTCCTCCCCTTTGGAATGCAGGTGAGGGTAGATGATAAGAACTCTAAAATACACTCTAAGGGAAAAGGGGGTGAGCTAGGTCAGGGCAAGAAAAAGGGATTCTCAAACAGTAATACAACAGGTACAGATGGTCAATCATCCTGAGCCTGACATGGTCCTTGCACACCCAAAAGCCACCCAGTTGAACCACCACCAGACGTGCTTATGTCCTACTGCCACCCCTGAAACTGCCCCAAGGTACAACACGCCCGTGCTGCCTTCACAGCTGCCCCAAAGCAGCCTGGGTGACCAATGCAGCTAGCAGCCACCGCAGCGCCACAACCAACCCAACTAGGCCCACATGGGCCGCAGTTGTGGGGCTTATGCCGTCCGGGTGACTGCAGGTTGTTCTTGCCATCCCAGTCACTGTTGAACCGCGCAGCCACTGAGCCCCTAGAGGAAGGGAGTAAGGCCAAAAGTCACTACCAAGCCACTGCCACCACACACTGCCTCTGGGCTCCGCCACCACCACACACAGCCTCTGAGTTCTGCTGCTGCCACACACCACCTCTGGAGTCTGCTGCCACCATACACTGCCTCTGGACTCCTCCACCACTGCATGCTGCCTCTGAACTCTGCTGTCACCACATGCCACGTCTGGAGTCAGCCGCCACATTCCGCCTCAGGACCTCATAGGTAGGCCCAGTACTGAGAACTTGGGAGACGGAGCAAAGAGCTCCTTTCAGTCCAAGCTCTTGGTGGCAACTGAAGAGGGGCGGGAGTGGAACTGGCTGTTAAAAGGCCGGCTCCACCCCCTGAGCAAGGCCCGTATGCTGTGCTCAGCACATATGCCTGCTCTTCCTCCTTCAAAGGAGGCAAAAGCGGCCCCCAGCCATATGGCTGGGCTGTCTGCCAGTGAGGCCTAATTCTTGTTAGTTTATCAGTCTCTTTGTCTTCTTTAAACTTTTCCCCTCCTCCCCTCCTCTCCTCCTTTCTTGCCTGTGGGGGCTGCGAAGCGTGGAAAAGACCATCTTTTTCAAAAAGTGCTGTGACTGGAAAGCCAAGTTCCCTTCAACTGACAGCCAGGACCTCTGCCTTTTGTGCCTCGGGGAGGGACCCCAAATTGATTCGTGCGGTCACTGTGCCAAATTTACAAAGCTAGCACAGAAGAACAGGGCAACCCTGCTCCACAGCCTATTAGTGGAGTCTTCACTATGCCCCACTATTGTGCCAAAGTGGCATGGGCTGGAGTGTGGGCGGAGCAAGAGAGGGATAGTCCAGGTCCAGTCCGAGGTTGAAAACCAGGAGGCAGGAAAGTCAGGAGTCGAGTAACAGAGTCCAAAGTACAATGAGAATTTTGGAAACATCCGTATTTCCACACACACACATTCATTTCAACCGCCATGAAGTGCAGTCAAGTGCAATTGTATCCCTGAGCACTGTAGAACACACAGCCCATCAGCTGTTGACATCTGCCACACTTGATTGCATGCAGGAGGTGCAACCTATGCACACCCAGCTAGTGCTGCAGTGGTTGGAGCGGGGGTGGGGGGGATCTGTAATTGCAATCTCCTTTCCCAGCACTGGAGTCAATTCTTTAAAAGATTTCACAGTCCAATAAATATCCCCCCATCCCACCCCAACTTTTATTTTCATGGTGTGCAAGGTATTTTCATTATGGTCCTTTTTGCCCGTAAAGTAGTCTCACTATAAAAGACCTTTACAGTAACCTGAAATAAAAGTGGGTCATCTTCCCAGGAAGACATCCATGCTAGATGTGCATTACTGATAACCAAGGAGCTCCAGGGGGTCTTAAAAATAACATCAGGGTGAGATACCAGCTATTTCCTGACTGCCTCAAAGCTTGAAGGCTGAGGGAGAGAAATGGATTGTGACTGGAATTGTAAGAGCCTCCCCTACAATCTTTTTATGTTGTATTTATTTTATTTATTAAATTTATGAATCGCCCCATCCTGCTATCGCAGGGCTCTGGGTGAGGTACAATAGCATTAAAAACAATCACCAGATGAAACAAAATCATATTAACCTGCATTTTAAAAGGCAGATGGTGAATAATAGTACTTACAATTAGTTATTCCCATATTACAGCTGCTTTGCAGGTGGGGGGAAGAGGTCAAAACGAGATGGAAAACTGAAGAGAGGTGCCAGCTGAAATAAGAACCGTCACTGTCCTCAACCAAAAGCCTGGCAGAACATCTCTCCCTTGCAGGCCCTGCAGAATTGCATAAGATCCCTCAGGGCTCTGATGGTATTTGGCAGAGTTCCACCAGGTTGGAGCAAGGACAACCGGATATCCTTAGGGCTGGGGACCACCAGTGGGCGGTCGTCCAAGGAGGGGGGGTAGTAACAAAGGTTTTAGTTTTAATAAAGGGGTGGATTTTCTCTGGGTTATAGCAACATTGCACCACCCCCAAAGCGCAATGCTTCCATCTAATCCAAGTTCCATCTAACCCAGCATCTTGTTTTATACAGTGGCCAACCAGATTCCCCAGAAGGCTGACAAGAAGGACATGAAGGTCAAAGCCTCCCCCCATTTCCCCTTCAGCACTGGTATTCAGTGGCATATTGTCTCTTAATATAGATTCCGTTTAGGAATCATGGCTGTCATATGTTTAAAAAGTGTGTTAATGTTTAGAGTACCTGGAATTATTCATTGGAGGCACAGCAGACACAAACTGTTACACATCTGTGCTTAACAAGAGGCCATGTATTTTAACATTTTAAAAGTTCCAGATCTATGTGGAAGATCTAGAACAAAACTTAGGCTGGTGCAAACAAAAACCAGACCACTTCTCCTAGCCTGAATATTAGGTGTTAGCTTCTCCTGGGTCCTTTAGATGAGAAGCAGCATGCGACTGAAAGCAGTGTGTGTCACTTTTTTAACTGCAATGCAAAACTGCCAACCCCCATCTGGAGGGAAGGAAATAATTTGCTCAGGCATTGACATTCAAATGTCACAGCAAACCATATCTTGATTCAAGGGTCCCCAAAGAGGATGCTTTTGGTGGTGCTCTTGCACACAATGGGAGGAGGAGATGGGAAAGGAGCGCACACAGGCACGGCAACATTCTGTGTCTGTGCCCATTACAGTCAAACATAGCAGGGACCATACTTAAAAGCCTTGTTTGCTTTGCAGCTCCCAGTATGCGTGTTTGTGTGTGTGTGTTTGAAAATGCTCAGCTGTTGTTAGAAGATTATATGAGTGATGAAGAGGTCACCCCCACAATGGTAACATGGATGCAAGATTTGGGTCAGAGCATAGATATGGAGAAATGGGCCGATATTTGGAAATCTTTAAAATTCATGAGAGCTACAAGCTATAAGGAAAATATTTACAAAGTATTTCATCGTTGTTATTGGTCTCCTGACCGATTAGCTAAATGCTCTTCGGCACTCTCTAGAAACTGTTGGAAGTGTAGAACAAATGTCGGCACCTTTTTCCATGTATGGTGGCGATGTGACAAGGTCGCCGCTTATTGGAAAATGATCCAAAAGACAATATTAGAAATTACCAACATCAGCCTCTCTCTTTCTCCAGAAATATTTTTATTGAACATGCTTCCCAGGCTCTATAAACGAAAGGATAAATACATATTAATTTATATTATTACAACCGCTAGAATTTTGCTAGCTAAATACTGGAAACAAGATGGCTTACCCACAAAAGAGGAAATAGCAATCAGACTACTTGAGATAGCGGAAATGGATAAGTTGAGTTTGACGCTTCAGCAGAAAGATGAAAGTGTTTTCAAGGAACGATGGGCATGTTTGTATAAATGGATAAAAATGGTTTGGAAATACTAGACTCAAAACTATGTAATGAGATGTATATATAAGATGTTAAAATTTGGTGGAAACTATGATAAATATATCTAATAAAAAAAAATGCTCAGCTGTTAACTTCTGCAGGAGGCTCATACCAAGGAAAAGAAAAAGGTGTCTAGCTTCTTGTCTCCCCACCAACTGAGCACCTGATTTTGTGTTATTCTGTGTCTCAGTTGTGTTTTTCCCCCCTCAAGTCTTCAGCTGCTCATTTGTTAAAAGATTCTGTCTCTTGGCTATGTCTCTCCCCACCCTTCCTCACCTGCAAGAGTGAGTGACATAAGATGTCCTTTTGCAGCTTGAGAAACTCAGCAGGGCTACTCTCTCACACACAGCTCTTTTTTCCTGAGATTAAGAGCAAATATGAGGTAACTGAACTCATGAGGCTGCCTCATGTCAGACCCATTCCATCAAGGCCCATATTCTCTACTCAGAATGGCAGCAGCTATCCAAGTTTTCAGTCAGAGGCCTTTCATATCACCTGCCACTTGATCCCTTTCACTGGAGATGCTGGGGGCTGAACTTGGAGCCTTCTGAATGCCGAACATGTACTCTGCCATCGAGCCATAGCCCCTCCTTGGTGAACTACCCCACCATAATTGCAGAGTGATTGGAAGGGGAGAGGAGAGAATGGCTGCTTGCTCTGGTGAGCTGTAAGAAACCAGGTGTAAGAACTGTTTTCTACTAAAAGATTCTGGTTTTTAAAGGATTTATTCTTTCTTTTTTATGCTGCTTTTGTGTTGCTCAACAGCACACCCACACAATAAAAAGATCCAACAAAAATAGATCTACAAAATTTACTTGCATGTATTGAAACAATTATTGTGCACAGGGGTATTTCTGGGCAGGAACGCACAGGAACGGAGTTCCAGCTGGCTTCTAGGGTTGCCAAATCCCCCCGGGGGTGGGGAAAACCCCGCCCAAGAGGCCCATTCCCTGAGGGCGTGCCAGGGGGGACTCCACCCCCAAAGCGCACGACGTGCCCGGCGTGAACACATCGCCTGGAAGTGATGCAATCACATCAGGCGCATTGGGGGCAGGGCCACAGTAATCTGAGGGAAAACTCTATGGTGATAATTGCCCAGTGGTGATAATTCCAAAGGTGATAATCGCCCAGTGTGCAAGCTGGAAAAGAAGCTGTATTAAGCAATGGAGCAACAGTGCATCTCCAAAGGAAAGTGCTTTGTCTTCATGCCATTCCTCAGTTTGTTAATTACTCCCTTACTCCCTCACATTTATATTCTATCCTTCCTCCAAGGGTGTCAATAAATAAATTGGATGGTCATAATGTACAGTTCTGTTTACCATGTCTCAAAAAAAGCTAATCATTGAGCTAGAAAAGGTGCTGAAAAGGGAAATAAAAAAAGAGGCTGGAATGCCTTCTCTATGGGGTGAGGCTAAAGAGTTTGGTGTGTTTCATAATGGAGGGGGAATTACCAGTGTAGTAAAAACATAGAAACATAGAGCTGGAAGGTACCTCGGGTCATCTAGTTTAATCCACTGCACAATGCAGAAAATTCATAGTTACCTTCCCCCCCATTACCTCAGTGACCATGGCTCTATGCCCAGAGGAAGGCAAAAAACCTCCAAGATCCCTGGGTCAATCTGGCCTGGAGGAAATTTCTTCCTGATCCCTAAGTGGCAAGTAAGATATGATAGGTGTGTATAAAATTATGCATAATCTGGAGAAAAGGGAGAGAAAAAAAATTCTCTCTCCCATAATGCTAGGACTTGATGGTGATCAATGAAATTGATTTAGAACAGACAAAAGAACGTATTTTTTCACATAATGAATCACTGACTTGTTAGACTTGCTGTCAAGGGATGCAGTGGTGGCCCCTATGTTACATGGCTTCAAAGAAGGATTGATCATGGAGGAATTCATAAGTCCACCAATAAGTATTAGCCAAGCCATCAAGGCCAAATGGGATTTCCATGTTCTGAATGTCAGTTGCTAAGGGATAGGCCTCTGTCCCTCTTCTGTGGGTCTTGCATGGCATCTGGTCAGCCATGGTGAAGAAATAGGATAGCAGATTTGATGGATCGTTAGTCTGATTCAGGACTGTTCTTTTTTAAAGTCACTAGATAGGTGCTCAGGGATTGTCAGCCAGGCTTTAGCCTATGCAGCCTACAAAATGGAGCAAAATACTCTTTTAATATCTAATAAACCACTAGGAATTTGTGCTATTAAATTTTGCTAAGCTAGTAATATTTTCATCTTGTTTGTAATATATTGTAGTTGTTCATGCATTTATATCTTTTCCACCTATATGATCATGGCATCCACTCCTGTTCCCCTAATGGTAGAGTAGAGGCTTACTTTGACAGAGAGGCCTTTCCTCTGATAAAATGAGGCATGCAGTGCCATCTAAAGCAGAGTTACACCCTTGTAAACCCACTGTCTTCAGTGGATTTAGAAGTCTGTAACTCTGCTTAGGATGGCACTGTCAGCTGAGCAGAAAGAAAGTGTCAAGCAAGCCGCCTTCTGCTGGGGAAGGGTCCTTGTACAGAAAAAAAGGCTCCACCATCAGCGGGACAGATTCAAAGGATCCAAATTCTAGTTTTTGTTTTGATACTGGTTCAGCTTCTCTTAGTTGGATTCCTTTGCGAAACTCCCAATTTATTATTCACCTTATTTGTGAGCCCCTGAAGAACTTTGGCTCAGGCAGCTCGACCTAAGCAGAGTCTCAGTTCTCCTCAAAGTAGAGCAGCATAATTTTACTCATGGAGCAGTGAGCATGGGGAACCTCCTGATCTTTTGAGCATATTAGTCTAGAGTTTTGGATGGCAGAATATCACTGTAAATCGGAGAGCATTATGCATCCTTGAATCCCACTGGGATTCTTGTAGCTTTAAAGCCCCATTGCTTTCAGCTCCTTCACTGAGCCATGAACACATGAAGCTGCCTTATACTGAATCAGACCATCAATCCATCAAGGTCACTTTTTGTCTACTCAGACTGGCAGGGGCTCCCCACGGTTTCAGGCAGAGGTCTTTCACATCATCTGCTACCTGATCATTTTAACTGTAGACACCAGGGATTGAACTAGGGAATTTCTGCATGCAAAGCAGATGCTTTAACACTGAGCCACAGGCACTTCTTAGAATATAGCTAATGTTGCTCATTGTGCTTAGGTATGGGTGAATGGGTGCGATCATATGGGCTGTTTGGTCCGATGTCATCCCTTCTCTCTACTGGATTTAATATGTGCATCCAGACAGTGACATCTATCTTCCATTCCATTCGTTTCCCCAGTCATTGGCCCCCTGTCCTTACCCCAGACTTCCTTGACACTGGAGAAAGCCCAGTATTTAACAGCTCAAATTGTACCACCACGCATTTCCAGCTATCTAATCACCCCACTGCACGCTCAAGACATTTGGAGATCTGTGGCTTCTGCTTGCTGGCTGCCACTTTTCTTCCTCAGTTAGTAATATACACATAACTGTATATTAGCCCATAGTTAATAAGTGGTTCTGCGTATGCAGAAAGTAGAGGGGTTTTTTTTAAAGAAGGGTGATGTGTCTGGTCACTCCCTCTCCAAAACAAATAGCTCTGGAGAGATTAGAGGTACAGCCGGACCACACCAAGCCTGCCATCTGATCCCAGCCAATATGTATTTTCTACCTTTTCCTTTCATAATTGTGATGACTAGATCTTTGTGTGATTTCATTTGGCAATTTTATTTATTTTAGATCATTTTACAGCTTTTTATTAAACAATGACTGCAAAAAAGGCATCAGTTTAGGAGTCAATAATTCTATCAAACGTCTTTCCCCCTCTTTTTCAGTCATCTCTAATGGCAAGTGCAACTCATAGGAAGGAGTTTTCAGGGGGTCTGGTGAAGGAGGGGGGCTTGGGCTGGTGCATAAAGTGTAAACTCTGAATGCTCAGGAGAGCCACATTTTCTATGGGGAACCCCGTGCCAATGGGTGCTGCATTTCCCTGGGTGACAACCTACTCATTCAAATCAGCTCTGTACCAAGGTTGGCACACAAGAAGCTTGGATGTGAACAGTCCTTCAGCTCTTTCTCCTTCTACCAGGCAGCAAAGACCAGCCAGTGATGTTTCAGAGATGATTTGTACTTCTTCTCCATCAGGATATTCTGTGCATTTCTTTCTGGCATAGAATATCCAGTGGAAGGCAAGAGATAGGCATGAGGAATTCCGTGAGCATCACAACATCACTTTGAGATACAACAGGAAGTGATATTGTGCAATGTCACTTTGACCCCCATTTTTGCTCCTGCTAGAGTGAAGAGCCCATCTGGGAATACTACTGGTTACATCTCTAGTGGGCCTGTGCCTTTGTTCTTCGGAATGGATACGTGGCCTGTTTTGGTTCAGCTACACCTACTATCTGTTATGGACTGTACCTTGGCCTAATGCTGTATTGGTTCACCCTGGAATTTTTTTCTATTGAATGTAAATTGATAGAATTGGGGAGAAAGGACAAATGAAGTTTGATCTCAGGAGTGGACAAACCATAACGCAAGCTTGAGCTTTGCAACAGAAAGTCCCATTGCATGGTTTAGTGCCAATGTGGTGTCAGATTAGGATCTGGGAGAACCAGGTTCAAATCCCCACCATGCTGTGGAAGTTTACTGGGGGACTTGGGCTACTCACTTATTCTCAGACTGAGAATAGGGTTGGTGTGATGATACAATGGGAAGAGAGAACCATGTATGCCACCTGGAGCTTGGAGGAAGGAATGGATAAAATAATATTAGACTGAATTGGAAAAAAAGCTCTCACTAAATCTGGTAACTAGGCTTATCAGATTACTTGCCATGGTGGGCAATCTTCTTCCCCCAGCTCCAGGTTGCCACCACCGCTGTTCAGTAGAAGCAAAAATGGGGGGTGGGAAGCTATGTTGCACGAGTTCACAACACCGCTTCTGACGGTACCTGGAAGTGACATCCTGACCCTCTAGGAATTCCCCAAATTTCTTTGTGTTTTTTTAACATAGGCATGAGGAATTCCGTGAGCATCACAACATCACTTTGAGATACAACAGGAAGTGATATTGTGCAATGTCACTTTGACCCCCATTTTTGCTCCTGCTAGAGTGAAGAGCCCATCTGGGAATACTACTGGTTACATGTCTAGTGGGCCTGTGCCTTTGTTCTTCGGAATGGATACGTGGCCTGTTTTGGTTCAGCTACACCTACTATCTGTTATGGACTGTACCTTGGCCTAATGCTGTATTGGTTTAATGAGTGGGCTACAACATTGATATTTAACCCCAATACCCAATAATTATTTTTTTAATTAGATGATTCCCCTCCTGTTTTCTTTCCTGCAGATGCAACACAGATGAATAATGTGGTGCCAACTTCTCCTCTCCTTCCTCAACTAACACATCCACACTCCTATCCAAGCATGGGACAGATTACAAACCCGTATGAACAGCAACCTCCGGGAAAGGAACTGAACAAGTATGCTTCTCTAAAAGCAGTAGGTAAGGAACAACAGTGCATTTTATTTCCTTCTGGGTTTGTTTCCCTGCCTGCCATTCTAACCAATTTACTGTTTGGCTCCTAAACTCAAGGGAAACATAGCCTTTCTTGAACCCCTGGATTTTATTGTGCTGGATCCTATGCTTCAGTCCTGCTAAAAGGGATGCTGCCATCTGGCTCAGGGAGCTTTCGACCGACACAAAGCATTCTGTATCAGGCTCCTTGAGCCAGAAGGAAGTGTCACCATGAGCTGAATAGTTCCCAGTTTTGAGAAGAGAAGCCTGATGAGGATGGTGTGACATTTCACATTTTGTTTTGGTGTCAAGGAGAACCAAGGGTCATCTTGGGGGACCTGCTTTTGTCTTCAGTGACTTTTGTTTAGGAAGTGCTGGGTGCCTGCACACCAGTCTGTATAAAACTGAACAATCAAATGGAAGAAGGGCAAATTTTGGTGCTACCCAATAAGTAATACTGGGAATTTCAGAGCCCCAGCATCCAGAGACAAATTTGTATGGTGAGGATTTCTTAATCATCCCTGCCCTTTCTGCAGGTTAAATGCAGGGGGAAGCCTCACCGACCCTAGCAAAAGGAACTAAATACTGTTAATAGGATGTGACCAGATAAGTCAGAAGTCCCTGAAGGTTTGTGGGATGGGCAAGTGAGCCAAAAGACCAGGGAGGCCAAACTAAGACAGCTGAATTACCCAAATTTGTTTTGGGTGTTGATTTCTTTTTGCATATGCAAGTCATTCTGGTACATGGTAGTCAGCTAAAGAGTTTAGCATCCTTAAAAAAAAAAGGAGATAGCTACTCAGCCTTCATCAAACTCGATATAGAGCTCAGTTTCTGAAGACTGACATAGCCTATGGTCATCTGTGACATACAGTCATGCTTGCACTAAAGGCTTGCACTAAAGATAAATACAGAGCCTAAGTAGCTGCCAAGAAGGAAACAGAGACTCTGCGATCAATTAATGATTATGCTAAAAGTGCACTGAAGGTCTCTTTCAGCTCACAGAGGGGGGCAAATAGCCAAACACAAAAGGTCACCATTATTTATCTTTTGTTTAAATAGCAAAAGTTCTTATATATATAAACATTTCCCAGACAGTAACGTGTGAGCCTGCTGTGCCTCGCCTCCTAATTAGCTCAGTTTTCCCGAGCTTTCTCTGAGAGTTCTTGGGAAAAGGTTGAGGGCTCTTTTCGAGAGTCCTCAAAGAGTGCTCAAGAAATGCACCTCTTGTGGTGGGAGGGAAGCCTGACCTTGAGGCCTTGAGCAGAAACAAAGTTCCTCTGTAGAGTCTGTCAGTGAATCTATCCAAGTTCTGTATGTTTTGGCTTGTGGGAAAGTCGATTTTCTCTCAGTGGGCTAGACCCTACAAAGACCCCTTTCGTTGGAGGAAAGCTCATCTGCTAGTAGAATGGATGCACAGGATCAAACCTAGTTACTGTAAATGTGTGGATTGTCTTCACTGAAAAATGTTCTATTTGGGGTAAACATTCTATATGTGGTACACACATATACAGACTACATACATATACACACACACACACATATATTTTGCTGTCAAGTCACAGCTGACTTATGGTGACCCTGTGGGATTTTCAAAGCAAGAGATGTTCAGAGATGGTTTGCCATTGCCTGCCTCCACTTCATGACCCTGGTGTTCTTTGGTGATCTCCAATCCAAATACTGACCAGGGTCCACCCTGTTAAGTTCTGAGATCTACACAGAGACACAGACGTACGTTGCCCTCATTCAAAGCATGTGCAGTTGTAATCACACATTTCTTTTATTTCTTTTATTTCATTTGTGTTCACCTTTCTTGCTGAGACTCACTGTGAATTACAAAATATAAAAAAAATCAGACAGCATAAGACATTCAATAAACAATGTAGCAGGAGGTGGATTACAGAGAGTGGATTACAAAGGTAGAAGACGATGCTGTAAAAAGATGATACATACAATAAGCACTGCAATAGACTATTCCCTTATAAAAGTGACGTATACCAAGCCTACATGTTCCCCCTGCCCTCGTTTGAGATACATACAAATGTATTTTCATAAAAGATTTATATCTCATGTTCCCGTTATGATGCTTTCATGGAATCTTTACAGAGAAGTTTAAAACAAAAAAGTATATAGTAAAATGTATATATAACTCAAACCATTCAACTGTTCCTCAAACAATTTAACCCCCCCTTTTTTCTGTGAATCGAATAGCAAATCAGTAGGGGGAAAGACAGGTGATAAATCTGTAAGAGATGCAAATGCTGTGTTTTCAGAGCTTTCTACAGGTGCATTTTTATCACACCCTTCTTCCATGGAGCTTGGATTAGAACACATCATTTTCTCTTTTTTCTTTTCTCCTCACACCAGCCCAATGGGGTAGAAAGATGAGGTTGAGAGAGACTGGCTGGGTCAAGGTCATTCTGCAACTTTTGTGTCAAGAGCAAAGATCTGAAACTTAGGTCTCACAGATGCTAGTCTGACACAATAACTCAAAGGATACAAAACTTGTTGAGTCTGTGGCTACATACGGAATTTTGAGAACAGTTAGTGGGTACCTCCTCAGAGTGGCCGCAATGGGAGCTAGGGTCAATCACAAAACGTTAGGAGGTTCCAAGCTATGATGGAGGCAGCTATTTCTAAATTGGTAGACCCAAAGGTGATGCTTCCTTGCTCTTTGGAAGCACTTCCAGTGAGGTGGAGGAAGACCAGAAACAGCTTTTTGCTTCAGGGAGAAGGAAGTAGGTACCAGGAAACACACTGGCAAGCACTATGGTGACATTGTGGGCCCATTATACCACACTGGCATTTGCTTGCAAAAAAAATGCCACTTGGCTTTCCAGTCACTCAATCTAGAGAGATCTTTTTTGGTGTTTTTTCTTCAAGTCAAGTTCACCTTTATTGGCATAAATTACCAGTGCAAGTTATACAATTTAAAAGACAGTTAAAAACGGTTAAAATACACCTGTTTTTTCTTACTAAGTTCACCCATCACCAATAACAGTACGGTTCTAAGAGTAACTGAAGTTCCATCTGACTTCTCCTTGCAGGATTATTTTGAACAAAGCTGTAAAGGAAAAGATTCAAAGTATGTGTGCCAAAATTCTCTGCTCCAGAATGTTTTTATTACTGACATGGTTGTGGTCCCTTTGGGGACTTTTCCAGTGCTTTATTATTCATAATGAAAAGTGCAGAAAGTGGTTTTTCTGCATAAACTATTCTTATTTCCTCCTTCATCAAGCTTGGTTTATGGTTTTTTTAAGAACGTCCACACTTAAATGGTCAAGATGCACACATGCCCCAATGTTGTATACCTCAGTAGTGTTCCTGAACTTGTTCATCCAATACTGAGAGAACCTAAAAAGAATTTTGAGTTCTTTTCATCCACCAACATAGTGGCCATCCTGTGGTTTCTTTTCATATATAGCAGTTCCACAATCTCAGATTCCTTATATAAGGAAATAAATACATTGATAATGCTGTCAAGCAGGGCTGTATTCTGGCAACCACTCTATTCAATTTTTATAATAACTAAATGGTTAAAAATTTGTGTGACCCCAGCTTTTATCTCCCCAAACTGGCAACTAGACCACTTTCAACATTACTTTATGTAGATGATGCACTACTGCTCTCTCGTACCAATATAGGTTTAGGTCATATGCTGAGGGCTCTTGTATCATACTGTGATAATGACTTCTTCGCCATTAACTATAGCAATTCCAAAATTATTGTGTTTACCAGAAGAAGATCTAGGTCTAGATGAGTGAATTACAGGAATATTACTGAAAGAGTGGCATCTTTCAAATATTTACGGGTTTTTTTTTCATTCTTCTGGGTCTTAGCACACTCAAATTAAGAATGTGGTTGGGAATAGGCGTGCGCACTTGGTATATATCGAGCTGAATAAATACCCACCAAAATACCTTATTGGTATTTTGGGGTGTTTATTCAGCTGAATACGGATCAGAGAACTGTATTTGGCTACTGAAATAGCCCTGCCTGAATAAAAGTCCCACTTCTGCGGGACTCAGCAAGTTCAGAAAGCATTTAAACTGTAAATGCCTTTTCTCCCCTCCCAGAGTCATGCCACAGCTGTGGTGAGACTCCACCAGTGAAAGGAAGGGGTTTAAAGTTTAGATGCCTTCCCTCCCCTCATGGAGTTGGGCTGTAGGTGTGGTGGAACTCCACGAGTGAAGGGGTTTAAAGTTTAAATACCTCCCCTCCCCTCCTGGAGTCATGCTGCAGCTGCGGCGGGGAGCTAGGGGGGTTAAAGTTTAAATCACTTCACATGTCAAGTCGGACTCAGCATGACTCGGCAAGTGAAGTTCTCCATTATTGTCAGACTCCTGGTCAAGTGACTCTCAACAATGCCCTCTTTGGCAATGATATGTTTATTGAGATATATGCATGATTCAGAACATCACTTGTGTTAGAACTGAAGATTTTGGTGTGGATATGCTTAATATAGGCAATTCAAACAGAGCCCTCTTCCATGCCTAGCATTGCCATCCCAACCAAATGGGAAAATATACAGTTTGGTTATCTACTGCTAAAGCTGGTACCAAAAGCTTCAAGGACACCTTTCCCTAGGAAAGAGAAAAGAAGCACATCTTGCAAGAAAAGTTATGGCTCCTAAAAGCAAAGGTTCTCACTCAACATATGCACCCCCTCCCCTCTCCTCAGGAATTCCCTTCCCCCAATAACAATGACAACCTAAGTGAGCAAAGCGAAATGAGGTTTGACAATTATACCCTATGGGGCCAATCCCCATAAGGTATAATAGAGTGGCATATATTCGAGTTTTCCAAATATTAACCAAAATACCAGTACAATATCAGTACTGATATGTCAGAATCCTAGTTCAATCAGTTCCCAACACCATTCACTTAAAAAAAATTGAGACTAACTTTGTTAGAACTGAAGGTCAAAACACAAAGTTTTGCAGATATATTGTGTTCAAGCAAAGGCACTTAAGATCAGGACCCAATCACCCCCATAGCATTTACCCACCAGAAATAACAGTCAGCTACCCCCCCCACCTAAGCGCGTACCCCTCTACAGAAATAAAGCAGAACATCAGGGCTCTGTGACAGTGTCTGGCACATCAAAGCTTTTAGGAAAGGGAAAGCATTTCGGTTTTCACACCCCTCTCCCCCTCCTCTCTCTATGGCAGGCAAACTATAAAATGCATAGTGAGCCTGATATGATATTTTTGCACACCTCTCTAACTGGGAATGCCCAGAGCAGTGAATTTGCTTTGGTAAAATTTTTCTACAACAGAGGAGGCCAGTATGTCCCTTCATCTATCCGTGTCTTTGTGGCCAAGATCGCTATATGGCTCCCAGTTATGTATATACACCAACTTTAGATCTTCGAAAAAATTCAGACCAAATTCCTGACAGCCATACTTGCAGTTTCCTGCTGTGTTTCTAATGCAGTTTTGTTTCTTCATTTCTCTATAAGTTTGTGCATGGATACACAGGATGAATTACTGGCTGAAGCTTGTTTTCTCTCCTGTGAGTCTTGCACCTTTAGCACTAATAGACGCCTTTCAGTCAAAAGGGAAAAGATCCCTTTCAGAAAAATTATAATCCATTGGGTATGCTCCTAGTAGCTTAATCTGAAATTAAGCAAAGAATTTGGCAGCTGAATTTCAACACTATTTAAGTTTTGCTGCAAAACACCATCACTTCAGAAACAAGAAATTGATACTGTTAAACTTTCTAGCTTAATTATTTATTCTGAGACACAGGATAGCTTTCACTCTGACCCATCTCAGTGTTCTTCCATCTGCTTTATTAGAAGGGAGATACGATCGTATGCCAGTTCATAACCGTTTATGCCCTTGTGCTACCTGGGAAACTGAAAGTTGGATATGTGCTGCTGCACTGCCCCTTCTATAATGACCTTGGACACATATTTATTACATCTATCCTCTAAAAACTCCTGAGAAGATTGAAGGAATGGTATACCTTTTTTCTTCTGACAGACCTTAAATCTGAAAGCTCAGATAGAGTTGCCGGATTCTGTGCAGCTGCCAGAGTCTACCAAGATACAGTGTCGATTTAGTGACACATATTTGCTTTTTTATATATGCTTTAATGGAATATGGTAATTTTTTTCTTATAGCCACTCTGTTCATGTATGTTTTAGTCTGCTGGTTTATGACCATAATAAATGATTCATTGAAAATGAGTACATTGGGGTTTAGTTCCAAGTCTCTGGTAGGCCTTCTCAACTGTAGTTCTTTCTGTTTTGTTGGAATGGTTTGGAAGCCTAACAGTACAGAAAAACAAAAGTGTATATGGAGTTACACAAACACATGAAGCTGCCCTATACTGAATCAGTCCATCAATGTCAGTATTGTCTACTCAGAGTGGCAGCCTCTCTCCAGAGTCTCAGGCTGAGATCTTTCATAACACCAAATACCTGATCCTTTTAACTGTAAAAAAGGTAAAGGTAAAGGTTCCCTTGCTGGAAAGCCAGTTGAATCCAACTCTAGGGTCGCGGTGCTCATCTCCGTTTCAAAGTTGAAGAGCCAGCGCTGTCTGAAGACGCTTCCATGGTCATGTGGCCAGCATGACTAAACACCAAGGTGCATGGAACACTGTTACCTTCCCACCAAAGTGGTACCTATTTATCTACTTGCAATTTCTTGCTTTCAAACTGCTAGGTTGGCAGGAGCTGGAACTAGAGACAGGAGCTCACTCCATCTTGTGGCACTCGGTTCTTGAACCTTTTAACTGTAGTTGCTGGGAATTTGAACCAGGGACCTTCTGCGTGCCAAGCAGATGCTCTGTCATTAAGCTGTGGCCCTTTGTTGCTTACACTGGAGTGAGAAACAATAAAAGCAGATGCAAATCTAGACTGCTGAGAGTGGAATTCCATGCTGTGTGTAGCTCCTCATATGTTCTTTAATGACAGTCCTCCTTTTTGCAAAATGCTACTGCTGTGGCTGATGGGGGTGAGGGTCTTTTTAAACCTTTTCCTCTCAGGCTACCCATTATTTTTATTTAGGTATTTATTTAATGCAATTTCAACCCACTTGTCATGACCCCAGCGGGATGCCGTCTTCCGCTGCCGCCACCCTGGACTTATGGCCCCTAGAGAAGGCCCAGGGTACCCTCTCAAGCACATCCAAAATGCCCTTATTCTAGTCGAGAACCTTAGGCGTGATGACCAGGCAGAGGACTTTTAAACAAATGGTTTATTTATACAGTAATGGGGCACTGAAAACAAGACAAGGTGCTTTAAAAGGTGTAACAGTGTTGAAAGGCAAAAATAAACACAAAGCTAATGCAGCTACCTATTACTCCTTAACTGTTACTACTTAAGGCCTATAGTCTTCCCTCCAGGCCTCGCTACCTGAACACTCACTCTGACTAGTGAGGGATCTTTTCCTCTCAGACCAGCCTTTCTCCCTCAGTGACTCCATGAGAGGGAAAACTGCAGAGATCCGTTTCCTCATAACACACACAGTTTATCACAGTCCCTTTTATGCTCACTCCTATGTGAGGAAAGACACCATTTTCCACAGCTACCAGCTTAAGACACACCTCCACAAGAATGCAACAGTCTCCTCACAGAATCCCTGCATTCCCATTGGTTAAAAACTGTCCCCAAGCATTGTGGGGATTGTAGGCTGTCTGCTTTCTACTGCCAGACAGGCCCCTCCTATAGTTTAGGCCTCTAGGCCCTCTCTCCATCCTGCACAGATCATGACACCTGCCCTCCCCGCGAACGGGCTCAGACACACCTACTCCCTGGAGGGGCCAGACACAACAGGGAAGGACACATTTGCGCTGAGAAAATATGTTCTGGGTTGAAAGACTAAACATTTATCCCCCTTCCAACTGCAGTACAAATAGTGAACCATAGAATCACAGAATCACAGAGTTGGAAGGTGCCCTATAGGCCATCTAGTCCCAGCCCCTGCTCAATGCAGGATCAGCCTAGAGTATCCCTGACAAGTGTTTGTCCAGCCTCTGCTTAAAGACCACCTCCCCAGGTAGAAACATAGAGTTGGAAGGCACCTCCAGGGTCCTCTAGTCCAGTGGTTCTCAACCTGGGGCCATATGGCCCCCCAGGGCTATCTATAAACAAAACATTGAAATAGCTACCTTCAAGTACAACACCTTTACTGGCATATACAATAGCTACCTTTTTACCGATAGGACCAAGCAGAGACAATTGTGTTCACTCAGAGTATTTTTTTGTTATAGGTATTTTATTATGAATTGATCTGGCTTGTTGAGCACCGACTTTTAATGACTTTTAACGACTTTTAACTGTTTATTGTAATGATTGCTACTGTTCATTGTTTATGTACGGTACGTGCCTTTATGTTCGCCACCCTGGGCCCTTGTTGGAAGGGCGGGATATAAATCTAATAAATAAATAATAGGACAGGGGGGGCACAGGAAGGAAACAAGGTTGGAAGGGGGCCACGGGCAGAAAAATTCTAGTCCAACCCACTGCACAATGCAGGAAATTCACAAATACCTCTCCTTCCATCCCTGCAGATCAGGTAGCTGATCCTACTATTGCACAACTCTTACTGCAAAAAAGTTTTTCCTAATATCCAGCTGGTACCGTCTTGCCCTTAATTTAAACCCATTATTATGAGTCCTATCCTCTACTGCCTACAGGAACAGCTCCCTGCCCTCCTCTAAGTGACAGCCCTTCAAATACTTCAAGAGGCAAGAAAGATAGCTGATAAGCTGCTCTCCCCACTCTGTTACCCTCCTGCAAGGACTGAGAACAGGCTGTTCTCTCCCTAGAGCAAGTAAAGCTAGAACCAAGCTTGGCAGATGAGGTCAGTTCTTCATCCTCTCTTATGTAACTTCCAGCTGCTGACCAGGGCGGCACCGTGGCATGTGTCTTGGTGGCTTTATCCATTGCAGGTGCTGTGCTTGCACTTAGATCCACACTTTTGGCACTTCATGAAGGGACATGGGGACGCAGCAGGAAGCTTTTAACCGTATTGTCGGAGAATGGCCCAAATATGATGTCTGAATGGATAAGGAGGATTACCAGGAATGCAGAGACTTAGTATCATGGGAAGGTATCCAACCGAGGGATATGCACAAGTATTTAAGCAGCCTTCCTTACAGACTAAGCCTGAAATTGACATTTAATAACTCTTTTCAGTTACTAATATTTCAAGAGCTTCAATCTGTTTAATGATGTTTTCCTTAATTGCATAGATAAGAGTCTGAGGCTGGATGGACTTTAATCATCACTGATTCTGGCTAAGATTGACTAATTGGCTTTGGAGCTACAGTAGCAGTTTCTCTTTTTTTCACAGAAGTTACTCTGAAAGAATGCAAATGACTGCCCCCCGCAAGCCTAAAGGGTTGCTCCTTTCTTGGACTCTGATAGCAGGAGGTAGGCATAGCAGTGGGCCCAGCAGGGGTGTAGCAGTAATTCTGGAGCCTTATCTTGGATTTTTGCCCAGAGCTCCATGATCACTAAGATCTGCATCTAACTATTTGATTGTTCACTTGTTTCCCATTAACTATTGTGTAACTATTTCATGACTGGGTAGTTGGCATGAAGTTGGTATATAAGATCAGCTCAGGATTTGCAAAAAGGAAATGTGTATTTTCCTAATATTCTCTGAATGCGTGAATAATATTTGAGATTAACCATTTTTCAAAAAGATCCTTTGACAGTATTTAACATGAATTTGAGATTCTGTGTAGTATAGTGGTCAGTGTGTCAGGCTAGGAACTGGGAGACTCAGGTTCAAATCCCCATTCTGCCATGATGCTTGGTGAATGACCTTGGGCCAGTCACATACTCTTAGCCTGACCTACCTCACGGGCTTGTTGGGAGGCTAAAATTGGGAAAAGGTAACAATTTTTGCCAGTCTAAGCTATTTGAAGAAAGGGCAGGATAAAAATATGCTAGGCAGACATACAGTAACCATTAGTGTTGTTTCCTTAGCTAATATGAAAGAATGCTTAGTAAATAGTGTTAACTCATTTAGCCAATCAGGAAATATCCCCTTGAGTAGGTAGAAAAAGCATCAACCCATCAAAACTAAAATTGTGAAATACTGAATATTCCCCAAAACTGAACAATGTCATATCTCATTCTCCAAAGGTATATTTGATCTTTGCCACAGTTATTTTCGCCTGGCATCTTTTGTGTGATGTGTTCAGCTGCATGCAGGGAAGCTACTCCCACCTGTCCGTGTTGAGGATGCTAAGATGTATACATCACCTTGTACACTGGAAACTGAAGGATGGATGATAAGATGTTCCCCTATGAAATGCAGCTTCTTTCTTGTAAGAAAAAGATATCCAAGTATGGCTCCAGGACAGATGACATTGTCTGATGTTGTTGTGGAATGGGAAGTCAGAAAGCAGTCGCGCGAATGTATTCTTGCCATGTTACCAGTGGCACTGCTGGATCTTGGAAGCAGAAATCAAGGGAAGGAACCTTGTTCCCTGACAAACTTTGGCAGGAATTACAAGCTAAATAGAGTGGGACTCAGACAGCAGTAAATCTTGAGTGTACAGCTTCTGTAAGTGCCTTTAGGTTTAAAAAAAAGAAAAAGAGATGAAGAGAGTATTAGCTTTAGGAATATTTCACTAGGTTTAACGCCCAAGGAGCAGACATAAGAACATAAGAGAAGCCATTGCTGGATCAGGCCAATGGCCCATTCAGTCCAACACTCTATGTCACACATTGGCCCAAAATACTAGGTGCCATCACGAGGTCCATGACACTAGAAGCCCTCCCACTGTTGACCCCCCCAAGCACCAAGAATACAGAGCATCACTTGCCCCAGAGTCCCTATCTATACCTTGTGGTTAATAACCACCGATGGACCTGTGCTCCATATGCTTATCTAATTCCCTCTTGAAGCCGTCTATGCTTGTAGCCGCCACCACCTCCTGTGGCAGTGAATTCCATGTGTTAATCACTCTTTGGGTGAAGAAGTACTTCCTTTTATCCGTTCTAACCCGACCACTCAGCAATTTCATTGAGTGCCCACGAGTTCTTGTATTGTGAGAAAGGGAAAAAAGTACCTCTTTCTCTACCTGCTCTATCCCATGCATTATCTTATAAACCTCAATCATGTCACCCCTCAGCCGTTGTTTCTCCAAGCTAAAGAGCCCCAAGTGCTTTAACCTTTCTTCATAGGGAAAGTGTTCCAACCCTTTCATCTTTCTAGTTGCCCTTTTCTGCACTTTTTCCAAAGCTATAATATCCTTTTTAAGGTGTGGTGACCAGAACTGTACACTGTATTCCAAATGAGGTTGCACCACTGATTTATATATGGGCATTATGATATTGACTGATCTGTTTTCAATACCCTTCCTAATAATTCCCAGCATAGCATTGCCGTTTTTTATTGCAGTCACACACTGTCTCATCATTTTCAGTGAGTTATCTACTACGACTTGGTCAGTCTCTGCCATCAACATGTATTTATATTTAGGATTTTTGGCTCCAATGTGCATCACCTTGCACTTTGCCACATTGAACCCCATTTGCCATGTTGACGCCCACTCGCCCATCCTCGACAGATCCCTTTGGAGTGTCTCACCTGGTTTTCACCACCCTGAACAACTTCGTGTCATCCACAGATTTAGCCACTTCACTGCTTACTCCCAACTCCAAATCATTAATGAACAAGTTAAAAAGCGTCGGACCGAGTACTGATCCCTGCAGTACCCCACCACTTACCACCCTCCACTGAGAAAATTGCCCATTTATACTCACTCTCTGTTTCCTATTAATTAGTCAGTTTTTGACCCACAAGAGGACTTGTCCTTTTATCCCATGATTTTTGAGCTTACTTAGGAGCCTTTGATGAGGAACTTTATTAAAAGCTTTCTGGAAGTCAAGATAAACAATATCTATTGGGTCCCCTTGTCCACATGTTTGTTCACCCCCTCAAACAACACTAACAGGTTAGTGAGACAAGACCTTCCCTTACAGAACCCATGGTGAGTCAGCCTGAATAATTTTTGTTCATCAATGTGCTTACTAATTCTTTCCTTAAAAACATTTTGCACCAATTTACCCAGTATCGACGTCAGACTGACTGGCCTGTAATTTCCCGGATCTCCTCTGGAACCCTTTTTTCAAGGTGGGAGTGACATTAGCGGTGGCGCAGGCAGTAAGAACGCCTGCAAAGTAACATCAATGAACAGCCATTACGGCTGTTCGAAACTCACTGCGTCTGGAGTGAGCTCCTGGCCCATGTCCCAGCTCCCATCCACCCAGCGGTTCGAAAGCATCATAAATGCAAGTAGATAAAGTGGGTACCTGCCCTAGGTGGCAGGGGGCACCCCCCTCCTCCTTGTGATGTGGAGGTTTCGGCGGCGGCAGCAGCGGCGGTGATGGTGGCGAGCAGTTCCTGGCGACCAGTGGAGCAACATTGGAAGGCGGAGCCCGGAGAAGTGGAGGCCTGGAGAGCATGGTGATGTGTGGCGCAGCGCGGCGGAGCCACCTATGGACAATAACCGGAACTGCAGCCAACACAGAGCTACGCACCAGGACGAGACCTGCCGGAGGAAGCTGCCCGGAAGATCGGCTCCAGAAAAAGGGCACCAGGACGCCAATATCTGAAGCAGCAAAAAGGAAGCCGGATGACAACTATCCTGGGGTGCTGGTAGGCAGTCACCACCCCGTAGACTATGTGGCCCTAGTTAGGTTAAAACCGGTTGCTTAGAACCGCTATGTAAACCGCCCAGAGACCCTCTGCGGTTAGGGCGGTATATAAGCCGAAAGTATTAATAAATAAATAAATAAATAAATAAATAAGCTACCTTCCAATCCTCAGGAATGGAGGCAGATTTTAATGAAAGATTACATATTTTTGTCAGGAGATCCACAAGTTCACATTTGAGTTCCTTCAGAACTCTTGGATGTATGCCATCCAGGCCTGGTGATTTATCAGTTTTTAAGTTGTCTATCAGTTGTAGGACCTCCTCTCTCATCATCTCAATCTGACTCAGGTCTTTCAACACCCCTCCCAAAATCAGCAGTTCTGGAGTGGGCAAGCACTTCTCATCTTCCACAGTGAAGACAGAGACAAAAAATGCATTCAGCTTCACAGCCATTTCCCTATCATCCTTCACTACTCCTTTTACCCCTTGGTCATCCAAGGGCCCCACTGCTTCCCTGGCTGGTTTCCTGCTTCTAATATATTTGAAGAAAGTTTTATTATTGTTGGTCTTTATGTTTTTTGTGATATGTTCCTCATATTCCCTTTTTGCCTGCCTGATCCTAGACTTGCATTTTATTTGCCACAGCCTGTGTTCCCTTTTATCAGCCTCACTGAGATTAGCTTTCCACTGCTTAAAGAAATCCTTTTTACCTTTTACAGCTTCCATTACTTCGTTTGTTAACCATGCAGGCTTTTTTCTATACCTATTTGTGCCTTTCCTAACCTGCGGTATATATTTTTTCAGAGCTTCTGGGATTGTAGTTTTAAATAGTCTCCAAGCTTCCCCAATGGTTTTGACCCTTTCTACTTTTCCTTTCAGTTTCCTCCTCACATGTTCCCTCATATCAGTGAAGTTACCCCTTTTAAAGTTACAAGTGGTTGTGTCAGTCTTTTTGGCCAATTCCCTATTTATACAAATGTTGAACTCAATAACATTATGGTCACTGTTCCCAAGTGGTGCAATCACTTTTGCATCTCTCACCAGGTCTTGGGCATTACTTAGGACCAAATCCAGGATCACCTCTGGTTCCCTGACCATCTGCTCCATAGCACAGTCATTGAGAGTGTCTAGAAACTCAATCTCTTTTTCCCAACTAGAACACATATTGACCCAATCAATGTGTGGGTAGTTAAATCACCTATTATGACACAGTTTTTTTGTCTAGCCGCTATCTAATTCATTCATCATTTTATAATCCTCCTCTACCTTTTGATCTGGTGGGTGATAACAAACTCCCAGTGTTAAGTTTCCTTTTGGGCCCACTGTTTCAACCCATAGTATTTCCAGAAGTGAATCCAATTTTCTTACCCTCTCAATCTTACTGAACTGTATACCCTCTCTGACATACAGAGCCACCCCACCTCCAACCCTTCCCCCTATCCTTACGATATAATATGTAGCCGGGAATCACTGAATCCCACTGATACTCCTCATCCCACCAAGTTTCTGAAATACCCACAATATCTATTTTTCTCCCCAACACCAAGCACTCCAACTCTCTGATTTTGCCTTGGACACTTATAGCATTTGTATAGAAACACCTATAATTTCCCATACGTGTTAAGCCCTCAACCTTCCTCTTGCTGCCTTGAGACCTTGTCAGGCAGTCCATATCACTAGCCACAGTCTCAGTGGACAATTCCAATCTACTCCCTGTAGAAAAGCAACAGCTACCACCCTCATCTCTCCGAGATGAGCCATCCCAAACCAGACTTTTCATCTTCTGTTGGCTTTCCCCCAATATTCAGTTTAAAAACTGCTCTGCCACCTTTTTTATTTTAAGTGCCAGCAGCCTGGTATCTTCTCGAGACAAGTGGAGACTGTCTCTTTTGTACAGCTCCCTCTTGTTCCAAAAAGCATCTCAATACCTTATAAACTTGAACCCTTCCCCCCTACACCTTCATCTCATCCACGCATTGAGACTCCTGATCTGTGCCTGTCTCTCCGTCCCTGCGCATGGAACAGGTAGCACTTCTGAGAAGGCTACCTTGGAGGTCCCGGCCTTGAGTTTCCTGCTCAACAGCCTAAATTTTTCCTCCAGGACCTCACGACTGCATTTCCCACATCGTTGGTGCTGACATGCACCATGACCACTGGCTCCTCCCCAGCACTATCTACCAGCCTATCTAAAACACACATAATGTCTGCTACCTTCACACTAGGTAGGCAAGTCACCATATGGTCAGTACACGGGTTTGCCACCCAGCTGTCGATTGGGTCGAATCACCAACTACCAAGAGCCCCCCTCCCTCCCTGCCCAGGGATGGTTCCTTGGTGCGAAGGGATACCCATTCACCAGCTGAAGAAGAGGTCCCTTCTGAGGGCGCATTCCCCTTATTCTCAGCATGGTGCCTTGTTTCCCCTTGACCCTCATGCTCCCTGACAGCGGCGGGGCTGCCAGATCCAGAATGGGACATATCTAGCAAGTCCTCGAGAGTCTTCTCTGTGCACCTGACTGTGTCTGTTTCTCCAGGTCAGCCACCTTGGCCTCAAAGGAGCAAACTTGTTCCCTGAGAACCAGGAGCTCATTGCACCGAGCACACACCCAAGACTTCTGTCCAGTCATACATGTGACACTCCATGCAAAACACTGAATAGCCCCCAACCTCCTGCTGGCATTCTGGCTTCATAATTGCCTGTAGAAGTCTACTTACCTTACTGGGAACAAAAGGATACTAGGGCTCTTCCTGAGCTTCTTACAGAGCCCCTAGTCTGAGAGTCCCTAGGCTAAGAGCCACAGGCAAAGAGCCCTTTAGCTCATGCCTCTGGCAAAGTGCTTCTTTAAATAGAGGCCTCCCCCAGGAGAGGTCGGGGCAGCAGCTATTCAAATTCACCCAGGCACTCAATTTACATTCAAACAATGACCCTTTCTCACCCTCTCTCAAGGAGCCAGGACTCTGTAACAACTCTAATCTCTTCCACATACTCCCAAACACAGTCCTTCTACACAATACCCGCAGCTAAATCCCCTCAGCTGAAAGCAAATAAAAAACACTCACCCCTCTAGCATCTCTGTCTCCTGCTCTTTCTCAGAGCTCAGAATATTAATGCCTCATTTGTCACATCCAGAGGATAATTCTGTTAGTGATTTCACATGTATTAAAGTAGGTCCATAATGCACAGTGGGACTATTGAGCATTCATTTTAAATGGAACAGCACAAATATTCTAAACAAATACATTTGCTTTCATTCATCTCTGAGCTCAGGGATGTGTCCTATTCAAGGATAACACAAGAAGCCTGAAATGTCCCTACTACTCCTATCCCTGATCCAAAGTGGCTGGAGGATTTGTATCTTTGGATATCACTAAATCTTATAAAAGCTGAAGATAATATAGCTTTTATGGGCAAGAGCTACATTCTTGCAAAATTCAAATCCAGTCTTGTAAATTTCATGTTTAGAGGTTGCAAGTTTTAAGACAAGGTATTAGGAGTTACTGAAAGAGGAGCCTGGGTGCCATCTTGGGTTAGTATTAGGAGTACTACTCATCTCATCTGCTCATGATAAGCAAACATGCTTTCCCATTTAAAACCCTGAAATCCCATCATATCACACAGCAGCAGACCAGCCGCAGTTCTGCAACCACAATGACAAAACGAATGGTAGCCTTAGCCTACAAACATTAAGGTAAAAGTCGGCAGGAGAAAGTTAGGAGACAGATTCTGAGGACATTAAGCACTTCATCAGCAGCTTCTTGCGAGTCTTCAGTTTTTGAATGATCCCATGAGCGTGATGGATGGGGAAGTCTCAGAAGGTAGTGGTGGATAGGTCTGTATGATAGTTTTCTTTCTGTATCCTGGGGATCCCCAACATGCCAGTGCCCTCAGACACCTTTCCTGACAGTGCCTGTCGAGTGCTTTTAGAAAGTAGGTGGGGCCAGGTGGGGCTTTTATCCAGCAGAGCTTCTGATTGGCCACTGGACATCTGATTGTCTGTGTGGATTTTTCAAAAGTTGTTTCAGCAGCAGCTTCCACCACCGCACAAAGATTTTCACTATGTGACTGAAGGTAAACTATGTGTATGCAAGAAAATAACAGTATTTTAATTTTAAAAGGTGTCCTGTTAAACAGAGATGCTGCCTGAAATGTTGAAGCATTACTATTAGAGTTATGCATGATCTCATTCCCTGAAATTTTGTGCTTGGCTCTGACCTCTGTATAGTTCTGCCCACTGCCCTATGTCAGAATTTCAAAGGTGCCTACAGGCTCAAAAAGGTTAGGGATTTCTGCTGGACATGGAATATGCTTGGAAAGGTATTTTTTTGTAGAAATACAAAGGCAAAGAAGTTGCCTCAATGTCTGATACATGCACACTTCTCTAATTCATGTCAGAAGCCACCAAACGTCTATTTTGCACCCTACACATTTGTTCCATCATAATGCCTTAGGAATTTTGTGGCTTGATTATTGCAATGTGCTCTTTATGGGCTTCCTTTGAAGGCTGTTCAGAAATGCCCACTATTACTATGAAACATGTTGTGATTGCCTGGCATTTGACTAGAAGGGTCTACCAAAAAGTAGCCAAACAAGTTTCTTGAATTGTAAGTAAGTTTCTGGGCACAATTCAATGCTGTAAAGCTGTAAAGGGCAGATAGCCCATGTATTGAGGGTGAATCATCTTCCATAAGCCATACCAAAGATCTGTGCTCATTGATGTCATCTTGAGAGACCCTGAGCTATACTTAATTCAATGTCTAGGTTATTGGCTTGGAAGGGAAGGGCCTTTATCATGGAATCACCAGAGCTGTGGAAGGCGTCCTTTTATGCTCAGTTTTCATGGGACCCATAGAATATTGGCTGAGCCTTCTTTAATTCTCCAGGGCTTTGATCAAGGTACAGTGCCAAGTAACTTTTGGTGCTTTTATAAATAATAGAAATTTTGCCATGTGTTGTCTGCATTTAATGTTTAATATTTGGCCACCTTTGCCAGTACGTGAAGTCAGGCAATTACTGGCATCCGAAGATTACTTAGGCATGTTTTCTGCAGTTTATTTTTTTAAATGCTTGGACTGTCCATCCTTAAGCAAGCTGGAATTTCATTGTGCTGCTTGAATTCCCTAAATCCCTATCAGTTCTCACAAAAAGACCTCTATCCCATAGCAACCAAGAAGAAATATGAAAGACTAAAGGACTGATTTGGTCACTGCAGATGTAACACACAGATCAAGACTGGAACCCTTCTCTCAGAAGCATTGGCCCTGCCAAAACAGATCTCATGCCAAAAAATGACATGCTTTCAAACAGTGGTGCTGGTGTCATCTCACCTCTTCTCGTGAAATCATGCATCGAGCTTGAAAGAACTGGGCAAGCAGCCACCATCCATATTATCAGTCCCAGAAACGTACTGTCACCATTCTTCAGAGTTTATAGTGAGAAAGTGTCTGGATATGCCCAGATTACCTATTAGGCTAAATATTAGGCTAAATATGTTATAGAACATACCTTGGTGTCAGACAAGAAGATATTGGCCATTTTTACACTAACAGCTCACTGTAGCTTACTCTGGAGAATCTGAGCAGTTGAACCCCTAAAGTCAACTTTATATTATATTTTGTGTCCCTACCCTCTGCACTATTCTTTTTTCTCCAGTTTATTTTTGTGTATGCATTCTGCATCTACAACCAAACCCTGCATTTTTTGCTTAATTGTGGTTAACCTTACTTGTGACCTGTGGACCAAGTGCATGAGCAAGGAATGGGGCATGCTGCACTCTCCTTTTTCTCTATTCTCCGCCCCACTCTCCCACCCCCATTGGCTAACTGCCACTGGGATACTCCAGGTGTGCATGGCCCATAGAGGGATGCAAGCTTGGTGACTGAATGGCTGGTCTGTCAGGAGGGGTGGTGTCCCAAGAGTTTAATTTTTTTTTAAAAGGGCCTTCAAGTTGTGTGCAGATTCAACATAAGAATATAAGAGAAGCCAATGTTGGATCAGGCCAATGGCCCATCCAGTCCAACTCTCTGTCACACAGTAGCCAAAAATACCAGGTGCCATCAGGACGTCCAGTTCAGGACACTAGAAGTCCTCCCACTGTTCCCCCCCCCAAGCACCAAGGGTACACAGCATCACTTGCACCACCACAAGAGTTCCTATCTATACCTTGTGGCTAATAGCCCCTGATGGACCTCTGCTCCATATGTTTATCCAGTTCCCTCATTAAGCCATCCATGCCTGTAGCCGCCACCACCACCTATGGCAGTGAATTCAATGTGTTAATCACTCTTTGGGTGAAGTACTTCCTTTTATCTGTTCTAACCCAACTGCTCAGCAATTTCATTGAGTGCCCATGAGTTCTTGGATTGTGAGAAAGGGAGAAAAATATCTCTTTCTCTACCTGCTCTATCCCATGCATAATCTTGTAAACCTCTATCATGTCACCCCTCAGCTGTCGTTTCTTCAAGCTAAAGAGCCCCAAGCGCTTTAATCTTTCTTCATAGGGAAAGTGTTCCAACCCTTGTACTATTCTAGTTGCCATTTAATGCACTTTTTCCAATGCTATAATATCCTTCTTGAGGTGTGATGGTACACAGTATTCCAAATGATGTCACACCATCAATTTGTACATAGGCATTATGATACTGGCTGATTTCTTTTCAATTCCCTTCCTAATAATCCCCAGCATAGTGTTGGCCTTTTTTATTGCAGTTGCACACAGTCTTGACATTTTCAGTGAGTTATGTACTATGATTCCAAGATCTCTCTCTTGGTCAATCTCTGCCAGTTTGGATCCCATCAACGTGTATTTATAGTTAGTATTTTTGGCTCCAGTGTGCATCACTTTGCACTTGGCCACATTGAACCCCATTTGCCACGTTGACGCCCACTTGCCCGTCCTCGACAGAGTGCCTCACAATCCTCCTTAGTTTTCACCACCCTGAACAATTTAGTGTCTTCCGCAAATTTATCCACTTGGCTGCTTACTTCCAACTCCAAATCATTAATGAACAAGTTAAAAAGTGTTCCCTGTGGTACCCTACTGCTTACCACCCTCCACTGAAAAAATTACCCATTTTTACTCACTCTCTGTTTCCTATTAATTAGGCAGTTTTTCATCCAGTCATCAAGAATAGAGGCAGATTTTAATGAACAATTACATATTTTTGTCGGGAGATCCAGAAGTTCACATGTGAGTTTTTTCAGAACTCTCAGATGTATGCCATCCAGGCCTGGTGATTTATCAGTTTTTAAGTTGTCTGTCAGTCATAGGACCTCCTCTCTCGTCATCTCAATCTGACTCAGGTCTTTCAACACCCCTCCCGAAATCAGTGGTTCTGGAGTGGGTAAGCTCTTCTCATCTTCCACAATGAAGACAGAGGCAAAAATGCATTCAGCTTCTCAGCCATTTCTCTATCATCCTTCACGACACCTTTTACCTCTTGGTCATCCAAGGGCCCCACTGCCTCCCTGGCTGGTTTCCTGCTTTTAATGTATTTGAAGAAAGTTTTATTGGTGGTCTTTATGTTTTTTGCGATATGCTCCTCATATTTCCTTTTTGCCTGCCTGATCCCAGACTTGCATTTTAATTGCCACAGCCTTTTATCAACCTCACTGAGGCTAGCTTTCCACTGCTTAAAGGAATCCTTCTTACCTTTTACAGCTTCCATTACTTTGTTTGTTAACCATGCAGGCCTGCCAAGAACCTGGCTGTCTACTGCTTCCTCCTTCCTGTTTCTGGCATTTCAGCTCCTTTCCCCCAGTCTCTCCTATGTCCTGCTTGGTAAAGCAGGACTGGCCCAAGTGTTTTTTTGCACCCTAGGCTGGGCTACCTTCTGGCATCCCCCCCGCACCCACCAATTACAGAGTTGCCAACCTCCAGGCAGGGCCTGGAGAGAAGGAAGTCACCCAGGCTCCATCCTCTCATTCCAGCCCACCCCGGGCCATCCCTCCAAACACCTAGGTGACTGTGCCAAAGCAGCTGGGACCTCTCCTGCTCTCATCGTGGTTCGGTCCATGGGCCACAGCTGGGCACCTGGGTGGCGGGCAGACAGAGAGAGGCTGACTGAGGGTTGCTGGCCGCTTCCCGCCCACGCCTGGAAGGCAGGCAGGAAGGCAGGTGGCGGCAGCCTCGCCGGCTGCCCAGGCTGTTTCCCTCCCTGATGTGCGGACTGAACTATGGGTGCCGTGGGTGAGAGTGGGGCAGGGGGGCCCTGGGTCTCCTCCCACTTTCTCTGGCCGGGGGACCATTGAGCTTTCTCCCACAGTGCCTCTCTTGCCTGCCTGCACCCCACTGCGTCTTTGTGGGACCAGTGTAGAGCTCCTGTGCCAGGGGAGCCTGGACTAACTCTGGCCAGAAAGGACAGACTGGGGGGGCCCAATCCCCCTCCAGCTCGGCATTCGAGGGCGGCCGGGGCAGGCACATGGAGGCTGGCCGGACCCCCACAGGCATTGAGTGCTCTGGTGGAAGCACGCAGGGCGCTGAGAGGATTCTTCGCTCGTGCGAGCACCATGCACAAACAGCTGTACATGTGAAAGAGACCCCAGGCCACCCAGTGACCAGTATAGCCAGACATCTTTGGCACTTCCCTCCCATGAGATGGCACTTCCCTTCACAAGGAGGGAGGCCCGGCTGCTGAGTCACATGCTTGGTGGCCAGATTAGGCCCCCAATGTGTGGAAGAAACTGCCAAAGAATGCCCCCCTTGGGCCAAAGTACAGCTGCTGCATAGGGTGCTGCAGATATGGTGGTGGTGCTGGCTGCCAGCAGGCTCCAGCAGAGGATCGTCTGCACCCCCCATATGCCAATGCTGATCCCCACTGCCATCTGTGACAGAATCCCCAGAGCTGCAGGCTGAGCAGAGAGTCATACAATCTTGCCTTGGAACCCTGAGCCAGCATGAATGTGGCTGCAGCAGCTCCCAACTTACCATTCAGGCTGCCACTGAAGTGAAGTTCTGCTTGACTGCTGCAGCTTAGGTTGTTCTACTGTACTAAAGCCACTCCCCCCAAACAGCCTCCTGTTGTCTGCCACATACCAGTTCGAAGGGCCAGTTCTAGCCCCCGGGCCTTACGCTTAACATCCCTGTTCTAGGAGCTGAGACCCATTTTGCTCTTGCCCTTTGCCTCACACTTCTGGCCAACCCCACACTTCAGATACCTGCAGAAAGGCAGGGGGCAGATGCTAAGCCCAAGAACTATTCAGCCGATTATGATGCTTCCAGTTGTCTAGATTTCTTCATTCCTCAGAGAGAGGTGAAGTAGGGAAGAGGCACTGTAGCAGCTAGAGTGGCTCCTGATGTCAAGTCCTGGATGCAATCCTTCTCACAAACACTCTTGTAGCAGCAAGATTTGTTTATTAAGAGGTAGAAAGGTTCCAAGCATAGACAGCTTCTGTGTAGGAATTGGGCCCCCGAAACCAGTGCTGCCAATATACTGAAAGCAAGAAATTTCACAAATGCCAAGTGACCAATCATCGCTCCTATTCAGCCCACCACGCATCTGCCTCTGTCCTTGCGACTGCCCCTATCACCTGCAAGCTAACGGTTACATTATCTAGAAGCTTCCTGGGCTACAAGGTCACACAGAACGATGAGACTGTATATTACCCAAGGTGCTCTCAGCGCACTTGGGAGGCCCCTGCATGAGAACTATTACGAGCTGACACTAACCAAGCATAGCAGACCACTGTACACATCAACTGCCCCCCCCCAGTTCCCAGCAGAGATGATAAACAGCAGTGAAGAAGAGCAAGGTTGCATGCAACATAGGAATTGTGGAAGAATACATGTGAATCCATAACACAACTAATGGAATAATGAAATGTGGGACAATAACCCCTAATGCAACAGCACATGAGTGTAAGAAAACAGGAAATATTTGGCAAGTGAGGCCAAACTTGACACCTGAACTCTCATGAGAAATGTATCCTCACAAGAGACTGGGAGCAGTGGTGGTGCATGCACTGTTTGTTGTTCACCATGCCAGAGATGGGACTGATGAGGATAGTTCTGGCTGCCCATTCTTGGCTGTGTAGGAAGGAACCTTACAAGGCAAGGAGGAAGAGCATGCCCACTAATTCCTTCCCTCTTGGGCCAAGGCCAGGCCTATAGCTAACATGGGGCCCATGGGGCCTGCCCCCTAGAGTTTCTTCTGGGCCCCCTCCCTCCTGGGCTGGTCCCTAAACTGAATTAATTAACTTTTTTTAAATTAGCTGCACTCCTCTGAGGCCCCCTTCCAAAAAAATCCCTAGCAACAGGGCTGGCCAAGGTTCTTGTGGGTGTCAGGCCAGGGACACAGGGGGTTGAATATGACAAAGGGAGTGGGACCCCCGTCTGCCTTCCAGGGGTAATTGTGGGCACGGGTCATCTGAGGCAGTTACCCAAGGCTACCCTGCTGGGGGGTCATCACCTTTCAGCGAGCTCCCGGGGCAGTCCTGCTGCTTTGAGGTTTTGTAGAGCAGCTGCCACACTGGCAAGCCAGCTGGGCAGCAGTGCAACCATCACAGTGCCACAGTGTCAAGCTAGGCAGGCAGGAGAGCAGCCATCACACTGACCAGTGAGCAGCATGGCAAGCCTGAGCTTCTTTTCCATTGGAGGGACTGGGAGTAGGGTCCTCTCCAGGGCTGGGGATTCAAGTCAGAGATCACTGGCAAGCCATGTTTTTAATCTCTCAGTCTGCTCCTGGTCAGGGCCTGTGGTGAGGAGGAAGCATTGATACATATAAATGACATATATTGTACAAGACCAGCTATGGTGCAGCGTGGTTAAAGTGCTGGACTAAGGAGACTGAAAATGGGACCCTAGACTGCTTTAACCTGTCTTTTCTTTCCCCATTGAGGCCAAAAACAGACTGGTATGTGTGAGATCAGGGAAAGCCTTAATACTGTCTATTCCCTACCACCCTGACTTTGATCAATTCCCCCCTCCATGACTTTCTATGGAGTCCAGTTTATATACTGGATGATCCAATCACAGATCCCCAGTGTCACGTGGGTGGTTTTTGAAGAACAATTTGAAGAAAAAAAGAGAAATGTTGATCCAGCTGGGAATCCCATGCACAGGGGGCAGCAAGGGAGACTAGCTGGCATCATTTAAAAGGGCAGGAGATGTGTCTGCATTTGAGAGGCAGAGCCAGGAATTGTTACAAAACCACCTGACAACTTCAGGTAAAGAAATAATCATGCAGCTAAGCAATAGCTGATATTGATACAGAAATAATGTGGCGGCATCAAAAGATGTTGAGAGAACTTAAAATCTCCCTGGATTCATTATCATGACTCACCCCTACTTGACACTTCCCATCTTCATCGTTTTTATAGGAACAAGGGTATTATTTACCATCCTCATTTCCTAACTACATTAAGGATTCGAGGACAGTCATACGACAGATGTATGATGGGTTTGTTGTTGTACTGTGCCAGATAGGCTTTCACTTTTTTTGGACCTCAAATAGTGATGTGGAAGGCCAAATTATTCCCCAAGAAATAATTTTTGTGCAAATACTCAGTTTTTAGAACTGTGAAGCCATGGCTGCACCTGTCACTACAGTGCCATTCCATCTGTTTTTTCTATGCTGGGTTAAGTCATATGAGAGGTCCCAGCCAGTCAATGATCACATGGTAAATGGGATGCCATCACAGTGTTATATAGCCAGTCAGCCTACTGCTAAAAATGTCTGTTCACTGCCATTATTTCTGCCACTTTGAAGGCTTCATTTTATTGGTTAAGCCTGCTCTCTCTTTCACAGAGTACCTAGGCAATCCGAAACCACATTAGAGAGTAAAATAATGTCAGAGGGTGCAGTCATGCATGCAAGATAAACTGGGGAGGGGGAATGAGGCTATTCTCTCTGGAGGAATTTGACCCGCAGTTGCGCGAACACACAGTCCTTTGAAGCTGTGGGGGCAGCCTACCACTGCTTGATCAGACGCAACCACGGGTGAGTTGGGGTTTTTTTGCCATTTGTTTCCGATTTGCTTAAATGAGGAATCGATGAATCACATCTCAGCACTGAGGGCTACCTATGGAGTGTGCAATGATGCTCATACTGAGAAGGGGGGAAAAACAACTGCATGGAGTCGGGATGGCCGGATCAGACTATCCCGACGCCATGAGAGCATGCTGGAGTGATCAGACAGAGGAAAGTCCATTTATGGCCCATAGCAATCTATTTGCTACCAGACTTCCCCTGTTATCTTTTTACTCCAGTTCTGTGGTGGAGCAAAACGGGTTGCCGACAGGTGCGGGGCGCTTCCCAGATGTTTGTGTCTGATCATGCCCTTTAAATCCACCCAGCATTCACGCCTATGGTGTGGCTACTTGTGCGTGTGATTGCGACCATAGTATTATATTGCCAATCAGATTTGGCTAACACTGATGTCACTGTGGTTAAATGTTGCTATTTAGAGAGAGTACAAATATGACTAGGTTGGTTATATGGGTTAATCGGCAACAAAAGAACAAACAAAACTTAATCACAACAATGAGTCCTGAATAGACAGGCCGCCCCCCACCTTTCCTGACCCAGGGAGGGGGAGATTTAAATGCCTTTCCCTTCTCCAGCCAGCCCGCTGCAGTGGGTTGGCTGGAGAGGGGAAGGGGAGACGGGCAGACATGCCCTCCTTTCCCCCTGAGCCTCTCCGTTTTTGCAGAGAGACTCGGGGGGAATTTAAATGCCTGGTTTCCCTGCCCTTCCCTTCTCCAGCCAGCCCGCTGTGGTGAGTTGACTGGAGAGGGGAAGGGGAGGTGGGCAGACACTGTGGGGCACCTGGAGAAGATTGGGCAGGGAACCCAGGCATGTCTGCAGCTCCATACAGTGATTACAATTCACACTAGTATGTCAAGAACTCTCTGAATGTGACACCTATTATGTTACACTAAGTAATGTATGTGGATGAAATGGTAGTACTCCATGATTTTTCTCATATTCCGCTCCTGCCGACATTCCTTCTGTCACAATTGCTACTGAGACAGAAAGCCCTTTCCTCTAGCAGACCACAATCAACATCTTCCCCAGCCAGCAGAAGAAAATGTTTTGCAGGAAAAAAACTCAATTATGTTTAACCCAATCACAAGGTATTGCTACAGTGAACAAGAAAGCTTGTATCCTTCACTTGAAACATAGCTTTATAACTATGGTAGTGCTAAATTCTGTTCACATTTGTGGTTAAAAGAAATGGTTATGGGGGGAAGTGTTTCATAGTCCCCCACCACTTAGCTTTTTAATGCATTGAATATTGCCTGCTTGCAACTGTTTTTCCCACAATCTGTATCTCACACTACTTTTAAAATTCTGGGGTTTCTTCTTAAGGTGACTCCAGTCATCTGGTGACTCCATAGAAATTCAGTGTGATGTCATGGATAGAGTGTTGAACTGGAGATAACTGAATTTGAATCTCCACTTTGGCTTTGACACTCATTAAGTCACCTCAGGTTAGTCAGGAGCACAGGCATCACCACCACCACCACCACCATCATTATTTTGATTTAAATCCCGCCCTCCCCACCGAGGTGGGCTCAAGGGCGGCTTACAACAATTCAAGAATACAATTAACTACAGCAAAATACAGTAAAACCTATCATAAGCTTATAAGTTACTTAAAATAATTTTATTTTATTTTATTTATTTATTTATTTATTTATTTATTTGATTTATATCCTACCTTCCCTGCCGAGGCAGGCTTTAAAACATAAATACATAAAATGGAACGTACTCAAGCGGAGCAGTTCTTGTCACATAGTTTAGGTGCCTCTTGGATGTCAATATTTTCATACCAACACAATTCTTATTTATTATGACGTGAACACAGGCTAGGAACCTCAATGGTAGGACCCAGGTTACAGGCTGGAAAGCCAGGGCACAGGGACATTCCCCAGCATGTACTGCAGCTCCTTAATCAAATGCCTGGTGGAAGAGCTCCGTCTTGCAGGCCCTGCAGAACTCTAAGAGGTCCTTCAGGGTCCTGATCTCTACCAGGAGCTCATTCCACCAGGATGGAACCACCACCTAGAAGGCCCTGGCTCTGGTTGTCACCAGTCTGACATCCCTGGGACCTGGGAGGGCCAGCTGATTTTGTGCCTCTGAATGAAGTGCTCTCTGGGGAACGTGGTGAAAGGCAGTCCCTCAGGTATGCTGGACCCTGACCGTATAGGGCTTTAAAGGTTAAAACTAGCACCTTGAAAGGAATCCAGTAAGCTATTGGCAGCCAGTGTAGTGCTTTCAGTACTGTCTGAATGCGCTTCTGCATGGGGATACCCATCAACAGCCTGGTCACCGCATTCTGCACTAACTGCAGCTTCTAGATTTGAGACAAGGGCAGTCCCATGTAGAGAGCATTACAGTAGTCTAGTCTTGAGGTGACCATCTCATGGATCACTGTTGCCAACTGCCTAACCAGCCAAAGAGGGTAAAAAACTGATCTGGCAGTGGCTGCTACTTGAGCCTCCATTGTTAAGGAGGCATCCAAGAGCACTCCCAAGCTTCTAACCTCTGGCACTGGCACCAAAGGTGCCCCATCGAAGGTCAGGAGTGGAATCCCTACCTCCAGCCCATTTCGACTTAGGCACAGGACTTCCACCGTCATCAGATTCAATTTCAGTCGATTCAGTCTAAGCCATCCAGCCACAGCCTGAAGCGCCTGGTCTAGGTCTTCCAGTGTAGAGTCAGACTGGCTGCACAACAACAGATAGAGCTGGGTGTCATCCACATACTGGCGACACCAAAGCCCATGTCTTCAGGCAATCTGGGCAAGGGGGCACATATACATGTTAAATAACATTGGAGAGAGTACTGCCCCTTGGGGCACGCCACACGACAGTGGATGCCTTCGGGATAGCTGATCCCATAGTGACACCCTTTGTCCCCGGTCCTGGAGAAAGGATGCAAGCCATTGTAAGGCGAACCCCTGAACTCAGGTGTCATCAAGGTGGTGGATCAGTAGCTGATGGCTGACCATGTCGAACACTGTCAACAGATCCAACAACAGCATTGCCGATCCTTCTCGATCCAGATGCCTCTGAAGATCGTCTGTGAGGGCGACCAGTGCTGTGTCCGTCTCATGCCCCGGGCAGAAGCCGGACTGGAAGCGATCTAAGATGGAAGCATCATCCAAAAAGCTCTGTAACTGAACTGCCACAGCCCTCTTGATTAACTTGCAAGTTGGAAACCAGTCGGTAATTAGCCAATTCGGCCAGATCCAGTGATGGTTTCTTCAAGAGGGGATGAACCATGGTCTCCTTGAGTGACCCAGGGAACAAGCCCTCCAAGAGAGACTTGTTAATGAGCTCCCCTAGGGCACCTCAAAACCCATTGCTTTAATGAGCCACAATGGGCACGGATCAAGAAGACCCGTGGTAGGGTGTACAGTTAAGAGCAGTTTGTCAACTTCCTCTAGGCTGAGTGGATTGAAATAATCCAAAACCTGACCAGAAGACGAGCATGAGGCCTAAAGTTCACTCGAGTTTCAAGCGTGGTGGGGAGGTCATGGTGGAGCAACAAGACTTTATGTTATGTACTGAAGTGTGAATCCATCCTATGTATTTCAATGTTAAGCTTCAGTCTGAATGTGGCTCTTCATCTGTTGCATTACCATTGGCTGGTTTCTGCAAAACCATTGTAAATATCCAATCACTGTGTGGAAATGTAGCAAAGAGGGAACGGTCCTGATTGGCCTTTATCCCTATGTTATGATTGGTCTTTAACATGTTATGGGTGTGGCTTTGACAGCCCAGGATAGTTTAAAAAGGGAGCTGTGCTCCGCTCTTGTTGTGGTGTGTTCCTGAGTTGGAGTTTGCTGTTAAATAAAGTTGAAATCACTTCTTTGCTGAAATCCTGTTGTTGAGTGGCATACTTAACACTTTATCTGTGAAGTAGTTTGCAAAAGCCTCATAGCCAATATCCAATTCCCTAACATTTGACCTACCTTGTGGCAGAGTCATCATCAACCGAATCATTCTTAATAATTGGGCTGGGCGTGAGCTCTCAGATGCAACTGAGGCTACATAGTATTCTTTCTGCTTCCCCCTGGCACAGTGGGGGAGGGCAAGGAGGGCAGACAGTGGCTTCCTGCCTCTCCACAATAGGACACCCCAAATGCCTGCGCCAACCCTGCAGACAGGTAGTGGGGTGATGTGAAAGTCCTCTGTCTAAGTAGATAAGACTGACCTTGACAGACCAATGGTCCGATTTGGTATAAGGTAATTTCGTGTGCAATCCCTGACAATTCTTTAATATTCTGAAAATTTTCCCTTCCCTGATGACAAGTACAATTTGGAGAGTGCATAAAAATGTTTTTTGTAAATACAATTTTTTATTGGATATATCACACGTTCAAACAATTTCAATCCACCTACATACCCATTTCTCTAATTTTCCTCCCCCCCCCAAACAAGACTTCCCGCACCGCTCCAACCCCCTTAATATCTCTCTTATTCTGTTACAATTATTTCTAAACTTATTTTCTCTATCAAACGGTAACAATTCAAAAATCTAATTCTATTTCATTTTCCACTTAATAACTATCAAAACAAACCAAACCACGCTTAATGTCCCAATTTTTCAACAAGTATTTTTGAAAGTCTTTCCAGTCTTCAAAAAAAGTTTCATCTTCTTCGTTGTTTAATTTTCTTGTTAATTTATCCATTTCTGCTAAGAACAACGTCTTTTAATCCATTCCCATGTTTCAGGTACTTTATCTTGTTTCCAACATTGAGCAAAAATCAGTCTTGCTGCTGTAGTCAAGTACCATAATAATGTTCTCTTGGCTACATTTATTTCTTCCATTTTAAGACCTAACAATAACATCTGCGGGTCTTTCTTAAAAGTACAATTCAAAATTTTTTGTATCTCATTGTGGATCTCTGTCCAATACTTTACTGCTTTATCACATGTCCACCACATATGGTAAAAAGACCCCTCATGTTTTTTACATTTCCAACATTTGTTGGACATACTTTCATTTATAATAGCAATTTTTTTAGGCGTCATATACCATCTATACATCATTTTATAACAATTCTCTTTAACATTTACACACGTTGAAATTTTCATTGATTTTTTCCACAAGTATTCCCAAGATGTCATTAATATCTCATTATTAACATTTACTGCCCATTTTATCATTTGCTCCTTTACAACTTCATCCTCAGTATACCATTTCAATAACACCTTGTAGAGTTTAGAAATCATTTTTTTATCTTTCTCAAGCCATACAGTTTCAATTTCAATATTCTTTTCTCTAAAACCATGTTCTCTTTTATCGGTCTTAAATAAGTCATAAATCTGTCTATACTTCAACCAATCATATTCAAATTCAACATCAAATCTATCTTTTAACACAAAATTTTTCCCTTCAGATTTTAAAAGATTTTTGTAAGGTAGCCAGTCTAGTCCTTGGTTTCTTGAATACGGATTAATCACTTCAGCTGGTACAATCCAAAGTGGTCTTTCTTCTGAGAAGAATTTTCTATATCTCGTCCATGTCTCGAACAGTGATTGTCTTACAAAGTGGTGTTTAAAAAATTTATCCATTTTTACTTTTCCATACCATAAATATGCATGCCATCCGAATTTATTATCATGTCCTTCAAGAGCCAATAACTTCTTATTCTCCAAATTAATCCACTGTTGCAACCATGTTAAACAGACGGCATCATAATACAGTCTTAAATTTGGTAGTTGTAAGCCTCCTCTCTCTCTTGCATCACATAAAATTTTCATTTTAATCCTTGGCTTTCTTCCTGCCCATACAAATTTGGATAATTCTTTCTGCCACGAATCCAGTATTTTCCTTTGTTTTAGTATTGGAATAGTCTGAAACAGAAACATCAAACGCGGCAAGATATTCATTTTTACAGTCGCGATTCTTCCCATCAATGATAAATTCAAAGTATCCCATTTCTTCATATCTTGCTGAATCTTATGCCACACCTTTTCATAATTGTTTTTAAACAAGTCAATATTTTTCATAGTTAAATCAATTCCAAGATATTTAGTCTTTGTGACTACTTCACATTGTATTTTCTCTTGAAGTTCTGTCTGTCTTTGTTTCGTCATATTTTTGCACATCACTTTAGTTTTATTTTTATTAACATAAAATCCCGCAACTGAACCAAATTCTTCAATTTTTTCCATCAATTGTGGTATTTTCTCAATTGGGTCTTGAATCATAAACATTACATCATCTGCAAATGCCCTATACTTATAGGCAAAACCTTTCACTGTAAGTCCTTCAATGCTGTCATCCTTTCTTATCGCTGTTAGTAATATTTCCAATATCCAAATAAACAACAACGGGGATAACGGGCAGCCTTGACGTGTTCCCTTTTGGACTCGGAAGAAGTCCGTCTTTTCTTTGTTTATATTCAAAGCCGCTTTTTGTTCTGAATATATTGCCACAATCATGTTTAAAAAGGACTGTCCAATATTCATTTTTTCAATAACTTGCAGCATAAACTCCCAATTTAAATTATCAAAAGCTTTTTCCGCATCTAAGAAGAGGAATCCAACTTCTTTTTCAGGATGCTTGTCATAATATTCAATTGCGTCTATCACCACTCTTAAATTATCTCTAATTTGTCTATTTGGTAAAAATCCCGCTTGTTCTTCCGCTATCGTATCTTTCAAATATTTTTTCAGTCTCTCTGAAATTATTTTTGCAAATAATTTGTAGTCATTATTTAATAGCGATATTGGTCTATAGTTCTTTACTTGAGTCAAATCCAAACCTTCTTTAGGTATCAATGAAATATTTGCTTCCTTCCATGAATCTGGGATCCGCTTGGTCTGTCTTATCTCATTTGACAGAAGTACTAAAATAGGGGTTAGCTCCTCTTTAAATTTCTTATAAAATTTTGCTGTAAAGCCATCTGGTCCTGGAGCTTTGCCCAACTTTGCATCTTCTATCGCCATTGTCACTTCTTCTTTCGTTACTAAACCATTTAATAGTTCTTTAATTTGTTTTCCCAGCTCTGGAACTTCAATCGTGTCCAAGTATTTCTTGATTCTCTGTTGGTCAATTCCTTTCTTTTGAAATAATTTGGCGTAGTATTTAAAAAAGCTCTTTTTATACCATTCAGGCTCATCACCTCCTTTCCATCTTCAACAATCTTGGATATAAAGTTCCTATCTTTTCTACTTTTCAATTGCCATGCCAAAAACTTTCCTGGTTTATTTGCACCCTCAAATGCTTTTTGTTGTAATTTTTTTAAGTTCCAATATAATTCTCTATTTAAAAGAACATTCAGCTGATCTTGCAGGAAGTGTGACATGTAAGAACACTGACAGTCTTGATGATAGACACTGCTTGTTTTTTACTGTGTTTTTACTGACATGTTTTTTTTTTTTAAATGCCTTTTTTCAAAAAGGTGGAAAATTGGATTTGTAAGGCTAGCTTTGAACATCAATGTCTTCCAGTCCTTACAAGACACAGTTGTACAGAACATTAATAGCTGAATAGGTGTTGGGTGGCAGTGGTCAGTGGTGATGGTTTCCTCTCAGTACTTTGATCCCAAATCAGACTTAGGTATTGTTTACATTTAGGCACCATTAAAACTTATTAAGGTAGAGAAAAATTAAAACTGGAACAAGAAAAGCTCATGCTGTGATGTTATAGTACAATGTATTGGGATGGGAGAATATAAACTCATTACCTGCTCCAGCCACTGGAACATCTGAACTGGATTTTTTTTTAAAAAAAATCAAAATCTTCATTGTATTCTTGCATGGATTTGTTTTTCATGACCACATTCTGTTTCATGCCTTCCTCCACAAAGCTCAAGGCAGCATATATTCTTCCATTTTTATCCTCAAAAGTACCCTGCTATTTACCCATTGACAGTGGACAAACCCACATTCTCCCCTGCCCTTGGTCAGTGGAGCATCAGGGGGAAATTGGGGGGGGGGAATGACATCACTTCCAGGTAAAGACCTGAAAATGGCATGACTGCAATAAATGACTCTCTAGGAATTCACCCAGTCCATATGGTTCTTACAATAGAGATTGGGGAAATTTCTAGAAGTCTCTTGAACCACTGACATCACACAATGCTGCAACTCCCCAATCTCCACTCCCATAAGCTCTCACTATGCCAGGCCTGCACCTTTGTGTTATTTGTGACCAAGGGTCATTTTGTAGAAAAAGAGCTGCAGGAGCTCATTAGCATAAGGTATGCTAATAAGCTACTAGGCGATTAGCATAATAGCTCATTAGCATATGCCATGCCCCCTGACATCACCAGAAGTGATGTCAGAAGGGGAAGCAAAAAGGGGGGAGGCATCTTCGAAAGTCTCCCCTTCCCATCCCCAGCAGGCCTGTGGGGGTGGGGAGTGAAGAGAAGGGGTTTAAAGTTTAAACCCCTTCTCACTAGAGTTGGGCCACAGAAGTAGGAAAGAGGGAAGGAAAGAGAGAGAGAGTAGAGAGAAGGAAGGAAGGAAGGAAGAGAAGGAAAGGGGATAAAAAGAGAGAAGGAAAGAAGGAAAGAAAAAGAAGGAAAGAAGAAGGGAAAGGGGAAAAGGAGTGAATGAGCGGAGGGAAAGACAGAGAGAGAAGGGAAGAAGGAGGGAAAGAGAAAAAGGAGAGAAGGAAAGAAGGGAAAGAAAAAGAGAAGAGAAAGAAGGAGGAGAAGGGAAAGAAAGAAAAGGAAAGGAGGGACAGAAAGAGGGAACAGAAAGAGGGCAAAGAGATAGGGAGAGGGAGGGAGGCTCTCCCACCACCCCATCAAGCCCCCACCATCCCCACCCCTGTGGATCCCTCACTTACTGGGATGGGCCTCCTCGAGCCTCCCTGGGGCCACAGCACTCCAGCACGGGCCCCAGGAGGCTGGCGATGGGCCTCCTCAAGCCTCCCAGAGCTGCAGCACTCCAGCGCGGGCCCCAGGAGGCTGGTGACAGGCCTCCTTGCTCCTCCCTGGTGACGCAACATTCCAGCACGGGCCCCAGGAGGCTGGCGATGGGCCTCCTCGAGTCTCCCGGAGCTGCAGCACTCCAGTGCAGGCCCCGGGAGGCCGGTGACAGGCTTCCTCGTGCCTCCCCGTGGATGCAGTGCTCCAGAGCAGGCCCTGGGAGGCCGGCAAGGAGCCTCCCCCGGGCCGCAGCACTTGGGGGCGGGGAGCTGGGGGCAGGGCTTGCTGCCACCACCCTTTGTGCTGGGGCCTGGGCTGCCAGAGCTGCGCTCCGGCGTGCTCTGGCCCCAAAAGACCCCTGTTTGTGTCTGTTTTAAGTGTATTTTTATGAATTTTAGGTAAGCCACCCTGAGCCTGCCTTGGCGGGGAGGGTGGGGTTTAAATTGAATAAATAAATGAACCCTAGGCTAGGCTGAAAGAGAATGATTGGCCCAAAGTCACCCTGTGACCTTCATGATGGAGAGGGAATTTATTTTTGATCGGTACAAACAACAATACTCCTCTTCCTCCATTACCTCTGAGCCATTGCGCGCACACACTCACACATTTAAAAAAAGGAGAGAAAGAAAGAACTCACCAACCTTTAATAACATAAAAACCTCTCTAAGTATTTATAATTGCTCGTGTTAACCTTTGCTTAACTGGAAAAATAGCAAAAGCTCTCTTGCTGCAGGAGAGCACTTAGTATGATTTCAAGTCAAGCAAATGGTTAAAATAAGGTTATAGATTTGTAGAGAAGCATTTGTGTAGCTGTTGTTGAAGCCCAAGAGTACAGGTATTATGCCAGATGAAAGCAAAATGAGCTAAGATTAACATACCAGGTCCCCTAAAACAAGCTGGGCATTGGGAATCTTGTACCCCCAGAACTCCCCTCCCAGAGACCTTTGAAAGTTGATTCCGGGTTTGATTCCCCAGTCCTCCACTTGCAGCTGCTGGATGACCTTGGGCAAGCCATAATTCCTCCTCCTCCTCCATCTCCCCCTCCTTGGCTTCTTTACCTCTGACTGCTGGACTCCACAGGTCCTGTCCCCGCGGGTCCTTTGCTGCTCGTCAAGATGAGTTGTCTGCTTACAAGGGCTGTCTATTGTGGGGAGACAGGGTAGTCGTTCCCAGCATACTGCATCACAGGGCCCTGCAAGCTCTACATGAGGCCTATCCTGGGATCGTCCGGATGAAGGCTCTGGCCTGGAGCTATGTGTGGCTGCAGAGCCTTCATAGACGCAGAGGTGGAGGCATGGGTGAAGCGCTGCCAAACTTGCCAGGCCATCAAGGCCAATCCTCTGAGTGCACCCACTCAAGCCTGGGAATCCACACGGATGCCATGGTCCAGGCTCCATGTGGATTTTGCCGGGCCGTTCCATGGACTAGTTTTTGGTCACGGTGGACTCTTTTCAAAATGGCTGGAGATCAGCCCAGACTCCGCCACCTCCTCCAAAGCCACCATCCAGGCACTCCATAGAATCTTCTCTACCCACGGGTTGCCAGACACCATCTTCTCAGATAACGGGATGGCATTTACCTCAGAGGAATTCCAGGAGTTCCTCCACAGCAACTTGATCAGGGACGTACAGTCTGCCCTGTTTCACCCTGCCACAAATGGCCAGGCAGAGCCCTCAGCCGCCTGACAGAAGGAGACTGGGAATTCCATCTGGCGCGCTTCCTCCTGGCGCAACAAACCACCCTGAACCTGATCAGAGGCTGCTGTCCCGGTGAACTCCTCATGGGCTGGTGGCCTGCTATCCTCTTAAACAAACTGCACCCAGACAGGGCCCCAGAGTCGTGCAATTTGTCTGAGCAGAGGGAGGCACTGCAGGGATTTTTTCCAGAGGACCCTGTATACATCAGAAATTATGGCAAGGGCCCCAAATGGCTTGCCATATCCACCCCACAGGCCCCGTGTCATAAGAGGTCTCGACAGACTCTGGACAGGTCTTGCAGAAACATGTTGACCAGCTGCGAAAGCACATGGTCCCAATGTCAGGGGAGGTCCTGGCCCCAGGAAACACCGAGGTGGGGGGGGGGCGGACATCCAGGAACAAGAAACTCCCTACGGAAGTTTGCAGGAGCAAGCCCCCGTCACTGTGGCCACAACCGAAGATAGAGCGCTTTCCTCCGCCTCGGCACCTGAAGAGGCTCCACCACTTCCACCTCCCAGTACTCCAGGCATGGGCCAGGACAGGCTTCCCAACAGGCCCGTCCCCATTCCAAGGCGTTCCACACGAGAATGCTGGACCCCAATCTATCTAAAAGACTATGTTACATAGGTTGGGTTTGAACTACGGGGGGGAGGGGTATTATGTATGCTGACCACCACTAGGTGCCAGTGACTTTCAGCAGAGCTAGACTCTCAGTGAACAATGGGGACTAGGATCCTGAACTCTCTGGTGGGCACCAATAGGAACCTTGGCAGGAAGTTCAAACCCTCCAATGGGACCTGGGGGTGGTCCACGGGATTGTATATAGTTGGCCGCCTGGCCGGTATTTGTTGTTCTGTTATGTGTGCGAGTAAACTATAAACTGACAATCATGCCGTGTCCTGGTTCTTCATGCGTCGAACCCACTACACAACAGACCTTCAAACCTCTTCCACTGTTTCCAGTGGGCAATCCTGTCATTCCTTTTAATACATCCCCCTACAAGTTGCATGCAGATTGGCTTTGGGGAAGGGGGAAAAGATTCCCTCCCTAGGGTCCAATGTGCAATGGTTCCCAGCCCTTCCCCTGCGGGGGGGGGGTGAACACATATCAAGAGTCCTGCTAGAGTTATATTTGGGGGGGCATTTTCCCTACATACCTATGTAGTTGAGCTGCTTATGTGATATTGCATAAGGTAGAGATTAATGCCTAAGACAAACCTACCACCCAGGATTGATAAGTGCAGTAAATGTGGAGTTAGAATCATGTTTGGAGGCAGAGCAAGTTTAAATATGTAATAATTTAGAATTATTATAACCAACAACATAGCAAAAGGGAACGTCTGGTTATGATCCCTGAGATCTGTGAACAAATGGGAGGATGCATTTCTGTTACTGATAACAGCCCTACGCAATGCAATTTTAAATCCTGTTTTGGAAATTGTAACAGACCATTATCTTACTTTCCATGCTTTAATTAAAAAGGGAAGGCAAGCCTTTAACTGCACCTGTATGCTATATAAAGCACTCAGATGCCAATTATGCAGGAGACAGATGGAGACAGGTAAAGTGTGCCGAGCCAAATTTTACAACATGGGCTCTTTCAAAAGCAATTTAAATTCACCTGCAGGAGGAAAAACATCCCTTTAAGACAGGGAATGTATTTACTACACTGAAAAGAATCCCCAAATACAAGGCTGTTAAACAAATGATGTCCTGATATGGTGACAATTGGTGAATACAATTCATTGTAGGCCCAGAGCCAAATTGAGAGTGCTGTTTTACAATGACCAGTTTGTTCAGGTAGGGAGTTCAGAGCTGAACTGTTAGGGAAGGGATTCTCCCAGCTCCCTGCCTTTTGCTCTGTGCAGAGTTCCACTCTTCTAAATCACAGTCTTACTGAATTTCTGTGATCTACTGTTTGTTATAATGTTTGTTTCCTTCTGTTGGGTGATTATTTTACCCTCCCAATATCTCATTTTTTTCTAAGTGGCCTTCAAGACCTGTTATCAGGCAGAATGGCAGCATACGGATACGTCAAATATATGAATAGAATACTATAAGTAAAATATCATAAATATTTAATCTAAAAGCTGTTCACCATGCATTTTCAATTCAGATGAATCATTATATAACTGAACTGCAGGAAGTATATAAATATGATAAACAATCAATAACAAATCTCTCCTTATAATAATAATTATCTTTTGGTTTCGTAAGATTCCATGAGCTCCCATTGGCTGTAAAATGTCCTCCCTCAGCCATTGGCCCATCAGCCGCCACTTGAGTACTCGCGTGCCATTGGCCAGGTGCTGGGTCTGCTCCTCTTCCCTACCCACTCTCCCTGGCAGACAGCTCTCTCTCCTGAGGAAGACAGTTCTCTTGACTCCTGTGAGGGACTGTCCCCTCAGTGGCTGTTGGTAGGCAGCCAAGCTTGGTTCTGTGAGTAAAAAAACAAAGGACTTTCAGCATAACCCCCTCCCCAACAGCCACTTTCCTGTCAGAATAAATGGGAAAAGGCTCTCTCTCCTGCTTAGCTTCAGCATGGCTGGCTGGCTAATGAGGTGGGCCAGCGACCATCAAACCATTTTATTCAACTCCCTGCTTTGCGGCTGCCTTTCCCCTAGGGTTGCCAATCTCCAGGTGGGACCTGGAGATCTCCCACTGTTACAATTGACCTCCAGATGACAGAGATCAGTTCCCTGGGAGAAAATGGTTGCTGTGGAGGGTAGACTCTATGGCATTTTACCCTGCTGAGTCCTTCCACACACACACCCCAAATGCTGCCCTCCACAGGATCCACCCCCCCAAATCTCCAGGTATTTCCCTAATCAGAGTTGGCACCTGTACTTTCTCTTCTGTCGGTCAAAGGCCCTTTCCACACCTATGTTGGCCTTTGGGAGAAAACTCATTGGGCCCAGTTCTGATCAGGTTGCCAACTCCAGGTGGGCAATTCCTGGAGATTTGAGGGATGGAGCCTGGAGAGGGTGAGGTTTGAAGAGGGGTGGTATCTCAGACAGATGCGATGCCATAGATTCCACCCTCCAATCCAGCCATTCCCTGATGGGGAACCATTGTTGCCAATCTCCAGGTGGGGGCTGGAGATCACTCAAAATTACAACTGCTCTCTAGGAGGGAGGGGGGAGGAGATGGCAAACTAAAGGTAGGTTGATGGTTGGCTGGGAGGGAGATAGGGTTGTCAACTCCAGGTTGGGAAATTCCTGGAGATCTGAGGGGTCGAACCTGGAGAGGGTGAGTGTTGAGGAGGGGTGGGACCTCAGACAGGTACAATGCCATAGACTCCACTCTCCAAACCAGCCACTCCATCCTGGGGAGCCACTGTTACCAATCTTGGGGTTGGGCTGGAGATCACTCAAAATTACTACTGCTCTTCAGGTAGCAAAGATCAGTTCCTCTGGAGAAAATGGTGGACTCTGTCATTATACCCTGCTGAGATTGCCACAGCAAATTGTCACTGAGTCTCCAAAGCCGGGGCACTCTCCCAGAGCCTCTTTCTAGAGCCCGTTATATTTATTTCCACAATGGGCCTTATTCCTAGTCTTTTTATAAAGAAGCTGACAGCCCAGTCTTTTCAGAGGTAACCACCCCCAACCACACACACTCATTTCAGTGGGGCTCACTCCCAAAGTCAGTGTGCACAGGATTGTACTATCCAGTACCTTCTTAATCCTTTCTTAATCTAAGGAGCTCAGAGTGGCCAACATGTTTTCCCTTCCCCATCTCATCCTCACAACTAGGGGAGGCCGAGTGTGGGTGGGCACAAAGTCACCCATGGCAGAGTGGAGATTTGAACTCAGCTCACCCAGATCCTGGTCTGGCACTCCAACCACTGCATCGCACAAACTTTCAGCCTTTCTAACCCAAAGGAATTGTGTTGAGCTTAAGGCCAAGAGACATTTTTGATTGATTAAAATATTTTCAATCTGTTATTTTAACCAATTAGATTTTTAGATATGTCTTTTGGCTGCCAGAAGTAAGCATGGTCTGCATCACAGAATCTTCTTACGTTGTTCCCATCTGGAAGGATGTCTTTTTTTAGCCAACATAGCTGTCTATTTATACATTCTTGTCTGACAGTTGTATGTTTTATTTTAAACACTTTTCCTCTGCTCGTAGCTAATGCTGTTTTTCATCTCCCTTCCCCCTTCCCAGCTGACAAGGTCAATGATGATTTCTACTCAAAACGGAGACATCTCGCAGAGCTAGCGGCAAAAGGAAGCCTGCCTCTCCATCCGGTACATGTTGAGGAGGATCGGCCATACATTCTTGAGGGTGGTACGATGAAACAAAATGGGCAGAAGTCCAAAGCCACAAAGCCACATATGCACCCCTTAGCGTACAAAACCTGGGACCCTAGCGACCAGTCCCTCCGTCGGCAGGCCTATGCAACCAAAGGGAGAAACCTTGGAGGAGGAGACCCAGCCGTGAGTGACCCGCTGACCACACGAAGTCAGCATTACTTACCCACACAGCCATACTTCATCACTAACAGTAAGACAGAGGTGACTGTTTGAGATCACTGTCCTTTTTCTTTTTTAAGAAAAAAGATCTGTTTGAAAAAAACAAAAACAAAACCCAAGTGGAAAAGGCAAAAAAAAAAAAAAAAATTGAGAAGCAAGAAGAGGATTTGGACATTCCTGGTCAAGATAACCAGCTCGGATCGAAGATTGGGTTAGCGCTTATACAGCAATACACAGAAGGTTATTTGAACTCATTTATATTTTACACTGGAAATCTACCCCTTGGGACTAACCTCTCTCTCTCTCTTTTTGTTAATTTTTACTCCAAAATTCAAATCCATGATGAGAAGTAGCACAAGTTAGAGACACCCTACATCAGCTTAAGAAGGCAAACTCTTTCTGCTGTGTTGCTGTCTTGAGGCAGCCGGACAAAGAGATGGAACAGTATACTGAAATACATCGTTGTGGTCAGGAATCTTTTTGTACAAATTTTAAGATCAGTCCTATTAACTAAACCTGTGATTTGAGAGGGGGGGGAGTAAATCAAAAGAGCAAAACCACCTTGGTAAAAACCTAATGTTGAGTGTTATGTTTTCGTATCATCAGTACAAAAGAAAGCAAAGCAAAAAATATACATACTTAAATAAGGAAGGGGGGAAAGAGTCTCAGATGAAACCTATGAAGACTGTTATAATGAAAGCAGACGGAGACTTTCTCCTTAGTGGAATGCGCTGAAGGGTTTATTTTGTTTCAGTTGTCTCTTACATTTTTCAGGCCCTCCAAAATAAAAAAGGTGGAAGAGTTTGTGTCCGCATGACACTCCTCATTCCCCTCACTCTCTTCCAAATCACTCCCTTTCCTGAGCGCACCATATAGTGATTTTGCGCTGCAGCTTGTTCTGAATTTCCTTTCCCTATGCCTCCCCATCCCATTTTCAGTTATTTGGACAGAAGATCAGTTAGCATGGGTGGTGCCTTTACTGTGTTACTAATGTTGAATACCGTCTTGTTTTCAAGTGAAATTTGTATCCATTTTAGGGGTTCTTTCCTCACGTAAGGGGCTCTATTAAGATCCTCCTGTTCATTTTGCTGCCCTAAATATCAACAGATCATGTTTCACTGATCAATGTAGTGTTTGCAAGGTCAGAAAATCAAATAGTTGCCCTCCCTTCCTCTCTGCTCAAGCCGTTTTCCCACTAAAACAGGCTTTTGCTGCCAAAAATTTCCTTGGAGCCTCTCACGCCATTCTTTGCATTTATGGCACTGCTCCTTTGTGACTAGTTTCAGCTTTTTCTCTTGCCTTCCCTTTTGTTGGTATCCCTGTTTCATAAGAACATATGGTGTGATTATGTGATGCCATTACCCTTGAACAGTAGCCTATATTTATTTTCTTAAATCTGTCACATCCTCATCCTGCCCTTCCAGCGGGGATCTCAGGGAGGCTTACATGGTTCTCCTCTCCTCAGTAGGTAAGTTAGGCTGGAAAACAGCGACTGGCACAAGGTGAGGTTCATAGCCAAGCAAGGGTCTGAACTCAGATCTCGCTAGGCTCAATATGAATTATCTGACTTGTTCTCAAGAACTGAAACAAGAGTCCAGTGGCACCTTTAAGACCAACAAAGTTTTATTCAAAGTATAAGCTTCTGTGTGCAAACACACTTCGTCAGATACAATGAAAAGAAATTTTCTCAAGCCCCACTTACAGGAAAAAAAGGATGGGGGGCAACCGTTAGGAAAGGCCAGTCATAGCGAAGATACATAAGTAGGGCTAGAGCTGGAATTTAAGCCCTACTGATGCATCTTGGCTGTGACTGGCCCTTCCTAACGGCTGCCCCCCACCCTCTTTTTCCTGTAAGTGGGGCTTGAGGAAATTCATTCAATTGTTCGTTCTTTATTACGATCATTTGACCAATCATATACACATTTTTACAATTAAAAGTTCAAAGTTTACAGTATACCAAATGAAAATGATTTAAAATTTAAAATCTCATTACACTGTGCTTGAGGAGATTTCATTTCATTGTGTCTGATGGAGTATGCACACACACAAAAGCTTACGTTTATAATTGCCATCATTAAGTGATTGTCATGTCTGAGAAAAACATCATTTCTATGGGCTTGGTACATCCCTTATGATCCAATTCCATTCATCCTAATCTCATAAATCATGAGGGTGATATTTATTTCTGAAATTACACAAATTCCATTACCATGGAAATTATTTTGTAGCCGGAACTGCCTCTTGCTTCAGCAAAGAAATGGGATAACATATAGCTATATACCAAAATGAAATAATCTCACCCCAAACCTCCTAGAAATCCAGTTTCACCATTGACCTCTGCAGAATTCTGGGAAATTCAGTGCTCTGTCACAGGCATAATCCCCACCTCAGCACACTGCAATTCAAGTTATTTAGGAGACTTGGCCTGTACCTGAGGTGGTGTACAATCATCCGGTCATGTGGAAGCCACAGGAAAACGCTGGTCCATGTTGGCAAGCAGCACACTAACAGTGTCCATGCCCTGCCGTGTGCAAGTTCTAGTTTCTGGCACACCAACTCAAATGCTCAGAAAATGGCAATTTTTCCAGCATATGACAAAAACACTTCGTAACATGGTGGGTATCCAGACGAAAAGCTGTGCTGGAATTGATTCTCAGTTGATATCACCATTTGTAATTTGGCTGTACATGTGCCCTGTCATGTGCATGCAGGACTGGGCTTCTGCCATATATCAATGTGTTAGATTCCATGGATCTGCTCTGATACCAGTGGCTGTAATGACAAGCCAGATGCTGCATGTAACAATGTATGCCCGCAGCAGGCTCACACAGGCTGGGGAAACCAAAAACCAAAACAAGCTAAGACATTCCCTGCAGGTCTGTTGTGCCCAGATAGACCCTAAGTGGTTGATCCCCTGGCAATATGCAGTGATAGCTACTTTTCTGTTGGCACCAAAAAGAGACACCAGCTCAGATTTTTTTTGAAGTCACTGACCCTACCCTTATGAATAATCTGAATTTATTCTTACTAACATGATTGTCCAAAACATTTCCATTCTCCGCTTTTAAGTTCTGCATTCTCCAAAATTAAACTGTGACCCAGGTGTCTGAACGTCTGTTTCACAAGTCATGACATTGTTTTGATGTGCTAAATTGTTTAAGTAGATATGGGAAAATCCAAAGTGTGAAGGTGTGCTTTCCTCAGCAGACTGTTTTTTACTTTTGCCCGAATGATGCATAAACAGGGGAGGTTAAAGGAGGGAGCTAATTTCATCCATTTGTAAATGATCAGCATGTTGGAGGCATTTCAGATGTAATGGTACTATTCTACTAACACTTTGCATTCATATGGTCCTTTGGAGTGCTCAAAGCATTCCTTCATTATCTGTAATCTTTACATCCCACCCTCAAGGGTAATCAGTTTTATTGCCCCCATAGTGCAGATGAGGGAGGGACTGAGAAAGCGGCTTTCCTAAGGCCACCTAGTGAGTTCATGATAGGTGTGAGATTCAAACTTGGGACTTCCTGATTTATCATTTAGTCCTTATTCTACACCAGTTCTCAAATGTAAAGGGATTGGGTCTAAGTCCAATTTGTACATAAACATACAGAACAGGTTATGCCATGAAATTAGATAATGTTCCACAGTGGCATACCAGTGGGCAAATTGACATTCCCAGACCATAAAGCAACACAGTGTTAAGCCATGCACTTAAGCCCATTGATTCCAGGGGGCTTAGATGTGCTTAACTCTGGGTTGGATTGTTACCCCTGTTTTCTATGGAGATTAGTCTGGGGAAATAAAGTGTGCAAACCTTCCAAAAGCTTTCATGCTTTCTTTTAAAGATTTAGAAAAAAAGGTGTAGGTATGGGGGGGTTACAGAGTATAGTTATCTATATTGGCATGTAATCTCTCTAGCTGATATTTGACAATTGCTCACTGACTTTCCCGGTTAACTGGTTACCTGTCTTGGGCTGCTACGGGTATTTCCCAAAAGTTCCTAGCCCATTAAATGCATGCTTGCTGAGACGGATAAGGCAACAGTGGCTGAATTGTTTCCTTTGCTTCAGAGGACAAATAACAAATGGGTTCCTGCAAAATCAGACCCAGTGGTCCACTGAACATGACACCAAAGTGGGCTGCTAAAACATGTGATCATCAAAGAAGTCTAGAAAGAACAGACAAATCCCAGGGAGGGGGGCACCTACTCTCACAGAACTCCCCCCCCCCCGCTGCCTCCATAGAGTTCCTTTTCAGATATTTCACATTTTGATTGCTTTCACAATCGTAGGGCTGCCTCAGCACTCAGTGTGACTTACCGCTAAGAGCAACACTGTGCAGAAGTGATGACTTGAGGATACAGGACTCCTCTGTCACTTGGTCATCCCCTTCCCATGTTTCCAGGGAATCAATCACATGTAGCCACTAAGGATGCTTCTGTAATGCTCCTCATGGGAATTTCTCCCCAGATTTTAGACTGATGAACAGATTCCCCGTTTCCTTTATTATTCCATGAATTCACTCTGGCGGGTTCCTAACAGATCAGTTCCTCTTGGTAGATAAGAGACGATAACTCAGAAATTCAAAATCAAAATCTGAAGAGAAATGCAGATAGGTAGAACTAACACATGAGGAATCCTTCAGTATTCTGTTTCTTTGGTTTCCAAAATTTGGTACTGAGCACCACGTGTATCCAGTTTGTTGTAGTTTTTGATACCCACCCTCCATTAATTGCCCGCTTTTCTCCTCTGTGTTAACAATATACATGTGTAAAATGGTGAATCCTTGCAAAAGAGAAATCTTGATTTAATTGTGCTTCCTTTATTATTATTATTATGTGTGCATTAGGAAAATGCTGCATGAAAAGAATTTTGAGCCAGGACAATGAACAATCACATAAAGACAGCTTTTTAAAAGAGCTGTATCAGTGCATATGCTAGTAATGTATAGACTGTATCCAGATTCTTTTCCTGTAGTAATTATTCAGTGCACAGGAACACAGGTGTGCATAAGAAAAACACTGCACAAAAAGAATGTTGATGCAGTCATACATGCAATCATAGAATCATAGAGTTGGAAGGGACCTCCAGGGCCATCTAGTCCAACACCCTGCACAATGCAGGAAATTCACAAATACCTCCCCCTCCACATCCCCAGTGACCAGTGTTCCCTCAAAGCTGAGTTAATGTGAGCTAGCACACAGTTTTTTAGCCTCCGGCTCACACGTTTTTCTCTTAGCTCAGGAAGGATGGCTCCAGAGCAAACTAATTTATGCAGCAGCCAAATCACCTGCTCACAACTTTAATGGCAGTAGCTCACAAAGTAGAATTTTAGCTCACAGGACTCCATAGCTTAGAGGGAGCATTGCTAGTGACCAAAAGATGGCAAAAAACCTCCAGAATCTCCAGCCTGGACAAGAACTGCTGCCTGACCCCAAAGTGGCGATCAGCATTTCCCTGGGCATGTAAGAAAGGGCCACAAGAACTAAACACTAAGGCAACCCGTCCTGCCCTCCCTCTCATAATCAGCCTAAGTTCACAGAATCTGCATTGCTGTCAGATGGCCATGAAGCCTCTGTTTGAAAACCTCCAAAGAAGGAGAGCCCACCACCTCCCAAGGAAGCCTGTTCCACTGAGGGAACACTCTGTCAGGAAGTTCTTCCTAATGTTTAGCCAAAAACTCTTCTGATGTAATTTCAACCTGTTGGTTCTGATCTGACCTTCTAGGGCAATAGAAAACAACTCCTTATGACAGCCCTTCAAATACTTGAAGATGGTTATCATATCACCTCTCAGTCATCTCCTCCCCAGGCTAAACATACCCAGCTCCTTCAGCCTTTCCTTATAGGACTTGGTCTCCAGACCCCTCACCATCCTTGTTGCCCACCTCTAAGGGCTTGTTCTAGCTTGTCTATATCCTTCTATATCAAGGCTGCTTTTTGTAGTGTTTGAAGGTATGTATTGGAAACACAGAGCAGAATAAAGTAACTAATGAACTGAAGGAAGAGATATTTGCAGCATGCTCCACTTACAGATTGAAATTTAGAAATGGTCCTAGTTAAACTGGAATTAGGATGGAGCAAAACTGAGCACGAAGCAAAATTTTGGAGCAATAAAGGAACAGAATGGAGAAAATTTGCTTGTCCATATTATCCATATCAAGAGCACATGTACCTGGAAATGTGGAAAGGGGATGCATGAATCTCTCATGCGTTCTGCTCACACTTCCTTGTGACAGACATAGAGGACCTGCAATGTGACCTTTTAGAGGAATGTTGCTCTTTCTCCATGTGCTTGAGGTACACACTTGCAGTTGCACTCAAATACGCCAGTCCAGGTTTTCTTTGTGTATCTTCAGCATATTTTTATGTGGAAAAGCTATTTTAGTAAATGTTTGTTCTGTAAGTATAAACGTGTTAATACTTGTTAATGATTACTGAGTTTGAAACCACTTCCTACAATAAAACTGTTTGTTTTTTAAAAGTTGTTTCTTTGTAAACATATGTATTCACTATATTAAAATGAATTTCTTACCGGGCAATAAAAACTGATTCTATGTGAGTATGAACTGAGGGCTCAATTTGTAACTCATCTGCATCATTTCCACTCTAAAAAAAATTTTTTAGCCACAGGAAGAAGAAAAGAAGAAGCCCTAGAGAAAGGGGACTGTTTTGATCTGGGAAACAGCACGGGCGGAGGGGACTTAACCCCTCTTACGCAGCACTGTGGCCTGATCCACATTGCTGAGCCCCTCACGGATGGTTTCTAGGGCCCAAAGTCACACTGGGAGTTCCAGTCATAGAACTCCAACATTATACATGGATTGATGCTTCGGTGGTATTTTCCGCTGTCAGAAGAGGTTTTTCCATAGGTAGAATAGGACTTTATCATATCCCTCAACTTGCTGCAGCCAAAAATGCTACTCTTGCAGAATTGGGGGGAACCCCCCCCCAAAAAAAATGAGAGGAGACCTGGAGGTCTGCAGTGGAAGGAAGGGATGGCAAAAATCACCACCCTTTTCCTTTAGCAAAAATCTTCAACTGGATCCAACCCAATATGTATCACAACTGAGTGTCAAGTCTCAACTGATTTATTTTATTGGCTGCTTTTTCAATTTGTGTCTCAGTGTTTGCCAAGGTCTTGAAGCAGTTAGGCTGCACTGTTCCTAAGGACTTGTGAATGATACTCAGTGGGATTTATTTTCTTGGAACAGCAGGCTCCCATATCTGTAAGTATATGATAATAAGGGATGGCTGAACCCCGTCCCCCAGCCCAAACTGGAATGGGCTCAAGTAAAATAAATATATATTTTTAGAGCTGGTATATTTAATCTGCCAATTTAGCTCTAGGTCAGCTATGACTGTAACCTCCAGATTGGCCATTCAGTGTGCCCAGGCCATGAAGATATATAGGAAACTTCAATTTCTGCAGAAGCAATGCTTTGACTTTTGGCTGGTGTCAGACAGTGGGCCCATAATAATCCCCATCACACAACAGCTGCACCAATTGTCAGCTTGTTTCCAAAGGTACAGGCTTCAAACAAAACCCCTAACCCAAGAGTGTGCACATATGTATCAGCTAGGGAACAAACATCTCATTCTTTAAAACTGGAATTCTGCCAACCAGCCGCTTGGTGGGGAAAGCAAAGCAAGAGAGTCTGAAGCCAGCCTCCACATTCCATCTCCTGATCACAGTTCCAGGTTTCTTTCTGGGGCTGTTCATGCACCCCACCTAATTGCTGTGCCAAGCATGAATAATCATGCATGCTGCACCTGTTTGCATATGTTATTCCTTATTCAGTGAAGGCTATGGAAAATCTGTATCAGTAAAAATCACAAGCCAAGCATTTAGCCGGTATCAATCTCCCCCATCCCAGCAAAAGCATTAAAAGGGGGAGAATTCTGAAGAATTGATACTGACGTCTTTTAATGTTTTCAAATGGTGGCAGCTTGGAGAAGACTGGGAGGCAAATAATGCAACCATCTTGCTGATGTTAAACTGATATGGCTATGATCACAGAACCTGGATGCAAGAATTGGGAACCTTCTATAAAATGCCTTGGGTTCCATGATGGAGGAGGGAGGAGACAATCTGCTTTCACCAGTGAGAAAAACTCTTGCTGCTCATTGGAAGAATTGAAAGCCTAGTTCAAGTGCATCTGGAAAACTGAAGCCATGGAAAAGCTCATGGCTACTTACACTATAAGCTAAACTCAGACGTGATGGTATCCATGGGTCTGACCCATAAACAACAGCATTTTAAAGTGATTTAAAGCAGCGTTTTTCAACCACTGTGCCACATTGTCTGGTGTGCTGTGGGAAAAATTCCAATTTCATCTGTAACATGCGGCTTCGGCTCACAAATAGACCAATCATTAGATTCTAATCATTAGAATGTTACGGACTATAAATGGCTCCGGTGTCACTGTTACACTGACAGGAGGAGACATTGCAGTAGATCGCCAATGCGCAGAAGAGCGCCGATGGATCTGGACTCTGGAGGATTATCGCGGACGCAGCACAGAAGAGCGCTGACTGATGGATCTGGAGGAGACATGAGCAGAAGAGCGCTGACTGATGGATCTGGATGGAGACATGAGCAGAAGAGCGCTGAATGATGGATCTGGATGGAGACATGAGCAGAAGAGCACTGACTGATGGATCTGGATGGAGACATGAGCAGAAGAGCGCTGACTGATGGATCTGGATGGAGACATGAGCAGAAGAGTGCTGACTGATGGATCTGGATGGAGACATGCGCAGAAGAGTGCTGAGTGTGATGGACAGCGGCTATCTGGAGGAGACAAGCGCAGTAGGTACTGAGTGACAGTGAGACAGGAGCAGATACTGCAGTGATGGACAAGTTTTTGAAAAGGGAAGAACTGGACTCTGAACAAAATTTGGAGCCAGATGAGAGCCCAAGTATGAGTGGGGATCAAAAGAAAGCAAAGATGGTTAGCTCAAGCAAATTCTCTGGCACAAGGCAATATAGCGAAAGCTATATTTCATTTGGATTTACTTTCACCGGAGATGCAAAGAAACCAACTCCACTGTGCGTGGTGTGTGGTGAAAAGCTATCTAACAGTGCTATGGTCCCAAGTAAACTTAAACGCCATCTCCAAACGAAACACCCTTCGCTTCAAAACAAGAATGCGGACTTTTTTGTTCGCCTGCGTGAAAACACGGAGAAACAGGCAACTTTCATGAGAAAAACCACAAAGGTAAATGAAAGAGCTCTTAAAGCTAGCTATCAAGTTGCTAAACTTATAGCCAAGTCAAAAAAGTCGCACACTGTGGCAGAGGCATTAATACTTCCCGCCTGCAAAGCTATTGTAGAGGAGATGCTCGGACCTGAAGCAGCTAAGGAAATAGCCAAAGTCCCTATCTCAGACAACACAATTTCCAGACGTATTAATGACATGTCTGCAGACATCGAAAGTGTGGTTTTTGAAAAGATCCGTATCAGTGAGAAATTTGCATTGCAACTTGACGAGTCTACTGATATCAGTGGACATGCTCAACTCTTGGCCAATGTGCGTTTTGTGGATGGTGATGCAATTAGAGAAAACTTCTTTTTTTGCAAGGCATTGCCAGAAAAAACAACAGGAGAAGAAATTTTTCGGGTCACATCAGAATACCTTGAACAAGGAGGACTTAAGTGGGAAAACTGCACAAGTGTCTGCACCGATGGAGCTGCAGCCATGGTCGGGCGCACCAAAGGCTTTGTAAGCAGAGTGAAGGAAAGAAATCCAGATGTGATTGTTACGCATTGTTTTTTACACTGTGAGGCCCTCGTAGCCAAGACTTTACCAGCAGACCTAGTTCCTGTGTTGGATGATGTTGTGCGCATGGTAAACTTTGTAAAGTCACGACCCGTGAAAAGTCGCATGTTTGCAGCTTTGTGTGAGGAGATGGGAGCGAAGCATAAAATCTTGCTGTTTCATACGGAGGTCCGGTGGTTGTCGCGTGGCAAGGTCTTGGTTCGTGTATATGAGCTGCGGGAGGAACTTAAAGTGTTTCTGACAAATGAGAGGTCAGATTACGCAAAGCTGCTTGCAAGTGATGAGTGGTGTGCAAGGCTGGCATACCTGGCAGATATTTTTCATCATCTGAATGAACTGAACACACGAATGCAAGGCCGAAATGAAAACCTGCTTACAAGTACAGATAAAATAAATGGATTCCGTTCAAAGGTGCAACTCTGGCATCAACACGTGGAAAGTGGCAATCTTGAAATGTTCACACTCACCAAGCAATGGCAAGGTGTTCACACTGCTGCACTGTGTGAGATAATAGTTAAACATTTAAAAACTCTTGAGGAGAAGTTGTCATTTTATTTCTCTTCAGTCTCCACTGAATGCCTTGACTGGGTTAGGGACCCTTATAGCTCAGCATCAGTTGGTGGAAAGGACATGACTTTACAGGAGCAGGAGGAACTAACTGAACTGAGACAAAATCGTGGTTTCAAGCTAAGATTTGCTGATCTACCTTTGGACAGTTTTTGGTTGGATACTGCCAAGGAGTTCCCCATTCTGGCAAACAAAGCTATTTTGACATTGCTCCCATTTTCCACTACATATCTGTGTGAGATGAGCTTTTCAAGCCTGATTGCTATAAAAACTACAGACAGAGAGAGACTGAGAGCTGTTGACGAAGAGCTATGTGTGTGTCTTTCTTCTATTCCTGCCAGAATACCATCTTTGTGTTCAGCCAAACAGGCCCAGGTTTCGCACTGAATAAGTAAACAGAAATATGAACAATTATAAAATAAAGTATTATTATGTCATAATAATTATAAAATAATTTCTTTGTGTTTATTTGATTTCTTTTGTGTTTATTTTGATAATAAGTAAACAGAAATATGAACAATTATATAAAAAAATTTCCTTGTGTTTATTTGATTTCTTTTGTGTTTGTGTTTATTTGATTTCTTTTGTGTTTATTTTGATAATAAGTAAACAGAAATATGAACAATTATAAAATAAAGTATTATTATTTCATAATAAAGTAATTATAAAATAATTTCTTTGTGTTTATTTGATTCCTATTCAAGAGAATTACTTTATATATAGTCAATATAGGCACAGAGTTAAATTTTTTAAACATTTTCTAATGGTGGTGTGCCTCGTGATTTTTTTCATGAAAAAAGTGTGCCTTTGCACAAAAAAGGTTGAAAAACACTGATTTAAAGTGTACAGATTCATGTTTCTTCCAAAACTTGACATAATGGGTCATCGTGAAATTGAATGTGATGGTGATTTTCTTAGAGCAGGGAAATGACTTTAATGAGCTTTTATGAACTTCTGCCAGGTTGATTAATTGCTTCCATTTGAACTCTCGTGCTCTTGCCAGGCCCGTAGCTACAGTGGGGCATCTTGGGGCCCGGCCCCCTGACTTACTGCCAAGGCCCCCTGACTTCCCATCCAGCCCAGGCATGCCCTTGGGGGGGGGTGCAGGGGTGTGTGTGGGTACCCCCTGACTTATTTAAAGGCCCTCCCCAAATTAAAAAATCCTGACTATGGGCCTGGCTCTTGCCAAATTTCACTCTCTGTCCACCCCTCCATCATCATCTTGCACTTGGCATTTTTCCAGACATGACTTCCTGGTGTTGGGCTCCTGTGTCACTCTGTGATTTTGTTCTTTAACCTTTCCCTCTTGTACTTTGTCAGCACAGAATGAGAGGTTCCTGTTTTCAGCAAGCTGCAACCTTTGCCTAAAACCACATGCAGCAGTTCTTCCTTGGATGAGAAAAAACAGGGTTCCCTTATCTTCCTTGGATCTTTCTTCTCTCTGCTGAAAAATTTGGGGACACTCAATGAAGTTGATAGGTAAGAGATTCAGGGCAAACAGAAGTATTGCTTCACTTAAATTGTAGTATTCATTTCCAGTGGCAGAAGTGACATCCACAAGCCTGTATGGATTTAAAAAGAGGTTACAGATATCTATGGAAGACAGTTTGCCAATGGGTACTAGCCATGCTGACAGAATGGAACCTCCATATTCAAAGGCAGTAATGAGAAACGATGGCTGAGGGGTGACATGATCGAGCCTTATAAGATTATGCATGGAATAGAGCAGGTAGAGAAAGAAGTACTTTTCTCCCTTTCTCACAGTACAAGAACTTGTGGGCATTCATTGAAATTGCTGAGCAGTCGGGTTAGAAGAGATAAAAGGAAGTACTTCTTCACCCAAGGAGTGATTAACACATGGAATTCACTGCCACAGGAGACAGTGACAGCTACAAACAGAGAATTAAACAGATGGAACAGAGTTCCATCAGTGGCTATTAGCCACAAGGTATAGATAGGGACTCTGGTGATAGTGATGCTCTGTATTCTTGGTGCTTGGGAGGGTCCTGGCTTGGTGCTTTTAGTGTCCTGGCTCCATTGGTGGACCTCCTGATGGCACCTGGTATTTTTGGCCACTGTGTGACAGAGTGTTGGACAGGATGGGCCATTGGCCTGATCCAACATTGGCTTCTCTTATGTTTTTACCTCTGAATACCAGTGCTGGTAGGCAATATCAAAGGCCTTGACCTCTGTGCCCTGTCTGTTGGCCCCTGGGGCAACTGGTTGGTCACTGTGTGAAACACGGTGCTGGACTCAATGGACCACTAGTCTGATCCATCATGCTCTTCTTATATTCTTAGAGGTTAATTTCAACTGGCAAAATGACATGGAAAGATCAACCCCGCTCTCCTTCCCTGCTGTGGGCTTTGATCTTAATTGAGTGGAAGCAGGGTCTTTTGGGGCTGGAGCACACTGGAGCACTGCTCTGGCAGCCCAGGCACTGGCACAAATGGCGGTGGTGGCAAGCCCCACCCCCAGTTCCCCTCACCGAAGCGCTGTGGCCCGGGGGCTGCCTGAAGAAGCCCATCACCAGCCTCCCAGGGCCCGCGCTGGAGCGCTGCAGCCCTGGGGGAAGGCATTAATGGCGATAAGTGAGGGATCTGGGGGGGTGGGAGCTTGATGGGGCCTCCCTCCCTCTCTCCATCTCTCTGCCCTCTTTCTATCCCTCCTTTCCTTCTCTCCTTTCGTTCTCTCCTTTCCTTTTCTTTCTTTCTTTCTTTCTTTCCTTCCTTCCTTCCTTCCTTCCTTCCTTCCTTCCTTCCTTCCTTCCTTCTCCCCTTTTTCTCTTTCCCTCCTTTTGTTCTTTCCTTTTCCTTTTCCCCTCCTTCTTCCCTTCTCTCTTTCCCTCCTTTCGTTCTCTCCTCTCCCTCTTTCCTTCCTTCTTTCCTTCTCTCTTCTCTCTCTCGCTTCCTTCCCTCTTTCCTCCTTTAGCCCAACTCTTCTCTTCCCTCACCCCCCCCCCGCAGGCTGGCTGGGAAAGGGAAGGGGAGGCTTTTGAAGATGACTTTCCCCCCTTTGCTTCCCCTTCTGACATCACTTCCGGTGATGTCAGGGTGGTGGTGGCATATGCTAATGAGCTATTATGCTAATAGCCTAGTAGCTCATTAGCATACCTTATGCTAATGAGCTCTTGCAGCTCTTTTTCTACGAAATGACCCCTGGATGGAAGGGAGCATTGTCACTATTAACTTTCCAATCACAGATCTTCTACAGTTTGGCCCGCAGTACAGGCCAAAGAGTTTGAGTGTGGAAATGGGCAGAGCAGATCTATGTCCCAACTCTGGCTTAGCACTTGAATCTTGTTGGGAACACTTTTAGTCATGTCATGGCAGGTAAGCAATGATATCTGTGAACAGGTGGGCAAAAAAAACAGGAAAGAGAGGAAGGCAAGGGACATGCACATTCTGGAATGGCAGCTTTCTCAGTGAAAACTGCACATCCCAGAAATTCAGCAAAGCAATATTTTATATACTTCTGGACAGGGCTCTTTTTGTAGCAGGAACTCCTTTGCATATTAGGCGACACAACCCTAATGTAGCCAATCCTCCAAGAGCTTACAGTAGCCCCTGAAAGAAGAGCTCTGTAAGCTCTTGGAGGATTGGCTACATTAGGGATGTGTCACCTAATATGCAAAGGAGTTCCTGCTGCAAAAGAGCCCTGCTTTTGGAACATGAGTTCAGCTGCATGGCTATTGAAGTTTACAAACCTTTCAGTTGTATGAACAGTAATTTTTAAAAAATCATCCAGAAAGAGCTTGAGGGGGGACAAAACCCCCTACTTCTCCAGTGGTTGCCATGGACCCAGTTAGCAATGAGCATAACAGTGTTCACTTTCTCTTTGTGTCTGGTATGATTTATTTAGCTTGGAAATGAATGCTAGCCAGCCCTGCCCCTTCAACCCTTTGTTTAATGCAGTACTCAAATTATATTAGGAAAATGGAAAGAAGAGCCTCTTCCTAGTTAATACAATTATGAAAGGTGCACTTTGCATTGCAAATGCCAGCTAAGCATCCCTCTCTTCTTGGTGTGGTGCCTCCCTGCTGCATAAGTCCTTTCTTATCCTGAAATATTTCTCTGAGCAAGGTTGCTCTTCTCCTGAGTTTAGATAGGAGAAATTAATTCTGCTATTGATGTAGTATTTGTGAAGTTTATTGTATATTTGCATCACACTCTGAACTTCTGATGGATGTTTCTGTATTGATTAACATTATGAAAAAGCAATCTGGGTGGGACCTGGCATACAATTGCATAAATGGCATTTTTGTCTGGGATGACCTCTCGTTTATTGGTTAAAGAAAAAAGAGAAGAGGAAAGTCTTATTTTTATGAATTGATACATAGTATGCAATGGGTAGACAAAATCTGGCCTATGAGACTCGGATAATTCTAGAACAAACCCAAAACACTCTAGGCATTGACAATTCATGCATGTAGTTCACTGAAAGCTGCAGCCCTATATCTCCTCTGCAAGAGTTAAGGACACAGAGCAGCTGTGATGAATTACAGTGTCTATCTGTTTCAGCATTCTTTTACACAGGAGCCCATCAAATGCCTACAAGGAGGGGAATAGAGGCCAAAGCTGCCTCCTGTTGCTGCCTACCTGCTCTGGTATTCAGCAAGTTACCATTTCTGAACATGGATGCTGCGTGTAGCCGTCTGTCTAAATGCCATTGCTTGACTTACCCTCCATTAATCTGTCTAATCACTACTAAGGTAGTGCCCACAGCACTACAGGCCACAAGACAATCACGCTTAGTAACACAAAACATATGGTGCGATGCCATCACATTCCTTCTTTCTCTGCTCCTCTGACCTACAGTTCTTGAGTAGTACTGATCTATTCCAGTTAAGAATAAGAGGAAGAAAGGAAGAATTCAAGCCAGAGAGGACAAGCCACACATACCGTCACATTGTAACTGGACCTAGTGAGCTTCGTGGCCATCTGGGGATCTGAACCCAGCTTCCTATTCTCCCACTGGCTTTGCCCACTTCTGCTCCACTGAGCGGGGGTGGGGGGAGTAGAACTCTGGATGGGAGAATGGTGGCAAGTGTTGCCACACTGATACTATGAGATCCCTTTCAATACACCCTGGCAGCCCCTTAGCCATGAAATTTTGGGTGGAGGGAGGGGGTGGGGGGGCACATGCCACCAATGTTGTGATGTCACCTGTAAGTGACCCGATGATTGGCCAGTTCTCCTTCTCCCTTTCCATTCGCAAAGGAGCCTCCTGCACACCAGGAATGAAGAGGGAGAAGGAGAGCTAAGGAGGCAGGCAGGGAAGTGGGCAATGAGCAGTAGCCCACACTGGTGCCTCACTGCACCTGCACCAGCCCGCCCAGCTGCCACACTGCTGCTGAGGGAGAGCTATGGAAGCAGGCAGGCATGTCTCTTTACTAATGGGGCTCCTGGGGTGAGGGGAGGGAGGAGGGTCTGGCATCCTCCCAGGGAGAGCTGGAAATTATCCATGCTGGCACTACCCCCAAAAACCACCCCCCCATGGCTACAGGCCTGCCTGGAAGTGGTAATTGCTTGAGATGATGCTCTAGCATGCACCCAAAATTGTGGTTAAACCATAGCATTCTAGGTGAATGCTAGAGCACCACTCCCTATACAGTGACATTACTTCCAGGTTGTGCCCACAGGTTGCTAGCCTCTAGTCTTAGCCTGGCTGTCTAACTGCTATACTTTATTAGGTCTTAGATGGCATCAGGCTGTTACCTGAAGGTTTGCTGAATATTTGAACATAGAGATTTAGCAATCCTTAATGTGCAATGGTTACAGTCACTTCTGGTTTGCCTCTAAATCAATTACCACCTTGTCCTGCAGAATTCCAGATGTTGATTTCCCCTTCTCTCCTTTGCCTACCCCTCAGAGGGATAGGAGGCAACCTGAGCCCAGTGGCCTCAGCTTTGGGTGATGTCTGGGCAGACCAGGAGAACCCCGAGCCAAGAGAAGACGGAGACACCATGAAGAGCCAAGTGAGTCCCCTTCAGTGAGGCAAGAATTGTTGGGACCCTATGGAGGATGCAGCTGGAATGAGGCCCAGAATGGAGGCAAAGCTGGGTGGAGTGGTTGCCCCACCTGATGTTGAGAGTAGAGGACAGAGGCAGGTCCTGTGGGAGCATCTCCCATTGAGTGCAACCACAGGTCCTCTCAACTGTTCCTATGAGGGATGATTGGAATTGGTGGGAGAGGGGAACAGGGCTGATCAGGAGGCTCATTAAGCCAAGCGGCTCAGGCAGGCCAGGGACGAAGAGTGCACATCTCTCAGAGAGGGCAACCCCAAAAGTGCATGAGCAACCCCCCATTCAGCTACATCTGAGGCTTGCCAATCTGTTGCAACCAGCTAAAAATCACATCCCAGAGACCCTGATCCCCCAGCAGACTGCCTGGAGGAGGCAGGACCTGACAGGCCTTTTTCAGGTGAATCCTGTTTTTTCCAAGTCTTTCTGGGGATGGGGAAAAGATTCCAGCTTGGATGGAGTCTTGAGGAGAAAGCCTTGAGCGGTGTGCCATAGACAAGGTGTTTGCAAATGTTGCTCAGTGTGGAAATAGATGCAGCTCTTTAAAACTAAACTAAAATAAAAACATGGCCCAAATCCATGTTGAATGCATGAAAGGAACAGTAAAAATCCAGGAAATAAATAGGGCCTGCAGGTGTGCCTGAGGAGTCTCTTTAGATGCCCAGTCTCCGTGTAGGAGAGAAACAGAACCAACAATTACATATGGAAAGAGAACAGTGTAGTAGTTATTCAGGCTCACCACTTAAGATCTTCAGATCTGCCCCACCCACCCACCCCCACACACAGACACACTTGGAGGTGAGGCATGTGGCAACAGAAGATAGAGTTCTTCAGTGGTGGCCACCTGTCTTTTGAATACCCTGCACCTACAGCAATGGTCAGTCCAGTGGTCAGGACCCTCAGATGGATTGCAGTCCCATCCACTTAGTCATGAGCCCTAATTGAGCTGCCACCTTTTTGCTGCCTCACAGAAGGATCTGCTATAAGTGCACATGCATTGAGACCAAGGTCACCACATCTCTTTTTCGTGTGCATGCTGAGAGAAGCACATTGGCCCTGACCTTCTTTGGCTTGTTCCTCACTATGGCATATGTCCTGGTACACAGCTTGTATATCCTGTCCAAAAGTCTCTGGAGGTCTTGGCCTTGTCACTGAAGAAGTACTAATTCTGGCTCCCCCTTTTCCTGTTCTGTGACTCTGATGTGGATCTAAGGTTAATGAATTCTTGGTGCTGGCAGGGAAACCTTCACCAGCACTTCTGTCTTCCTGGCAGTGTTCAGTGGAGCAGCAGAGGGGATGGCAGAAATGTTGGATATTGTATCTCTGCATGCAAGAGAAACTGGGATGGAAAGGGTTAAGAGAATTCTCTCACTTGGGTATACTTAGCAGTTGGCTACACCTTCTCATTGGTTAGATGCTGAGCCTCTTTGGCTGTTGCTTGCCTTCTCTTTCACCTTAGGTAGGACCTCTCTTATTCCCTCTCTTACCTGGGCTTGAAGCTATAGCAAGTTAACCTTTTTTGAAGTTAATCTGTTCACAATAAGTTAGATGTACTTATATGAATAAGTTATGTAAGATGTGCTTCTATTTTTCTCTGAACAGCATTTTCCCCTTAACCAGGAAATATTGAGGATTGGGAATACTACATAAAGCTTCTGTGTTTCCACGGCTTCCAAGGCAATTTATTTTTTTACATTTAACCCAATAGGTTATGAGCCCAGAGACTATCAGATGCATAGATTAAGTTTAATGTTTAAAAATAACTCAAAATTTTTGATTAGCAGATCCCCTTGTTGTTGTTTAGATCTTTAAAATTTCTCCATTGTTCGTCTCCACATTGCTGTGATAAAGATGGCTGAATCAAACAGGTATCTGGAGATACCAAAACTTACTGCTGAAAACTATAGAAGCTGGCTTAAAAGATTTCATATATTTCTTGAAGCAAAAGGAGCTCCTGGAATCCTTGAGGAAGAAAAACCAACAGAGAAATGCAAGGAATTAGGCTTTTGGATAATCAAAAAAAGGGATTGCCAAGAACTTTATTATGGGATCATTGGATGATAGTGAGACTTCCATGTTCCATGAAAAATCTCAGACTACAAAAGAAATGCTTAAGAGCCTAGAAGAATCTTTTGGGTTTACTAGTTGTCACGCCCCCCATGGCCCCCAGGTGTCCAGCCCCCAATGGCCATTGCTGAGAACTCTACTGGCATGGAGGCAGAGCCTTTCCTTCTCCCGTCCTTGACATCAGGCCGGAGCCAGGGAGGCTGGTGGGGTCACTGGAGGTGAGGAGATGACGGCCTCAAATGGCGGGGTCAGCAGGGGAGTTTCCACATCCCCCTTCCCGCCCTGGTTCTGGCCTCTCTCACCGCGGGGTCTGCGATTCTCTCTCTGATGCCTTCTTCAGCCCTAACCCCAGCCAGCCCAGTGCTCATCCTCCCCAGCCGTCTCCCCGAGTCCTCCTTTTATTACCCCCTCCATTCCCCTCTGCTCCTCCTGTCCGTTCGCCCTGCCCCCTCCTAAAAGCGGGGATGCCCAGCCTGCAGCCACCGCCCCTGCTTGCTCCGTGCTGGCCCAGCCCCCTGGCTGGTGTTCTCCGTGCGTCGGCTGCTCCCCCAAGGCATGCCCACTGCACCGGACAGCCGCGCACTCGGCGGGCCGGGTCTCGCTCTCCCCGCCCGCCGTCCCTCCGGCTCTTCGACCTCGGCCCCTGCACTAGCCAAGGCCCACCTGGTGTGCTCGACGCACTCCCCCGGGGCTCCGGGGGGGGCGGTAAGTGTCTTGTCCACAGTGGGGGGCTTGGCGGGGCTTGTCGCCACGCCGAGGCCACTGCAGCTTGCGTTGTCCTGGCAAGTGCCGGGACACTAGTATTAAATCACAAGAAGTATGGTTAAGAAAACTTTGCAAAACCAGGTTACATAACATGGAAAATTGTGAAAAATATGCATCTGAACTGAGGCAGGTTTTTTAAAATCTAGCAATCTATGACTTTAATCTAAAAGAATCATAGAACCATAGAATGTTAGAGTTTGAAGGGAACTTGCAGGTCATCTAGTCCAACTCCCTGCACTCTGCAGGAGCATAGCCGAAAGATAGCCCTACAACATACCTGAAAGATGGTCGTCCAGCCTCCACTTGAAAACGTCCAGCGAAGGAGCATCCACCACCTCCCGAGGCAGTCTGTTCCACTGCTTAACCACTCTTACAGTTAGGAAGTTTTTCCTAATATTTAGCCGGTAATGACTCCCTTGTAACTTCCACTCATTAGATCTGGTCTTGTAATCCGGAGCAAGAAATAATAGATCTGCTCCATCTTCTACATGACAGCCCTTCAGATACTTGAAGACTGCAATCATGTCCCTTCTAAGCCTTCTCTTTCCCAGGCTAAACATACCCAACTCTTTCAGCCTTTCCTCCTAAGACTTGGATTCCAACCCTCTCACCATTCTGGTTGCCCTTCTCTGGACACGCTCGGGCTTGTCAACATCCTTCCTAAAATGTGGTGCCCAAAACTGGACACAGTACTCCAGTTGAGGCCTGACCATAGCAGAATAGAGTAGGACTACTACCTCCCGTGATTTGGACACAATGCTTCTGTTAATTCATCCTAAGATTGCATTAGCTTTCTTCGCAGCCACATCACACTGCTGGCTCATGTTTAGCTTGTTATCAACCAGAACACCTAGATCCCTTTCACATGTGCTGCTGTCAAGCCAAGTCCCTCCCATTCTATATCTGTGCCTTTGATTTTTTGTACCTAAGTACAGGACTTATGTCTATTGAAATTCATTTTATTTGTCTCAGCCCACTGTTCCAGCCTATCTAGATCATTTTGAATCCTGACTCTGTCTTCTTCAGAATTAGCAATCCCACCCAGCTTTGTGTCATCTGCAAATTTGATAAGCATCCCCTCTATGTCTTCCTCCAGGCCATTTATAAAAACATTGAACAACACCGGGCCCAGGACCGAGCCCTGTGGCACTCCACTCGAGACTTCCCTCTGCATAGACACAGAGCCATTTACGAGCACTCGTTGGGTATGATTTTTCAACCAACCATGAATCCATCCAACAGTTGCACCATCCAGCCCACACTTAGATGAGCAAAAGGCAAATTTTTATGCTTGGGAATTGGGGTGAAGATTCTTCTGTGTTTGTGAGTGTGCAGATCAAAACCAAAAGAAAGACACAAAAACTTTCAAGCGGACACTAAAAGAATTGCAGGAGGAATGCTCAAAATGGCTTGTTGAATTTGAATCACTGAATGGCTCAAGTTACATTTCTAGAAAGAACTTGAAAAAGCAAGTCCCACCAAGAGAAAGCGAGAAAAACTAATTACTGTGTTGCTTTAATTACAACAAAAGGGGTCACTTTGTAAAGGACTGGAGAAAGCCACCAGCTAATGGTAGTTTTTCTAAGATGCCCAGAAACAGCACACAAGACAAAACTACCACCAGGAAAGAATCTTCTTGGATGCAAGTAGGTGTTTAAGGTCAAACGAAATACAGACAGAAATATGGAATGCTACAAAGCAAGATTAGTTGCTAAAGGCTTCTCACAAAAATACGGTCAGGACTTTGATGACACCTTTGCACTGATGGTAAAGGACAGTACAATCAGATTACTTTTGAGCCTAGCAGTGTCCAAGAAGATGCAGGTCAAACATCTAGATGTAAAGACAGAATTTCTTCACAGAGAGAGTATTTATTTATTTATTTGATTAATATACTGCCCTCCCCATGGGATGGCTCAGGGCAGTTTACAACAATTCTTAATATAATACCATTAAAACAGCCATTAAAAGACAATTTAAAACAATAAAACCCTAAAATACCATGCAACAGCTAGTTCCGATGTAAATCAGCTCATTTGAAATTCAGCAGCACCCCGATATTGGGATCCAGGATGATCTGTGTATGGAGCAGCCAGAAGGTTTTATTTATTTTGGGGGTTTATTCTGCCCTCCCCAAAGCAGGCTCAGGGCAGATCACAAGACTGAGTCCAAGACTTGCTACAATAAAATCATATTAAAATCATTAAAACAATAAACAATAAAATTCACACTGGTAGCAGCAGTTTTATATAAATCTGAATTGGGATCTAGATAGACGCCTGCCACCTCACCCAAAGGCCTAGTGGAACAGCTCCATTTTGCAGGCCCTGTGGAACGATAGAAGGTCCTGCAGGGCCTTGATCTTCAGTGGGAGCTGATTCCACCCAGCCAGAACCAGGGGGGAGAGAGCTCTGGCTGGGTGGAAGTCTAGGCTAAGCAGACATCTTTTCATCCGGGGGAAACCAGTAAGTGTCAATCCTGTGAGTGCAATGCTCTTTGAGGCACATATGAGAAGAGGCGGTCCTTCAGATATGTTGGTCCCAGGCAGGGGTCATTTAAAGTGGCACTCCGCCAGTTAAAAGCACAGGCGGCAGCAGCAAGCCCCACCCCCAGTTCCCAGCAGAAGCGCGAAGCAGCACATGTAGCATTCCTCAATGGTTACCATGCAAGCACACAGGGCAAGCTCTACCATTAGGCCAACCTAGGGGCACAGGCATCAGGGGGCACAGAATTGACGGCAGGGGTGGGACTACCTAGAGAGACCAGTCTGGAGCACTGTCGGGGATGGGATCGGTGCCGGTGGTGGATGCATGGTGCTCCTCCATCTCTGCTCCCCCCGGGAGATGGAGGAGCCAGCTCATCCGATCCCATCCCCGACAGTGCTCCAGACTGGTCTCTGGGTCCACCCCTGCCAAACTGATGGCCTAATGGTAAGAGCTTGCCCTGTCTTCTTGCATGGTAACTGCGGGAGCTGGGGGTGAAACTGCTGCTGCCGCCTGTACTTGGCTGGCAGGTCACCATAAATGACCCACCTTGGGACAACATATCTGAAGGACCACCCTCTGCTGCTGCCTCAAACGTTGACCTTGCTGGTTTCCCCGGATGAAAAGATGTCTGCTTGGCCTAGACTTCAGCCCTCTCTTTCACCTGGTTCTGGCTGGGTGGAAGTCTAGGCTAAGCAGACATCTTTTCATCCGGGGGAAACCAGTAAGTGTCAATCCTGTGAGTGCAATGCTCTTTGAGGCACATATGAGAAGAGGCGGTCCTTCAGATATGTTGGTCCCAGGCAGGGGTCATTTAAAGTGGCACTCCGCCAGTTAAAAGCACAGGCGGCAGCAGCAAGCCCCACCCCCAGTTCCCAGCAGAAGCGCGAAGCAGCACATGTAGCATTCCTCAATGGTTACCATGCAAGCACACAGGGCAAGCTCTACCATTAGGCCAACCTAGGGGCACAGGCATCAGGGGGCACAGAATTGACGGCAGGGGTGGGACTACCTAGAGAGACCAGTCTGGAGCACTGTCGGGGATGGGATCGGTGCCGGTGGTGGATGCATGGTGCTCCTCCATCTCTGCTCCCCCCAGCAGCGAGGTCCTGCTGCGCTCCTTTCTGCCGGAGCTCCATCGAGGCTGGCCATCATGGGCGGAGAAGCTGCAGCCATGACAAGTCTGTACAGAGCCCAGCAGTGTTTCTGGGCGGGAGAAGGAGGAGGTGCCGCCAGGAGTAGGAGGGGAGCCAAGCTGGGAGAGAACCTGAGTGAAGAAGACACCAGAGGAGAGGCCCAGTCTCCCTCGGCCAGCCACAGGTAAAGAGCCCTGCCAGGAGTGCACAGCAGACCCACTGGATGTCATTGGTGGCACCCTGTGGCCCTCCAAGCAGGAGGTGCCGCTTTGGGATGGGGGAAGGAGGCAGGAAAAAACAAACACACAAAAAAGTTTGTAGCTGCTCTGTTAGTTCCCCACCGGGTGCAGTCTGGAGGCCTGGGTTTCTTTCCATTTCATCCCGAGCTGGATGAAGCAGAGAAGTAAGGGCATTCCAGAGTCGCTCGCTTTTATTGATGTGGGGGATGCTGAATGGGACTTTCTGCACCTCCCCACTAAATTATAACAAAGAGAGGAGGAAGAACTGTTGAGTGTCTTTTCTTATCTCTGCGAGATGTACATTCCCAGCCTGGATTTGAATATGGCCAGCCTGGGCCTGAGAGCTCCTAAAGAGGTAGGGAAATGGCTCTGTGATGTCTTTCCTTGCTGTTTTCATAGGAGGAAATCTAAGCATTACAATTCCAGTAGCCTGATGAAGTCTATAGAGATGCAGATCATGTTTGCTCAGAATACATTATGTAGACATTAGCATGTGGTAGATGAGCTTCTGTCTGTGGTGGGGCTGATTCAGAACACTGCTGTGGTTCAACATGAGTGATCCGCCAGTTCTCTTCTGACCGCCACGCTGTTAACAGCCTTTTCGTCGGTCGGTGTTCTTAGTTTTTTTCCTCACTTTGGGAATTGTCATTTTTCTTCATTTTCCTTCATTTATTGGATGACTCTTCTTACTTTCTTGATCTTGAGGAACTCGAAGGAAGAGGGGTGAGAGCTTTCCTGGGTCTTCAGACAGCCCCCCCTTCCCTCAAGCCTGATAGTTTTGTTTATGAATAAGAAGTGGGGGTGCTTCAAGAGGTGTGTCTCATGTGGGAGTAAGTTGGCTCAGAGGGATGAACACACACTCTGTATAATTTGCTTGGGTGAATCTCATCGTTCAGAAGGTTGCACTCTCTGTGTGAAGTTCTCTAATCAGACGCTCAAAAATAGAGTGGCAAGACTGAAAGTCAACTGAAAGTCGCCCTTTGGGAATCGGTGCTCGCCCCACCGAAGTCACCCATGTCGACCGAACCTCCTCAGAGTTCGTCTGCATCGACTGAGCCCCCACCGCGATTGTCCACATCAACGCCAATATCAACAGAGATTCCCTCGGCACCGAAACCACCTTGACAAGTTAAGTCTGCTTCTGATTTGGGACCCACCCTCTAAGAAGCATTCGTCTAAATCTGTCTCTTCTGCCTCCGCGCCGGTGAAGAAAAAGAAGAGGGAAAAGTCAGAGAAGCCTGGCTTTCATAAGTCTTCCGGTAGGGACCCACAGAAGTCTCACACACTGAGCAGCGTGGTAATCCCTAAGGGCTCTGCACTGCCTACCACAGTCGCATCCCCTGTCGGTGTATTCATTCATACTGGAACTGCCTAAGGTGCAACCAGCACCCCTGATTGAGATACTCGACTCTCCAGTCAGGCAGCTGAACCCTCCGGTATTGGAGATGAACCTTGAACAGCATCCTCTGTTGGTATCAGCCTCCGAAGCTGATGATGATGTCATGGCTGATTATGCTGTAGGCCACCGCTCTCCGTCGGTGTTCTCTTGGGCCAGTGACCACTCTGGCCCTGACTGTCATCACCGACCTGATGACCGATCCCGCTCTCCCATCCGTGCGGACAACCAAGGTCGATGGGATGAGTATCCGGTCTGTCCTAGATGACACCAATCATCCCGTTCTCCCAGGAGAGAATATTCGTCCAAACCACTTACAGGTCCAGGCTCTCGTTCTTGATACCAGCATCACCCATCCACGTTTCCTCCATGGGATCACAGTCATCATATGCCGTACTGGTTCTCCTCGTACCTTCTATCGGCATCGATACCCTGGCTGATGCCTATGAGGCCGGATGACTGGGACCGCCATTCCCACCGTGGCAACCTAGAAGTGACATTGTCATGTTGCACAATGCTCTAAGAATTTCCCTTATCTGTATAGTTTTTATCAGAGAGTTTTTGAGAGACCCTAAAATATAATGTGACATCACTTCCAGTTATGCAGCTGTGAGCACCCCCTGCAGCTGGTTCACCTTTGTCACCCTCCTTCATGGTGCTGTTCCTGGAGAGGCTCCCCGGGTTTCAGAATCAGGGTGTGGGTAAGGGTTGTTAAACCCAACCCTCTTTCCTGAGAGAGCACACAGCCTTAACACTAAGCTCCATATCTCTTCATTCCTTCTCCCCCAGCCTGTACTTCACCCTCTTCTTGAGACTGGGCCAATCCTTCCCTGGCCTTCAGACTGGCTTGGCCAGGGCGTGTCCTTTTGTCCTTCCCCTTGTCCAGGTGCTTGTCATTAGCCTTTAACTGAGACCTCTGGCCAACTGCCCAAGATTCCCTGTTGTGGTGAGTAGACTGCAGGCTCTTCATCGCTTACTGATTATTGCATTGGCAGGTGACTAGCAGTTTTTGCAGGAGCTGGCTCCTGGGCTTCCCAGGTGGTTTAAGATCCTGCCTCAACACGACTGTGTCCCCAGCTCATGCCATGACGGGTCTTCCCCCCTCTGGATCAGGTAAGTTTTTATATTTCAATTTCTTTTTCTTGTTTTATCTGTTTTCTTTTGTTTGTATACTCCTCAATAGTTTTCTTTTTTGCTTTTAAAAAAATCTGAAGAAAACTCATTTTTTAAGAAAAGAAAGCTCAGAGGAATGATGAACCATAAAAAGACAACAAATGGAAAACAGTGTGGCACTAAAGCTCAGAGGAGAAGACAGCACCACAATTCGGCACCCAGACTATGGAAAAATCCCTGTGTGAAAGGACTCGTGCTCAGTGCATGGATAACCTATGAGATGGCCCTGGGAAGTCCACAAACACATGATCCTACCTTATACATCCTTATTCTATTTCCCAGAGTTTTTTTTTCTGTGTGGATACCTATTCCCACCAACCGGGGCCTCACTCTCCCCCAACAGCTCTTCCTACATAGTCAGTAGACTTCCTGGGTTTGTAGAAAAATCCAAAAAGTGAGAAAATCCCTTCAGGGACGGTTGAATTCCCCCCAAAACCTTTTGAAATGGTCTCTGCAGGGACCTAACTCCAGGCATCAACAGTGAGAGATGATTAGAACGTTGGGGGGGGGGGCTTCTGACTGGCTCTGTCAGTAAAGGGTGGGGAAAAGGCCCTTTCTTTCCAGGCCTCTTTTGGCCTTGGAGGGAGGGGGAGGGAGCCTTGGGGCCAGGCTGGGGGATTCCTAGAGGTTTTGTGGTGGAGTGCAAGGAGGGCAGGATTTGGGGAAGAGAGAGGCCTCAGCTGGGTATCATGCCACAGAACCCACCCTCCAAAGAAGCCATTTTCTCCAGGGAGACAGATCCCTGTTGTTCACAGATCTCTGGAGTTCACTCTCCGGGCCCCACTTGGAGGTTGCCAACCCTAGGCCTGGCAAGCAGTCTAGGGTTGCCAGGTCCCCCCATGGGCACTGGCAGGGGATGGGGGTAGTGGGGTTGCCAGCTCCAGGTCTGGAAACTCCTGGAGATTTGGAGATGGAGCCTGGGGAGGACAGGGACCTCAGTGGGGTACAATGCCCTAGAGTCCACCCTCCAAAGCATCCATTGTCTCCAGGGGAAGTTATCTCAGTAGTCTGGAGCTGAGCAGTAATTCCAGGGGATCCCCAGATCCCACCTGGAGGCTGGCATCCCTAGGCAGCACCCGCTGGGTGACTTGATACCACCTAATTTGCATGACTCAACTTGGCCTGGCTACTTGCTGCTGTATGAAAGCCAGCAGTGGTGCAGCAGTTAGAGCTTCAGAGTAGGGTCTGCAAGACCCAGGTTCAGATCCCCATATTGCGGTAGAAGCTGACTGGGTGATTTTGGACCAGTCACATACTTTCAGCCTAACCAACCTCACAGGGTTGTTGTGCAGATAAAAAGGAGGTGAGAATAATGTAAGCTGCTTTGGTCCCCACTGTGGAGAAAGACTATAATTTTCCTTGGTAGTAGCTGTGGGGGAGGGGAGTGGAGACGAAAAGCTGAAGGCAGATAAAGGTTAAGTTGGCTGTTGGGTGGGAAGGAAATAGGGTTGCCAACTCTGGATTGGGAAACTCCTGGACATTTAAGGGGTGGATCCTGGGGATGGTGGGGTTTGAGGAGGGGAGGAACTTCAGACCGGTATAATGCCATAGACTCCACCCTCTAAACCAGGTGTTTCCTCCATGAGAACCACCATTGCCAGCCTCTGGGTGAGGGCTGGAGATCACCCAGAATTACAACTGTTGTCGGGGTGACAGAGATCAGTTCCCCTGGATAAAATGGCTGCTTTGGAGGGTTGAGTCTATGGCTCCACCCCCAGAAGGGAGAAAGAGTGTGAGATAGGTAAGGGTAGAGGGGAGGAAACAAAGGTGTGAGGAATGGGATGATCATCCTGCAAGTTTCTTGCAGGTCTCCACTTGTCCTTATTCTAATTGCCAAAATATACGGATACCTATTCCCACCAACAGGGGGCTCACTCTCCCCCAACAGCTTTTCCTGCTAGTCAAAAAGTGAAAAAATCTCTTCAGGAAGGTTGAATTCCTCAAAAAACCTTTTGAAATGGCCTCTGCAGGGACCTAACTCCAGGCATCAACGGTGAGAGATTAGAACGTTCAGGGATGGGGGTGGGTGGGAGGCTTCTAACTGGCTCTGTCAGTAAAAGAGTGGGGGAAGGGCCCTTTCCGGGCCTATTTTGGCCTTTCAGGGAGGGAGGGAGGGGCCAGGCCTCACAAGAGTTGCCAGTGCCAGGCTGGGTGATTTCTAGAGATTTTGTGGTGGACTCTAAGGAGGGCTCGGTTTGGGAAGGGAGAGGCCTCAGCTGGGTATAATGCCACAGAGCCCACCCTCCAAAGCAGCCATTTTCTGCAGGGAGACAGACCTCTGCTGTCTAGAGTCCAGTTGTAATTCTGGGGGGTCTCCAGGGCCCATTTGGAGGTTGGCAACTCTAGGCCTGGCAGTAGTCTAGGGTTGCCAGGTCCCCCCTGATTTGTATGACTCACCTAACCTCGGCTGCTTGCTACCATTCATCAGCAGCCACCCTATGAAAGCCAGTGAGGTGCAGCAGTTAGAGTTTCAAAGTAGGGTCTGCGTGACCCAGGTTCAGATCCCCATCTTGCAGTGGAAGGTGACTGTATGATTTTGGACCAGTCACATATTTCAGCCTAACCAACCTCACAGGGTTGTTGTGCAGATAAAAAGGAGGAGGGAATAATGAAAGCAGCTTTGGCCCTCACTGTGGAGAAAGACTGTAATTTTCCTAGGTAGAGGCTGGGGGTGGAGATGGAAAGCAGAAGACAGAGAGGCAGATAAAGGTAGGTTGGCTGTTGGTTGGGAAGAAAATAGGGTTGCCAACTCCAGGTTGGGAAATCCCTGGACATTTGAGGGGTGAAGCCTGGAGAGGGTGGGATTTGAGGAGGGGAGGAACTTTGGACTGGTGTAATGCCATAGACTCCACCCTCCAGCCATTTCCTCCACGAGAACCACCATTGCTAGCCTCTGGGTGAGGACTGGAGATCACCCAGAATTACAACTGTTGTTCAGGTGAAAGAGATCAGTTCCCCTGAATAAAATGGCTGTTTTGGAGGGTTGAGTCTATGGCATCATACCCTGCTGAGGCTGCTTGCCTCCCCAAGCCTCACTGTCCCAAGGCTCTACCCCCAAATCTCCAGGAATTTCCCAACTTGGAGCTGGCAGCCCTAAGGTGAATTGATCTCTGTAGCTGGGAGATCCGTTGTGATTCCCAGAGTGCTGCCACTGCTGCTGTGGGGGGAGAGGAAGCAGGTGGGTGGCTGAGAGCACTGCCACCACTGTTGCTGCTGCTCTGCAGAGTGGGAGAGGAAGCAGGCAGGAGGCTGGGAGAGTGATGGGGGCAGAAAGAAAGAATGATGGGGTGGGGGGCAGAAAAACAAAGAGAAAGATGACAGATCAGAAAGAGAGAGGAAGTCACATGCATGGAGCAGAAAGAGAGTAAGAAAAGGGGGGCAGAGGGGAGAAATAGTGTGAGAGAGGTAGGGGGCGAGCAGAGGAAGCAAAAGTGTGATGAATGAGATAACCATCCCACAAGTTTCTTGCGGGTCTCCACTTGTATATGGTCTATTTAGGTCAGGATTGTCTACTCTTCACTGTCAGCGGCTCTCCAATGTCTCAGGTTGAAGTCTTTCACATCATCTCCTACCTGACTGTTTTAACTGGAGAGGCCAGGGAGTGAACCTGAGACCTTCTGCATGCAAAACAGATGCTCTACCACAGGGCTATGGTCCCCTTCCTCTAAAGCAGGGCATGAAGACACTTGCCCAGTTGTGCATGCCAGCCTATGCAAGTGGGGGAGTGTCAGCAGGTCCTCTGTTCCATTTTCAGGTTGAGGAATGCATTTAAAAGCGCCTCCAGAGTTGTTTGCTGGTCCACCTTGAAGACAGCAGTTATGCACACATACAGCCCCAAACCTTGCTATTTTCATTTAGTTTGTGCACCCCCCCCCCGCAAACATCAGAGGATCTGGCTTTTCCTTTTCCTGTTTTGATGGTGCTGTTATAACATGAAAGGAAGAGATCCAGCGGGAGTCTCTCCCCCCTGCCCTGATTGCCGTTGTTCGGAAGCCCGGTGTTGTCAGCTAGCACTTATCTTGGTCTGAAATTTCCAGAATGATTCATTTGAATTCATTATGGGGCATGGACAGCAAGGGAAATGTACTTGTAATTAGACAGCAGGAAAACAAGACACCACTTTCAAGGCAGCGTGGGTCCATGCTTCCTCTCCTCCTCCTCCTTCTCCACCTCTTCCACCCACTCTCTGTTTCCTCTACATCACTGCAAAAGAACCATTTTCCCCTTAGCCTTGTGTTCCTACAAAATATATACAATGAAGCCTGGCCTTCAAAAATTTCTGAGGCAAGCCCAGAACCATCATACAGGCAGGGTTGTCAGCTGCTTCTCATTCCAAGAAATGTTTCCCGCTATTTACAGTGAAAATGGAGCACTCCTTTTCAGGTTCATAAGAAATATTCTGTGTTCCATTCCGCTCCTACACTAACTGCCACACATGGCACCCACAGCAGCAGGTGGCAGTCCTCATGCACATGTTATTTTCTTGTGGTCCTACAATGTCCTTCATGCAGCAAAACTGCAGACTCTAATAGAGGACTTGGGAACAGGGAATGAAGTGATTGTGGCAGACACTTCCTCTGATGAAGTAAACTCACCTTCTACCTGATTGGGCCAGCCTTTCAAGGTCATTTGCATATGAAGGCTGATTGGGCCTCGCTCCATTCCACACGTCATCCTCTCTACCCCTATAGCCAGTTGGAAATACAGAGGTCGTTTGCATATGTGGCCTGATTGGCCCTTGCCTCTAACATTCTAAACAGTTTGCTGTTGCTGTTGGGAATCATTGAATGTGTCCTGAGGTAAAATACATCTCCCAATCTTCCCCTAAATGTTCACTGGGGTTGCCAGTCTCCCTGTGGGGCCCAGATATCTCCTGGAAATCACTCTGTTCCCCAGCACATCATTTGCCCTACAGAAAATTTCCCAGCTATTAAAGCTGATCTCCAAGATGAACAAAATCAGTTCTCCTGGAGACAATGGCTGCTTTGGGCAGTGAACTCCATGGCATTATATCCTGGTGAGGTCCCTCTCCACCTCAATCCCTGCCCTCCCCAGGCTCTACCCCTCAATTCTACAGGCCTGGCCATCCCCTTAGTATTGCCAACCTCCAGATGGCACCTGGAGATCTCCAAGATCAGTTCTCCTGGAGAAAATGGCTGCTTTGGGCAGTGGACTCTATGGCATTATACCCTGCTGACGTCCCTCCCCACCCCAACCCTCCCCGTCCCAGGCTCTACCTCTTGGAACCCAAACCCCGTCCTCCTCTTCCAGACCCTTGGAACCCAGGAAACATGGCACAGAATGAGGTGCTTTTCTACCTTAGATGCCACTGCATAGCCCCAAATCATAGCCCCTGGAGATCTCCAGCTATTACAACTGTTCTCCAGATGACCAAGATCAGTTCTCCTGGAGACAATGGCTGGTTTGGGCAGTGGACTCCATGGCATTATACCTTGCTGATGTCCCTCCCCAGCCCAAAGCCTGCTCTCCCCAGACTCTACTCCTCAAATCTACAGGTATTTCCCAACCCAGAGTTGGCAACCCTGTAACTGGCTATGGAACTGCTTTCCAGACCCTTGGAACCCAGAAAACATGGCATAGGAGGAGGTGCTTTTCTACCTTAGCTGCCACTCCATAGTTCCAAATCAACATTTAAATATTAGGAAGAACTTCCTGACTGAGCAGTTCCTCAATGGAATGGGATTCCTTGGGAGGTGATGGGCTCTCCTTCTTTGGAGGTTTTCAAACAAAGGCTAGATGGCCATCTGACAGCAATGCGGATTCTGTGAACTTATGCAGATCATGAGAGGGAGTGCAGGAAAGGTTGCCTCAGTGCTTAGTTCTCATGGCTCTTTCTTACACACCCAGGGAAATGCTGATCGCCACTTGGGGGCCAGGAAGCAATTTTTCTTCAGGCCAGTTTGGCTGAAGATCTTGGAGGTTTTTTTGTCATATTCTGGGTATGCCACACCAGTCACTGGGGATGTGGAGGGGGAAGTATTTGTGAATTTCTTGCATTGTGCAGGGCATTGGACTAGATGACCCTGGAGATCCCTTCCAACTGTATGATTCTATGAACATAAGCCAACCTCCAGGTGGCACCTGGAGATCTCTAGCTATTACAACTGATATCCAGATGACCAAGATCAGTTCTCCTGGAGAAAATGGCTGCTTTGGGCAGTGGAGTCTATGGTATAAGACTTTTCTGAAGTTCCTCCCCATCTCAAACCCTGCCCTCCCCAGGCTCTACCCCTCAGATCTACAGGTATTTCCCAACCCAGAGTTGGCAACCCTGTAACTGGCTATGGAACTGCTTTCCAGACTCCTGGAACCCAAAAAAACATGGCACAGGAAGAGGTGCTTTTCTACCTTAGCTACCACTCCATAGCCCCAAATCAACATAAGTCACAGGTGCAGAGAATCATACCTGTTACCATGCAGCTCTCCTCCCTTACTATCCACTTGGGGCAGCAAAATGAATGGAGACAGTCCTGCCTTATAGCTAAGCAGAAGGAAATAAACATGGCTCACTTCCCTCTATTTCCCCCTTCCCTCCACCACACTCACCTGGAGCTTCTTTCTAGAGCTCATTGTATCTCTTCCCACAACGGGCCTTATTCCTAGTTAACTATAATTTATAAAACAATTTAAAACAGCATAGATTAAAACAGGTCACACTATTCATATGCATAGATTTCCAGCTGGTGCCATTTTCTTCTTCTTAATCTTGGCCACATACAGATGGTAAACTTCAGCAGAGGGTCAAGTGAGATTTTATTGGACGCCCACTGCCTCAACCAAAGGCCTAGTGGAACAGCTCCATTTTACAGGCCCTGCAGAACAGTAGCAAGTCCTGCAGGGCCCTGATATCAGATGGGAGCATGTTCCAACAGACCGGGGCCAGGGCAGAAAAGGCCCTGGCCCTGGTCGAGGCTAAGCAGACATCCCTTGGGCAGGGGACAATCAGCAGTTCCTGACTGGTAGAACACAAGGCTCTCCAGGGCACATATGGGGAGAGGCAGTCCCTTGGGTATGTTGGTCCCAGGCTGCACAGGGCTTTAAAGGTCAACACCAATACCTTGAAACAGATCCAGTACTCAATCAGATGCCAGTGCAATTGGTGTAGCGCTGGCCGAATGTGCGCCCACACAGGTGACACCATCAGCAGGTGTGCCACCACATTTTGCACTAGCTGGAGTTTCTGGATCAGCTGCAAGGGCAAGCCTGTGTACAGCAAGTTACAGTAACCAAGCCTGGAAGTGACCATTGCATAGGTCACTGTAGCCAAATCCTGGGGGGAGATGTAGGGAATCAGCTGCCTGACCTGCTGGAGATGATAAAAGGCAGACCTGGTGACTGTGGCAACCTGGGCCTCCATAGAAAGTGAGGCATCCAGGACCACCCCCAGGTTCCTCACCTGGGCTAGCAAAAGTGCTGCACCATCCAGGGTGGGCAGCCTGATTCCTGATTCAACCCCCCCCAGTTCAGGTACAGGACCTCTATCTTCATTGGATTTAATTTCAACCAGCTCTGCTGCAACCATCCAGTCATGACCTCCAAAGTCCTGGTCAAATTTTCTGGGGTAGAGTCCATCCATCAACAGACAGACCTTTCTGTCATCTGCATACTGGTGGCAACCCAGCCTAAACCCCCGAACCAACGGAGCAAAGGTGCGCATGTAGATGTTGAACAACATTGGTGAGAGAATCACCCCTGTAACACCCCGCACTCAAGTGGGTATGGTGGGGAGACCCCCTTACCAAGCGCCACCCTCTGTTCCCAATCTCAGAGAAAGGAGGAGAACCACTATAAGGCAGACCCCCAAACTCCTATGTCGGTGAGGTGGTAGATCAGGAGATCATAATTGACCATGTTGAATGCTGCTGTCAGATCAAGAAGTACCAGCAGCACCAACCTGCCCTGATCCAGGTGTTTCCGGAGGTCATCTATAAGGGTGACTAGTGCCATCGACAAGTTGGAAAATTTGGTAAAAGCAGTTAAATATTCAGAGCTTGCAATGGATCTTTGTTCACTGGAGAGGAGGCATTTTTCTATGTAAAAATCTTTTCTTCTAAAAGGAAAGGTACATGGGACATGTACAAAACAACAAACACTTAAGACTACGTCCTTACTGTTACAAGTACAACAACAGACTGACTGACCACACAGTTGGTAATGGAGATTCTTCTTTCTTCTTGACCCTAGAAGGAAATCACCTGAATACATTAACCAATGATTGTTAGTAAATAGGCTCCAGTTTCCCAGGCTTTCTCCCCATTTGCTTTGTGACCGGTTACCTTCCAGGTCAGTCTAAACAACAGCACACAAGGTAAATACATTAACCTTACAATGACTGAATTTAGACTGCAAACACACATATTTCCAACACTCCGTCCCATCACCAGGGCAGAAACTGGACTGGAATGGATCGAGGATAGATGAGTCATCAAGAAAATCCTGGAGTTGTTCAGCCACTGCTCTCTCAACTACCTTACCCAGAAATGGAAGACTTGAAACTGGGCGGTAATTGGCCAGGACTGCAGGGTCCAGAGTTGGTTTCTTCAAAAGCGGACAAACCACTACTTCCTTTAACTGAGAAGGTCCCCGAGGAAAGGGACAAGTTGATAATCTCTCCAGAGGAACCTGAATGCCATCCCCACAGACTTTAACAAGCCAGGAAGGACATGGGTATCACGGGCAGAGTTGCAGGCAGCAAGAGAGAGTCCAAGTCCAGTCTGAGGTCAAAGCCGAAGGGTAGCAAAACAGGAGCCTGATAACAAGAGTCTAAAGCACGAACTAAGAGCATAGTCATTCAAAGCCGGGATCGGGAAGCCAAGCGTTCAGAGCATGAGTCAGGAAATGGAAACATGGGTGAGGTGGGTGCCGAAGCATCATCAAGTTGGCTTGTTGCTGGCACAAGGAACCAGCATTGGGTGGGGGGCTAAATACCCCTGCAGGTGCCACTGTAAATTAGCGCTCAGTGTGTGCATTCCGGCTCCTGCTAGAACTCAGGGCTGAGGGACCACCTGCTGTGCAGGCATGTCTCCCTTCGCCGGGATGCTCAGTCCTGGCGGAGCCAGCTCCGTAAGCATGCCACTTGTGGAGGTGAATCAGTGTCAGGCACTTCAGAAAGTCAGTCAAACACCAGGCTTCATAAAGAAGATAGCATTTATTGAAAGCAGTTCTAAAGGCACGTCGACATTCTTTTGTCAGGAATAAAGCGCACAAAGAAGTATCTACAGATATACCCCGGTGGGCTAACCCCCCCTTCTGCATCTACCGATGGCTACCTAGCCCGCACACGGGAAGAGGTGCGAAAGTTGTTTAAGCACTAAATAATTCTATAGAGGCCCAGCTATCTGCACAGCGGAAAGCAAAACTGTGAGACAAGGCCATTTGGTCAGATAGGAGATTGCCCAGGCTGGGAAACTATCTGTCTCCTAGGCAACCTACCCATCTTCCACATTCCAAGCATGAAAAGTTACAGACCATCTCTCCCTCCTACCCTCCCATCCATCTTATGGCAGGATCACCTGACATTCTGCCCCTCCGATAACAAACCCCCTCCTTTCGGCTTCATGGGGTACAGTTTGTGGAATCTGCGGAGCAGTTTGGGGGCGTGAACATGTTCCTCCCTCACCCATTCCCGCTGTTCAGGCCCAAAGTCCACTCATTCAATCAGGTAATACAAACGGTTCCTTGAAATCTTCGAATCCAGAATTTGCGCTATCTCATAGTGCGGTTCCCCCTCCCCCACCATCAAAGTGTGGGGGGCAGGTCGTTTCGGTCTCCATTCGTTTTCCTCAGGCGAGCGCTTTAGCAGCCTTAGGTGAAACACAGGATGGATAGTTCTTAGTGATTTAGGCAGTATCAGTTCAACAGTCACCTTATTTATCACCCTTTTGATTTTGAAAGGGCCAATGTACTTCCACCCCAGCTTTCGGCTGGGTTGCAGTCCCTTCAGGTTTTGAGTTGACAGGTACACAAACTCTCCCTGCTTAGGGGTCCAGGTTTTGTCCCGTTTCTTGTCAGCCTGCTCTTTGTAAACCGATTTAGCATCCTCCAGAGTTTGAGCTAAGATCGGCCAAGCAGTTTGCAGTTTTTTACACCAGTCACCCACCTCCCCAGGTGGCAAAGTCTGTTGAGCTAAGAAAGGGAGTGGTGGGGCATCATACCCATGTACAGCCATGAAAGGAGATACCCCTGTAGATGAATGGCACGTGTTATTGTAGCAAAACTCTGCCAGGGGTAATAGAGATTCCCAATCATCTTGTTGGAAATTAGTAAAACATCGAAGGTACTGTTCAAGAGTCTGATTCACACGTTCAGTTTGACCGTCCGTCTCAGGGTGATACACACTGCTTACCACCCTCTCCACCCCCAGCAGTGTCATCAACTCCCCCAAAACTGTGAGACAAACTGGGACCCCCTATCAGAGACCACCTTTACCGGGAGAGTATGAAGTCTGACCACATTTTGCAAAAAAGCTTTTGCCAGCTTCTTTGCTGATGGTATAGACTTGAAAGGTACAAAATGAGCCTGCTTCGAGAACATGTTGACCACTACCCAAATCACAGTTTCCCTCCCACTGGGGGGTAAGTCCATTATAAAGTCCATATACAAAACCTCCCAAGGACGAGATGGGGTCGGCAGTGGTTGTAATAGACCAGGTGGCTTCCCAGGGCGGTGTTTACTCATTAGGCATATTTGGCATGCTTGGGTAAACAATGACAAGTCTTTTCTCATCCCTGGCCACCAAAATTGCCTTTGGAGCAACTGAAGTGATTTAACAAATCCAGTGTGCCCCGCCAGTTTAGTTCCGTGCGCCAATTTCATGACCTCCCCCCGCAGAGAAAGTGGAACAAACACTTTCCCATTTTTCCTCCAGCAGCCCTGCTCATCACACACCACCACCCCTCCTCAGCCAAAGAGGCGCGGTCAGCATCGGAAAGAGCAGACGCGAACTTCAGTTCCCAAGGGAAAGAGAGCGGGGAGGTAGGCGGGTTCTTAGTTTGACTACGAGTCGTCACCACCACCCCCAGTTGGGAGGGTGTGAACATTGAGTCTCTGATCTCCTCCCTCTTGCTGTTGTGTTGGGGAAGGCGGGACAAGGCGTCTGCCAGGGAGTTTGCCTTTCCCGGCAAATGGTGCAAGGTTCAAACTTCGAGAAGAAATCAGCCCAGCGGAGCTGCTTTGCATTCAGGTTCCGGGCAAAAGGCAAGGAGGCTGGTCGGATGAACCCTTTCTCCAAGTTTTTGTCTATGAACTTCCTGAGTTCCAGTTTTTCGGCCGGACTCATGGAGTACAGCTTCCTCTTAGGGAGTTTCTGGTTGGGTAACAGTTCTATGGCACAGTCAGAGTTCCTATGGGGGGGTAGTTCGTCCACCTCCTCCTCCCCAAACACTGCGGATAAGTCCCAATGTTCCCGGGGGATCGCGCTCCTCTCCACCTCGGCTAACCCTACCGGCATGGGGCTAGCCTCGGGATGTCGGGGCCCCCACTCGTTATTCCAGGTGTGAGTCTCACAGCGAGGAGAGATGAAATTAACAGTCCCGGCCTCTCACAGTATATGCGGGTCATGATTGAAGAACCACGGACTCCCCAAGACTAGCGGGAATCTGGCGGCAGAGGTCACGACGAACGGTCGCACCTCCCAATGCTTCCCCACTCCCATCCGTAGGGGCACAGTCTCGTATTTGCAGGGCTCCTTCATAGTAGAGCCATCCATTTGGGTGAAAATCAGGGGCTCTGTGAGCTTCACCACTTTAGCCCCCAAGCCCGTTACTAGGGAGGGATTTATGATTCCCGCACCCCGAGTCCACTAGGGCTCTTACCCTCACATGGGTCACAGTCAAAAAGAAAAGGGAAGGGGATTTGCTCACTGGGTTTAGCACCTGGGAGTCCGGGACCTGCTGTTCAGCGCTGTTTACAGCAGGTCCTTCTCGTTTCCCGCCACCGCGGCGGCTTCCTCTTCCAATTATTCAGTTTCCTCGCCCAGTGGGGCAACCTGCAGGGCCCGCACGCCTCTAGGCTTGGCCATGGGCTTCGGAGTCGACATCTCAAACTTCTTCTTGGGCCCTCTTGCAGCACTGGGTGGGGTCGTGGTCCCTCGGCAGCCCGCAGCAAAATGGCCCGATTCTCCGCATTTCAAACACAGCCCTTGCTTCATCCGGAGCTCATGAGTTCCGTCTTTCTGCTGCTGAGGGGTGGTCACCTGCTTCCCTTTCTGAGGGGTGACGCTGGGTTGGGCAGTCTTCCCCAAGGCGGCTGCATCATCCAGCCTAATGGTTCGCAACCGAGTCTCTGTGGCCACGGCCTCCTTCATCCACCCCGACAGGGTCTCTGGGTCTCTGCCCCACATCACCATGCGGCGGATCTCAGGGTTCAGCCCCAACTGGTACTGCTCAGCAAGTACTCCATCCGGCCAGGCCCGGATCCGGGCTACCTGCCTTTGAAACTCGGCGGTGTACTCTCTCACCATCTTTGTCCCTTGACGGAAGGTGCGGAGGAACGCTTGTTTTGTTCGCGTTGGCGTCCTCGAATTGGTCTTTCATCGCCCACATGAACGCATCAACCTCTCTCAGTTCGTGTGTGTCTTCCTGATGTAAGGCCACATACCAGTCAGCCGCGGCATCTTTCAGGTGAGAGGCGATTGCATCTACTATGTGCTCCTCGTTCGGGAACAGGTGGCCCCAGTTCTCTATGAACTTCTCAGCCCTTACCAGGAAGAAAGAGAACTTCTCCGGGGTGCCGTCATAGGCAGCATCTAAGAGGTTGGCTGGGTTCGGCAGTAGTGGGCCCCAGTCCCTGGGCATCCCCTGTGGCCTCGACGCTGGTGGCCCCAGCGGAGGCCCTCCGCGGGTGGGTCCGGTGGTGCCCCAGGTTGCCCCGGCACACCTCCGGGCAGCTGCCCGGCTGGGTGGGGCGGAGGTCTCTGGTCCGGCTGCCCCTGAGGTGCTGGAGGCTGTCTCCTCTCCATCTCTTCCCGTATTCCGTCCGAAATCATCTTCGGAATGTGAGACAAGGACTTGTCTATGAGGCGAAGTAGCCAATCCTGGCTGGGATCTCGGCTCCATCTCCAGCCTCCCACGGTCCCTTCCAGCTCTCTAGCTTCCGGGTGGGTCTCTTCTCCACCCTCCGCCGTGCTTAGGCGGTAAATCGATCTCTCAAACCAGCTCTCTCGGATCGAGGCCCGGGACCACCGCTGTCATTCCAGGGGCAGTGGTTACCGGGATCTTCTCCTCTGTGGTAGATGTGGGGATCAGGCTGGTATCTTCCTCGTCACTCATCTCTGCGAGAGAGGTGCGGTGTAGAACCGGTCCTGATCAAAATAAGATTCCTGACAATCTGTCAGGCACTTCAAAAAGTCAGTCAAACACCAGGCTTCATAAAGAAGATAGCGTTTATTGAAAGCAGTTCTAAAGGCACGTCGACATTCTTTTGTCAGGAATAAAGCACACAAAGAAGTATCTACAGATATACCCTGGTGGGCTAACCCCCCCTTCTGCATCTCCCAATGGCTACCTAGCCCGCGCGTGGGAAGAGGTGCGAAAGTTGTTTAAGCACTAAATAATTCTATAGAGGCCCAGCTATCTGCACAGCGGAAAGCAAAACTGTGAGACAAGGCCATTTGGTCAGATAGGAGATTGCTCAGGCTGGGAAACTATCTGTCTCCTAGGCAACCTACCCATCTCCCACATTCCAAGCATGAAAGTTACAGACCATCTCTCCCTCCTACCCTCCCATCCATCTTATGGCAGGATCACCTGACAATCAGGGGGGCTGTCTGCTGGGCATTGTTCTTTCTCAGCTATTGCTGAGACGGGTGGCAAGGATACACTGACGGGCTCTGGGGCTTCTTCAAGGTCAAGTGTGGGTTCTGCTGGGGCCGGGAGCTTATCCTCAGCAGTACTCATGACAATGGGTCAAGGAGGCTAGTGGTTGGCCTCTCAGCTGCCAGAACCCTGTCAACATCTTCCTGAGAGAGTTGGTTGTAATGGTCCAGGATTGGACCAGAAGATGGACAAGGGGCTTCCAGTTCACTTACTGTATCGACTGTGGCCAGGAGACCCTGGTGGAATGATAAGAAATAAGTCACAAATGCCTCACAGCCAATATCCAATTCCCTATCCGTTCAGTTCAATTCAGAAACCTTTAATGGCATAAAATAAGCTAAAATACAAAATATTTGATAAATAAGAACAGGTGCCAATAATAGTATCCAGTCAAACATTGTCATACAGTAAAACATTTTAAAAATTAAAACAATATCATCAGTCATAATAATCTCAAAATGAGATTATGCTTTGGCATGAAGGCAGAGAGGGTGCCAGGGGGTGATATCATTGATGGCTTCAGAGAGCCAAGAATACCAGTCCTCCACCAGCTCATCCAACAAGTCACTAGGGGGCATCAGGTCCTGCAGAGCATCCTGAAGCCTTTCAGGGTCCATTTGGCTCCATGGGTGAGCATAAATAACGCTCACTGCCTAAACAGGGAGTTGTTTCAATCTGAGTTGTACATTTCCTGAGAACCAGAACTGTGGGCATCTTTTTGCTCTTCATTCAGTATTTTATTTACTACATTAATATTCTACCTTTCTCCTGAATCTGGCTTACACAGTTCTCTTCCCCTCCATTGTATCCTCTCAACAACCCCCCAAGTGGGTGTGTCTGGCCCAAAGTCACCCAGCAGACTTCCCAGCAGATTTTCAATCAAGGATATGATCTTGGGTATCCCAGTTTGTAGTCTGACACTCTCACCCCTACTGTGGGTGTGTCCCAGGATTTTTGAAGACATGCATTGACAGGTGGCTCAGCTGGCCTGAGGCAAGGAGTGAAGAGCACATGGCGATGAGCTGCTAGAAGGTAAGGGTTTTTTGTCTTTCTGCCTTTTGCCTTTCCTAGCTGCGGTGTGAGAAGCTGAGGGTGAGTGGATTCTTTGGAGAGTGGTTATGTTAAAGTTCTGTGTGGGGCTAATTGTGTTTTGGGGCTGCTGGGGACTGAGTGAGTTGCTGTTGATTGCAAGTCCCACCCCCTACTGTGCTGAGCTCTGCTGTGCTTGGTAGGAAATCACCTTTTGAGATAAAAGGCTCCTCCTTACCAGAGGTGTGAGCAGAAGGGTGAGCTAAAAGGCTTTGGCCTGTGGTTCTTAGCCTGAGGGTCCTGAAACTCTGCTCAGAGTACCCTTAAAATATATTTGGATGGCAATGATGTCAACTGAAGGCCCCTTTCCAGTCACCTGCATGAAGTGTGCCATGTTTGTTTTCCTCCCAAAAGAGAAGATGGACTTAACTTGTCAGAAGTGTAAGCTGGTCAGGCTTTTGGAGGAGAACATTCAGAGCCTGCAGGAGAGGATCACCACCCTTCAGGAAATCAAGGAAGGGGAGGATTTTATTGACAAGAGCCTGGGAACTCTGCAAGAACATGAAGAAGAAAGTCAAGGAGAAGAAGGAAGATTCATTCTCCCTTCTGAGCCTCCTCTCAGTTCTACAGTACAAACCCAAAGATGTCGACCAAGAAGATGCTCTGGTCCACTGGAACTCAAGAATCGTTTTGAGGTGCTTGACAGGGTGATGGAGACGAGAGTGGAAGGAGAGCCACAAAGATATGGAAAAGGGAGTGAAGAGGGCATGGAGCTGCATGGAAGTGGAAGGAAACGGAAAGTGGTGGTCATCAGGGACTCTCTGCTCAGGGGTATAAAACGTAATGTCTCTAGGCCGAATCCCCTACTCCGAGATATGTGTTGCTTACCTGGGGCCAGAATTCAGGATACTATAGACTGATTGCCAAAATTGATAAGACCTACAGATCAGTACCCATTTGTGCTGGCTCATGTGGGGACAAATGGCACAGCCACGAATACCATCACAAAAATTAAAGAGGACTATGAAGCTCTGGGAAGGCAGTTGAAGGCATTGGGGGCACAGGTGGTATTCTCTTCTATCCTTCCAGTCGCAAGAAGAGGAGTGTGAAGAGAACAGACCATACTCAAGGTGAATCATTGGCTGAGATGGTGGTGCTGGCAGGAGTGCTCTAAGTTTTCTTAGAGAAGGCCTTCTAGCACATGATGGACTTCACCTCTCAAGGTCGGGGAAGAAAACATTCAGAAAGAATCTGGAGAGGTTAATCAGGAGAGCTTTAAACTGAAGCTGCAAGGGGAAGGGGATGATCAACATGGGGACTTCAATGAAGAAGACTAAACAGTGGGGGCCCACCTGGATAGGACAGGTCAAACAAGTGCCTATATACCAATGCCCGTAGTATGGGTAATAAGAAGGAAGAGCTTGAGATTTTCTTGCAAACAGAGGGCTATGATATAGTAGGAATCACTGAGACTTGGTGGGATGCTTCTCATGATTGGGATATGGTAGTGGATGGGTATGAGTTGTTCAAGAAAAACTGGAAGGGTTAGCGATGGTGAAAATGAATGTTCTACCACGTGTAATATTTTTATTTCAAACTATACCCATTTTGAGGGATCAAAGTTTCTTTAAGGAACTGAAAAAAAACTGTAAAAGAATTTATATGGCAACGGAAAAAACCTAGGATAAAATTGAAATATCTACAAGATATAAAAGAAAGAGGAGGGCTCACCTTACCAGATTGGGCTATATACTACAGGGCAGCTGCTATGTCATGGCTAAGTGATTGGGTGACTCTGGAGGATGTAAGAATGTTAAAACTGGAAGGACACGACCTAGTAATGGGATGGCACGCCTACATGTGGTATAATAAGGCCTCTGTACATAATTATTTTAAGCAGCATACCATTAGAGGTGCATTATATAAAGTTTGGGAAGAGATTAAAAAGAAGTATTATATAAAATACCCCCAGTGGATTTCACCCATAGAGGCTTTTGTAAAACCCTCTCTTTATATCAAATATAAAAAATGGAGGTACCAAGATTTTTTAGATACAGGTGGAAACATGAGAATTGAGGATGTCTCAAACAAGGAGGGGACAGATATGACTTGGTGGGGGAAAAGCCAGTTAATATCAAGATGGACAATAGATAAAAGAACAGGGTTCTACGAAAATCAGACTGAATTGGATAAAATATGACTGGGGGTTGAAGAGAAATTTATTAAAAGGACATATAGTTTCTGGCTTGAATGGAATATGCAAGAGGAATGGATAAAACCTCCAATGATCGCGTGGGCTAGAGACATAGGACACAACTTGGAGTTAAAAAAATGGGAAAAGGTCTGGAAAATAAACATTAAATACGTGAGGTCAACCACGTTTAAAGAGAATATTGTTAAAATGTTCTACAGGTGGCATATTTCTCCAACAAGGCTAAATAAATATGATAATAAAATAGGGAAAAACTGCTGGAAACGTAACTTTATTGAGGGATCATATTTTCATTTATGGTGGTCATGCAAGAAGGCAAGAAAATATTGGGTAATAATAAAGGACATTAGGGAGGAAGTGCTAGATAAAACAATTATATTAATACTTTTAATTATATTAATGCTTTCTGTTGAATTTTATCCCGGAAAACTTTAAGAAAAATGGAACGTATCTGGCAATACAGATTCTTACTGCGGCCAGAGTTACTTTTGCCAAAAAGTGGAAGGATGAGGAAATGCCCACTAAGGAAGAGGTGATTCTTAAGATATTAGATGTAGTGGAATTAGAGAAATTAACTTTTATACAACAAGAAAAAGACCCTGACATTTTTGAAAATTATTGGTGGAGTTTTTATAGGTGGTTAGAAAGGAGAACTTAGTATTTCATGTTGGAATTTTGATGAAGCATGTAGATATAAAGGTATTAAAGGAGTTAGGCAAATAGCAAATGTCAGTGAAAAAGAAATATTAAATGAAAATGGAAATTTTCTGCAAATGTAAGATAACAAAGTAATGAAAAGGTGATAATTTATGTCTTTTTGTTTGTTTGTTTGTTTGTTTGTTTTGTTTTAGTTGTTAATGTCAATGTTGTCTCCCCTATGTATGTGTGTTTAGTATGTTATAAAAAACTATAATAATAATAATAATAATAATAATAATAATAATAATAATAATAATAATAATAATAATAATAATAATAATAATAAAATAAAAAATAAAAACTGGAAGGGTAGAAGAGGAGGTAGAGTGGCGCTTAATGGCGCTAGAATGTCAGGAAGTTCTGGAGAATGGTGTTGACAGTCCTGTGGAAAGTATATGGGTGGAAATAAGGAAAGGTAGAACAAAGGGTATTGTTATTGGAGTCTGCTACAGACCACCTGACCAGGGACAGGAAATGGATGCTGCCCTCCTTGAACAGATTGGTAGAGTATCCAGGCATCAGAACCTTATAATCTGGGAGACTTCAACTTCCCCAATGTGTGCTGGGAGACAGGCTCAACAAAGCGACAAGAATCATGCAGCTTCCTGACCTGACCAACAACTTCCTTTTTCAAATGGTGGAGGAAGCTACAAGGGGCTCGGCCATACTAGACTTAATATTAACCAACAGAATTGGTAGACGGGGTGAAGGTGGTGGGGACCTTAGGGGGAAGTGACCATGTCCTGCTTGAATTCCAGTTGCTGTGTGGGGTCAAGGAAGTTCATAGCCAGACTCGTAGGTTAGATTTTCCTAGGGCCAACTTCAACAAACTCAGAGGCTTGATGGGAGTCATTCCATGGGGGAGTGTGCTGGAAGGGAAAGGAGCAAGTGAAGGGTGGGCTCTTCTCAAACATGAGCTTTTGTGAGCTCAAGCCCTCACTATTCCAGCAACACAGAAACATGGTAAGGGCTCCAAGAAACTGATGTGGATGAACCGAGAGCTTCAGAATAAGCTAAGGGAAGAAAAGGAAATGTTCAAGAAATGGAGGGAAGGTCAGACCTTTAAAGAGGAGTATATGAGAGTTACTAGGTACTACATATCACCCATCAGAGAAACCAGAGCTCAGTATGAGTTGGGTCTGGGCAGGGGGGTTCGCTACAATAAGAAAAACTTCTATAGATATGTGAGAAGCAAACGCAAGGTAAAAGAGACAATTGGACCACTTTTGGGAGTAGGAGGAGAAACTCTGGTAGAGGACAGAGAAAAAGCAGACAGGCTTAATGACTTTTTTGCCTTTGTTTTCTCCCTGAAGAACTCGAGCCCATGTAGAGTTGGTATAGGACATAACAGGACACCTGAGTGTCCAGTTGACATTGACAGGGAGGTTGTGGAGAGGCACCTGGCTGCACTCAATGAATACATCCCCTGGGCCAGATGGTGTGCACCCAAGAGTGCTCAAAGAACTTTCTAATGAACTTACAGAGCCTCTGTCCATCATCTTCAAGGCCTCCTGGACGACTGAGAATGTGCCACAAGAGTGGAGGAGAGCGAATGTTATCCTAATCTTTAAGAAAGGGAAGAAGGATGAACCAGGAAATTACAGGCCAGTCAGTCTGACTTCTGTTGTTGGGAAGATATTAGAGCATAATTTAAAGGGATTGATCTGTAAGCATCTGAAGGGCCACTTAGAGATCCAGGGAAGTCAGCATGGTTTTGTCCCCAACGGATCTTGTCAGACCGACCTGGTTTCCTTCTCTGATCGTGTGACAAGCTTACTGGATCGTGGGAACTCTATTGATGCGATTCACCTGGATTTCAGTAAAGCTTTTGATACAGTTCCCCATGACATTCTGATGGGCAAACTGGAAGACTGTGGACTGGACTATAGGACAGTTCGGTGGATAGAGAACTGGTTAGACGATCGCACCCAAAGAGTGGTGGTCAAAGGCATTTCATCAGATTGGAGGGAAGTGTCTAGTGGGGTGTCACAGGGCTTGGTTTTAGGCCCGGTACTTTTCAATATTTTTATCAGTGATCTGGATGAAGGGGTAGAAGGGCTACTGATGATACCAAATTGGGAGGAGTAGCAAATACCCAAGAAGATAGAGTTAAAATTCAACAAGACCTGAATACTCTGGAGAAGTGGGCAGCTGCAAGCAGGATGCAGTTCAACAAAGATAAATGCACAGTATTACATCTGGGCCACAAAAATGTCAAGCACGAATACTGGATGGGGGATAGGTTTCTTGGGAGTAGTGTATGCAAAAGAGATCTTGGGGTAATAGTGGACTGTAAACTAAATATGAGCAGTCAGTGTGATGCAGTGGCAAAAAAGGCAAATTCAGTCTTGGGTTGTATTAAAAGGGCCATAGCATCGAAATCGCAAGAGGTTATAGTCCCTCTATATACTGCCTTGGTCAGGTTGCACCTGGAGTACTGTATGCAGTTCTGGAGGCCTAACTTCAAAAAGGATGTGGACAAAATCGAGAGGGTGAAGAAAAGAGCAACGAGGATGATCAGGGGTCTGGAGACTGAGCCCTATGAGGAAAGGCTAAGGGCCTTGGGAATGTTTAGTTTGGAGAAGAGGAGATTGCAGGGGGATATAATTGCTCTCTTTAAATATTTGAAAGGCTGTCATTTGAAGGAGGGCAAGGAGCTGTTCCAGTTGGCAGCAGAGGATAGGACCCGAAGCAACGGGTTTAAATTACATGCCGAAAGATATCAACTGGATATTAGGAAAAACTTTTTCATGGTCAGAGTAGTTCAAAGGTGGAATCAGCTGCCTAGAGAGGTGGTTAGCTCCCCTTCACTGACAGCTTTCAAGAAGATGTTGGACGAATATTTGTTAGAGATGCTTCAGGCTGGTCCTGCATTGGGCAGGGGGTTGGACTAGATGGTCTGTATAGCCCCTTCCAGCTCTATGATTCTATGGCAAAATGTATAGAATACTCATAGGACACTGACTACAGTGCGCATTACATCGATGTCACAGCCCTGTATTGTGTTCACAGAATACAGCTCTGACCCTTGGCCAATACTTGCTGGGCACCATCATCATTCCCAGCCTCTAGGGTCTTTGAGGAGGCAATGCTTATCTCATTATTGGCTGTGTCCATGTCTGATCCTGGGAGAAGGTACTTGGAGGGTCAAACCTCAAACATAAGGTGCCCCTTTTCTTTATGCTATGGGAGCCCTTTCTGCCAGCTATACTGGGTCTCCACTGCCTAGAGTGGGAAGTTGCCAGGGGCTGAAGGTTCACTACCATCTGTCTGTTATGGGAAGACAGCTGCCACCTGGATGGTGGGGATTACTAGCTGGAAGCGTGGCTTGCTCTGCAGTCCAACATCCTCTCTTCCTCAGTGTTTTCTTCCTTGCAGGGATTTCCACCAGGCTGCCTCTGTCCTGTTCCTGGTGACCAAATGCCACTGTAAGCCCGGCCATATCGACATCTGGTTGGGCTGGCCAACTGTGGAGCCTGTTGGACAGGCTGATCTTGGGGTAATAGTGATAACTGTGTAAAGGAAGTTCACTGAAACTTTCAGTAGATCATTAAAAAGCTGCAGAATGGATTACTCAGTGCAGTAAAACTACAGAACAAGTACAGAAAGGAATGATTGACATACATACAACCTTAGTACTGATTGGCTCATAATTTCTGGCCCAGTGCCAGTACTGGGGCTGCTGTTGATTGGCTCAAATTAAGCCTTTTACTGAACCCAATATAGGAAATTTGCCCCTCCCCATTGGCACCCTGATTTGCACATTCTTGAGATCAAACTAGAAGGTTCTCCAGATCCTCCCTACCAGAGGAACATCTGCTTATTCATTCTTGTCTTGCTGCTGATTGCTTATTAATCAAGCTTTTCCCTCCTAACCAAAATAACACACATTCAATCAGCACTTCCTATTGCAGTTGCCCCCCCCCCCCGGTGGCACAATATCCCATTTTTCCATAAAGTTCATCTTGCTTCTGAAGGACACAGAATTGTGTTTGTGTCATTATGTAGAAGTTCTGCCCCTCTACTAGGCCAACAGATAACTTGTCAAGGTTGGCTGGGATTGGGTCCAATGAAACCAAATCTCCTGAGCAAGAAGCAGGGCCAAAGGCAAGCAGTGTGGCCAAGTCCCACTGAGGGCAAGTCCCACACAGCAAACAAGTATTCAGGAGGGCAGGAGGTATAGTTGAAGGCAGGTTGGACATTGAATCCCATATAGCAGGCAGTAGTGAACCATAGTTATATACAGTCTGGGGTGGCGCAGGGGGTCAGGCCCACAGCACATGTTCAAGGAATGGGCAGAGCTAGATTCCCCCCCCATCAAGTCACATTCAATTTATGGTGACCCTGTAGGGTTTTCAAAGCAAAAGATGAACTGAGCTGGTTTGCCATTACCTGCCTCTGCGTAGCAACCTTGGACTTCCTTGGTGGTCTTCCATTCAGGTACTAACCAGGGCCAACCCTGCTTAGGTTCTCCTGAGATTGGGCTAGCCTGGGCTATCCAGGTCAGAGTGTATGTTACTACCCTTCCATAAGGCTCCACCTTATACAAACGAGCATGCTTACAGCTACCACCTAGATAATTTCAAACAACCCTACAATTCAACACTGTCACAACTACATGTGCTCCAGTGCCTCAGACAGGGACTCTCACCTGAAGGATTTACAGCAGGCAGTCCTGAAATTACAACCCACAAGGCCAGAATGTTGCCCAGAAACAGCCAGCTGCAAGACAGACCCAAAGAAGACAACAGAACACAACTGATGATCACCTAGAACTGGCAACTCAGACTGGAATGATCTTCAGCCTCTCTCGGATAATGATATTTCTCTCCCACAGGCTTTCGATAGCAGGCCTTTCCCTGCTTACAGACAACCCTCTAACCTAAAACAACTTCTTAACCAGTTTAGTGTAGTGGTTAGGAGCACAGACTTTAATCTGGGAGAACTGGGTTTGATTCCCCACTCCTCCGCATGCAGCTGCTGGTGTGACCTTGGGTAAGTCATAAATTCTTTCAGAGCTGTTCTCTCAAGGGCAGTTCTTGAGAGAGCTCTCTCAGCTCCACCTCCCTCAACAGGAGAGGGGAAGGGAAAGGGATTATAAGCCATTCTGAGACTCCTTTGGGAAGTGAAGGGCGGGATATAAATCCATCTTCTTATCAACAATTGACCACCTAACAGAAATACCAGCTCAGGAACCAGATCCTGCAAAGCAAACACATGCACTCAAGTGATGTGATCACAACACCTTCCAACATCAGCTAGAGTGTTGGGCTAATTTGGTGCCGGTTTGGTGTAGTGGTTAGGAGCACAGACTCTAATCTGGGAGAACTGGGTTTGATTCCCCACTTCTCCACATGCAGCTGCTGGTGTGGCCATGGGTCAGTCACAAGTTCTTTCAGAGCTGCTCTCTCAGCCCCACCTACCTCACAGAGTATCTGTTGTGAGGAGGGGAAGGGAAAGGAGATTGTAAACCACTCTGAGACTCCTTTGGTTAGTGAAGGGGGGAGTATAAACCCAATCTCCTCCTCCTCTTCTTCTTCCTCTTCTTCCTCTTCTTCCTTTTCTCCTCCTCCTCCTCCTCCTTTTGCTCATCTTCCAGTGTAAGATCACGTCTCAACAGTGCCCATCTGCTCTACAGGATAGTCCCAAAACAGGGAAAGAATAAATAAATCTGAGACTGAAAATCACAACTTTCAAAAACCAATGGGGAAATATCTTCTGTTACTGATCTGAAAGTCTCTATTTTCCTGCAGAAAAAATGTTACAGGAAGAATCCAATTAGAATTCATCAAAAATTTTAGTATCATCTCTTTCCCCATGACCCACTGGCTCTTCTTTTGGATGCAGCCTTTAATATTTCGTTGGCATTATGGAGGTCCACTTCTTGCATCTGATGAAGTGAGTCTGACTCACAACAGTTTATGATGAGAAAATGAAACACCATAAGGTCGGACTAAGTCCATGTTATCAACTTTCTTTTTCACACATGTGTGTTTTTGCACAGCCTTGAGGGAGACCTACTTTCCACCCACCCTGCATCATTTAATTACCTGACACAAGCACCTGTGACCCTGGGAGATAATCGACTTTGCCTACTGCACAGATGCAAAAAACAGCCTCAAGGCAGGAAGGCCATGAAACTTCACCGCCACAGCTACTGTAGAGTAGCAAACTTGTTTGGCTGGCCTGCTGCTTGACTCAGAGGACAGCAAGGCCATCCAAGGCCAGGATCCCAGCTGGTTCACCGGCCTGAGAAGGCTGGTTGAGAAGTTTGCAGTGTCCCTATTGAAAAAGCAAGAGGAGCTGGTTTGGATAGAATTACAGAAGCTGGGTTTCACATGTGCAGGGAGTTTCTAGGGGGTGCACTTGAGAGCCAGTGTGGCATAGTGGTTAGAGTGTCAGACTAAGAAGGGTTTGAATGTGAACTCTTGCCACTCTCACCTGGAGCTCTCAGCCTGATCTGTAAAACAGGGTTGTTGTCAGGATGGAGGAGAGGAGAACAATGTAAGCAGCTTCGAGTCCCATTTGGGGAGAAAGGTGGTGTTATAAATGAAGTATATAAATAACATTCAGCAGTCCTCCACTTACCACTATTCAGCAACAGGGAGTTTCCCAAGAGTCAGCTGAAGTCTCTTTAAGCTGGAAAAGAATCTGTAGTCCCTAATAAACCAATTACATTTTTACTTCTTCTCTTGCCAGCATTAACCATAATCTGCCTCCAGGTGCAATACTGACTACACATGCACACACATGTATTAACCTACTGTTGATAATTTAGCTGTGTTCCAGAATGCTTGCTGGTTTAATTGCAACTTGAAAGAGAAAGAAGGTTGCTATTTAAAAAAAAAAAACATTATTAGGTAACAACTGTTTTGCTGAGAAGAGAAATAAATTCTGACGCCACTTTGCTGGGTATACTTCAGTCTCTTGGGAGATTAAAGGCAGGCTCCTTTTCCGGCCTGGGAACATTCTTTGAGGAGTGGAGCCTCATCTGAAGCCCCAATGCCAGGGGGACCTCAGCCCTGAGCAGCAGGGGGTGAGATTCAACTCTGGCTGGACTTATCTCCCAGCCTGTGCCTTTCTCATTCTGAAATTTAGCCTTTGCTGTCTGTGTCCATTTCTGTTTGGGCTCCCAGGGATCCGTTCTCCTAATAGTGGTGCTTTCTTCCCCCACAAGAAGCCTTCAAGAGGCAGAAACTTTAAAGGCATTTCTAAGAAAGCATGCCTACATGACAAATGTCCAGTTAAGTACTCATATTATCTTTAGAAAAATATTTTTAAATAAAATATAGGGGACACCAATGGTATCTATTTAGCTTATACCAAACAAACTCAATTACTGGATCATATATTGTGGCCCCGGTCATACGAGAGGATTTGCCACGCAAGAGGGACGGATCGGGGGCGCATCAAGCGGGCACGATCATACCTCAACTTCTGGGAAGTAGAGTGCATCCGTCCTCAATCCGTCCCATCCCGGCAAAACCGCGCAGCAAAAAGGTAGCACCAAAACAGTGCTACCAACTGCTTGATGCGCAGCAGGGGCAGGCGTCTGATCGCCGCTGCGCCCCTCTCCGCGCAGCTTCCTGGGCCCTGTTGAACTGCAGGCTCACCTCTGTCCTCTGTCCATGGCTTCCCCCTGGGCATCTGATCATGCCGGGGAGCAACTGCGTGGTGGCTCAGGGGATCCGACTGATCCCGCCGCCGCGCGTCTCTTTTGATGCGGCTCTAAAAAGCTGCACTTCAGCTGTGCCTTTTCCCCCAGTGTGACCAGGGCCTATACACGTTTTTACCTTTAGTGGTAAATAGTGGCTGTGGAGTATAAGGGATAGGTAGTCAAATGTTAAATATACATCTGAAACAAAACAAATGTCACAATACCTTAGGAGCTTGTCCGCAAGTAAAACTGCTATAAGGGCAACACTTTGGGGGCAGAAGTGGCTAGTGGGCCCCACCCATCTCAAAACAGGCTGCAGCTTTCCTTTAGAAATACCAAGTACCAATGAAGGGGGGGGTCCATAGGATCATTAAATCCAGAATCTATCATTTTCCTAACTGCCCCACTGTAAGCTGGCCCTGAGATGTGCTTCCAAGGCATTCTGCCAAAGTGCTCTTCTCCCTTCTCCTCTGCCCTCATTTCCCCCCTGCTGCTTTTTTCGTTTTGCTCCAGTTCTTAATCAACAGTTTTTACCTGCTGCTTCTACTGATTTTTTTAAATATATATTTTTACCTCTTATAGTTTGAAGTGGTGATTTAAATTTATTGCCTTGAGGCATTTCATGGAAGGAACGGGTCAACAAGTATTACAAACAAACAAACAAACTGGAATAAGTTTTAATCCACCCATAAAATGTGGCTGAGTTTGTTGTCTGTTATAAATCTGGGACTTTTGTTGTTATTTGTGTTTTTGAATAAGATCAAGTAGGCCAAAACTGGGCTGGAAAATTCTTGGAGATTTTGGGGTGGAGCTGGGTGAGGTGAGGTTTATGGAGGTGAGAGATCTGTCCCTGTAATGTCCAGCCTCCAAAGCAGGTTTTGTAATTGCATTCATTTCCATGTTATTTTTTTATTGACACACTTGACCTACTAAGATATGAGTGATTTAGGAAATTTCTTTATATTGACTTAAGTGGGTTGCATATTTTGTTTTATTTTTATCCAGCCTGCACCCCATCCTCCACAGAGCTCAGAGTGGCATATCTAGATCTTCGTCGTGGTCTGTATGCATCACAACTATGGGAATGGCGCCTGTGCTGACCCCAATCCAGGAAACTCCTAGAAAGCTCAAAGGAGATCTGGGGCCTCTCTCTCGGACATGTGCACGCCTCCACCACGTATGCCCAGAGGGCAGAGCCCCAGCATCCTGCCAGTTCTCTTCTGACTGTTGTGTTGATCAGTTGATCTGCTCTGGTCTGGGAACTTCTGTGTGAGGGGAAATTTTTCTCCTCAGTTTTTTGCTCGATATTTCTTCTCTCTTCTTTTTTGTTTTACTTTTTCTGTTTCCTATTTTAAAAGAAACCCAGTTACTTCAGTCCTCCGACTGTTGTCAGACTCCCCCCCATTTTTTCTTACCACTGGGGCTTTTTTAAGCACTGGACCCACTGTGGGTCCAAATTAATGCCTCCAGATGGACAGGTCTCTGCCTCCTCTGCCTGGGAGAGTCCCACAGGCTGAACTCCTGCCTCCACTGCTCTAAATTCTTGAATCAGACTTGTAAGAATAGAGCAGCGTGGCTACAAGTGGTGTTACTGGAGTCTGCACTTCACCCAAACCCAATGGCCTCGTCTTCGATGGACGCACCCCCAACGCTGAGAGACCGGTCTCAGTCTGTGCTGACTGATCGACATTGGTCAATGCTGACTGATCGACATTGGTCGATGCCAACCAGGGCCGGCTCACTCACTAGGCAAACTAGGCATGTGCCTATGGTGGGCTGGCCCTTAGGGCACCAAACTGCATCTGCCCCCCCCCAACAAAAGCCCCCCCCCAACAAAAGCCCCCCCACACCAAAAGCCCTGACCGGGTTAAAAAGAGTAAAAAAAAAAAAGGCTGGACATGGGAGAGAGGGAAGGATTTCCCCACCGTGCCTCTTCCTTCTTTGCCCCCAACCCTCCCTGAGAGAGCCAGGTGGGTGGAGCTCATGCGGTGCTCTGCACCGAGGCTGGCAGACCTTCCACCCCCCTGCCTCCCTCCTGTCAAAAGCTGGAGTCTCTGGCACATCTTGCTCAGGAGGAGTAAGGCATCCCCTCCGGATTGTGAGCAGGGCCCACTCCCTCCAGGGGAAGGAGGAAGGCCTCGACGGCCCAGGAAGACCTGGCCCGGGTGGAGGTGGAGGAGAAAGGCCTGGAGGCAGTGCAAGGGGCAGGAGGGCCAGTCTGGATTGCCTTGTGGGGGGACTCGGCCACCCTTGCCTCCCCAGCGCCCTGAGCCATCCTCCCCCCACTGATGAGGAAAGGCAGGGGCAGGAGGAGGAGGGGTGGGGGTGTAGGTGTGGGGAGAGTACAGAGGCCAGGCATGCTCCCTGCCCTGCTCGGTGGCGGCAGGAGGAGGAGGAGAAAAGGTGGCAGCTGCAGGCGAGCGAGCAAGCTCTCAGGCACTTCTCACACAGCCGCTGTCCTCTCCGCCCCTGTGCCTGGAGAAAAAGTGGAGCAGAAGCCTGGCAGGATCTGCGGGGAAGACGGCGGTTGCACCTGCCCTGCCTGCACGGGGATCCCTGGCAAGATCCAGCTGGCTGCTCCTTCTCTCCCACCAGCCTACCCGCATGGCTGTTTCTGACCTTCCCTCTCCTGCAAGCAGCCCCTGCTTGCCTGGTGCAGCCTGCCCCCAGCATGGCTTTCTGGGCACCTGCTCCACAGCATGCCCCTTCTCGGCCCCACGTTCAGTGCTGAAAGAGGCACCCAAGCAGGGCTGCTGGGAGGGAGGGGCTGCTGGGTGGGAGGGATGGTCCCGGGTTGCTGCGAGGGTGCCTGAAGGGGGAGCACCAGAAATTGGTGGGCGCGGGGGGATGGTGCCAGAAGGTGTCCTCACCTAGCCTGCAAAAATACCTGGGGCTGGCCCTGATGCCAACGGATTGACCCCGGTCATCAGACGTTATGGCTACTGTGGTGTCGGCAGAATCAGGATCTACTGTGAAGGGTACTGTGAAGGGTACCAGTTCTTTGTCAATGATGGCCGACAAAGCAAAGCAATAACAATTATAGCCCATTCGAACTAACCCCCCCACCTACAAACCAATGAGTACATTTTGCGCACGCGCTAAGCCATGAAAAGAAACACCTCAAACCAGTAAATTTCCCATGCCAAGGCGGCATGAGACCCAAGGTCAGGCAAAGTGATAACAGAAGAGAACAGAACATCTAAACTATAACATGGAGAATACACGGGAACGTTTTTCAGACTGAGTGAACTCTGTCCTCCTTAATTCCAGGAAATCTTCCACTTGCTTCTCCTATGCTTACAAATGGAAAAGGTTTCTCCAGTTTTTACAACCTTTCCCTCCTGACCCCTCCTAGACTCTCCTACATCGCCACCTCATTTTACCAGCGCACTAGATCCACGCCCTCTGTCTGTTTGCTTTATCCTCTTAAGCCCCCATCCTGTACCTTAAACCCTTGCCTCGCTTCGTTCCAGTCTGCAGCTGGAACTGTACACGTGTGTTATTAGCAGGTCTACACCACGTGTCCCTTCTTCCATCCTTCCTACCCACCCTAACCCCATTCGCTGGAAGATTTAGGAGCCGCGCCTTGGAGGTAAATATCGCCCTCAACGAAACAATGTTTACCTGCTTATGCAACTGTGCTATGTCTATCTGTATTTCCTAGTTCTTGAATGTATGTGTATATGATTTGCTATTGTTGAGTGTAACTGTTATTAGTATTATGTATTTAAGTAAACTAAAACATTATTCTGAGTCCTGTCTATCGCCTCTTCACTGGGAAGGTTCCGCGGCAGCCCATTCCTCATAGACATAGACCAAAAGATCCCAAAATTAATTATACCTGTTGTGAGGTGCTCTACCTCTAGAGAGCATTTCGCCCAACATACTAATATACTTGGGTCCAATATACCCAAATAAAAAACCCTGTTGTTTTTTTCTTGCCCACTCCCAGTACTAACCCAGGTCTGCCACAGCTGGTTGGCACTAATTTTCCCTCTCTCTCCCATGAAACCAGAGTCTGGACACAAAGCAAGATCCTCACTCTGGTTTGGTTTCATGTCAATGTCCCACACAGTCTATAAAAGCAAATCATACTGCTTTGGATCTGCATAGCATTTTCAGTGTTCAAAGTGGTTTGCATACATCATCAGCAGATCTTTACATCAGCCTTGTGATACCTCACTGTTATTACAGGTGGGGGGACTGAGCCTGTGAGATAATGTCATGCCAAAAGTGACAGTGAATTTGTAGTTGAGACAAGTTTGGAACCAGTGACACCCCATGTTATAGTTCCTTCTGTGAGCCAACATGCTACACTGCCACACAGATCTGGCTACAAGATACCTCAAAGCCAGTTGAGAGTGGGGGAGGCAGAAAGCAGAGCCCTTGCTCAGATTCATAGTATTGTGTAGCCAGTGATATTTGTGATCATGATGGCATCCAAAGCTGAGACTGAGCAAGGGCAATTGCATGCCTTCTCTCTGGCATTGTCTCATAAAAAATGAGAGGGGGATCTCTCATATTTGGCCCATCCCTAATTTTTATACTATAGATTTCATTGCATTAGCCAGTTTTCTTTTGCATAACAGGTTTCCTATTGGAGTTGACATTTCTAAATCACAAGGTTTCTTGTTCTTGTAAGACTTTTCATTACCATTTTTATCAATTGTTCACTTGTGAAGTTCTCTTGGAAAGAGGGAAGACAATAAAATGTGGTAGATATCCTATGTAGTCAACTCTTCAAAACAAGTCATTGCTGCTTAGTGCTTGAGAGCTTGAGAAAGCTATTGTTAAATGTCAGCCCCCTAAAAAGTTATACACAGGGCTGTTTTCGGGCAGGAATGCACAGGAATGGAGTTCTGGCTGGCTTCCGAATTGGCCACGCCCACACCTACAGCCGAAACCTCTGTGCATGTGTGGCTACAGAGGAAAGGCCTAGAGAGTGAACCCCCCCCCCGGCAACTCTGAGGTGGGCAGACCAGGAGGGGCCCTGGAAGGATCGGGGAGACATCATCACACATCATCAGCACCCAGGCAAGCCAAGGGAAGGCAGTTTAAACTGCCTTCCCTTCCCTTCAAGGGGGCTTGCTGAGGCTTCCTGCAGCCACAGGGGGGCTGGGCAAGCCAAGGGAAGGCATGGGGTGTGGCCTAATATGCTAATGAGCGGTGCTGTCAGGAGGGTTGGCCTAATATGCTAATGAGTTTCTGCTGTTGGGTGTGGCCTGTTATGCTAATGAGTTCCTGCTGGGCTTTTTCTACAAAAAAAGCCCTGGTTATACTTATAATGAAAAACCAATTAAATGGCCTTATTTGCTCTCAGTGAATTTTGCAGGCTGTTTCAGCTTCCCAAAGTGTCAACTGCAAGCAAAATTAAGCAAAGAGATGTTTAAAGAATAATCTTAAAACAACATCTTGACTCTGCACATACACACAGAACACGCCAAATCAAAACAAATTTAGTCAGATCTTGCCTTTGATCCAAAGAACCAAAAAACTGAAAGATGCATTTTTTCCTTGAAAGAAGGAGCCTGCTAATGAGGGTTCTAACTAGGGTAAAGCGATATCAAAACATTCCTGAATGCTAGTTATGCTCAACCAACCACAGTGGTCCACCTTTATTAGTGCTGATAATAAAAATAAAAGGATGAGACTGGGAAGAACTCAGGAACAAAGAGAAAGTTTGTTGCAGCTCTAGATCAATGGCAAAATAAACAAAGGATAATGTTTCATTACTAATAATAAGTAGAAAGGAAAATATCACTGGGGCAAAAGATGTCTGGTCCCGATGTCAGTTGGCCCAGAGAAGAAGGAATGAGCAAATGTTTGGTTGTGGTCACATGCACCAGATAAAACAGGGGGAAAGCGAGGCTATTCCCTCTCGAGGAATTTGATCACACAGTGTTTTGGAGTTGCATGATCACACAGTGTTTTGGAGCTGCAGGCACAGCCCACCACTGTGTGATCAGATGCAACTGCAGATGAGTCGGGGGGGTGCTGTTTGTTTCCTATGCACTTAAACAATTCACCTTCACATTGAGGGTTGTGATGATGCACATACTGAGAAGGGGGGAATGGCACCGAGTTGGGATGGCCTGATCAGACCATCCCAACGCCATGAGAGCACGCTGGAGCGATCAGACAGGGGAAAGTCTGCCCGTGGCCCGTAGCAACCTGTTTGCTACCAGACTTTCCCCCAGTGCCTGTTTAATCTGCTTCTGTGGCAGAGCAACATGGGTTGCTGACAGCTGTAGGACACTTCCCAGATGTTTGTGTCTGATTGTCCCCTTTAAATCCACCTGGCATCTGTGCCTATGTCGGGGCTAATTGTGCATATGATCGCAGCCCTTGTACTCCATTTTTAAAAAAGATTTGTTGATTTCTACTCTCTGGTGAAGTTACAGTAAGTGAGGGGTATAGCTGAGTTGCCAGAACATTAGCCAAAGTCCCAAGTATCCCAGAGTACCTTGGGGAGGGTGATTTTGTTCAGGAAAACAACCTGGGTAGAAAGGGTTAAATGCCATTCTCCAGGTGGGAGCTGGGGATCCCCCGGAATTACACTTACCTCCAGACTACAGAGATCAGTTCCCCTGGAGAAAATGGATGCTTTGGAGAGTGGACTCTGTGGCATTGTATCCCAGTGAGGTCCCTGTCCTTCCCAGACTCCCTCCCCAAATCTCTTAGTAAACACCACGCTATGATGAAATCAGCAATCCTCCAGAGCTGTATTCCAAGAAAGACAGAAAACACCAAGAGATCTGAACATGGTTCTCCCACACAGCTGGGTTTTCTCCCTATGCTAAACAGAGTGGGAAAGTAATACTCATTTCCTACTGTTCCAACCTGGGGTTTCCATGACCAAAAGTTATCTATGAACCAAAAGTAGACTTTGAATCAGCTGATGCTAAACACATCAATAACCACCCTGCAAGGGAAAAAAAAAGGCAGGACATCATCTTAATATGGATGGTCTGTGATTAAAAAACACTCTGGGATTTTGGCAAACTCACACAGAAAAAAATGGGAGAGAGTTCCTGTTGTATTGATTTCTGGGAACCTGATTTAACAGCCTTAGCAGGAATCACTTGTAAGAGGTAATTAACTTCTTAACAAATGCAGCCTGGGTCTAAACAATCTGCAGGTTATCAATCCAATTTGCAAGCAAATTAAATTTATCAATAGCCACCTCCTGGATATAAATCTGCCTCCTTAAAGAAGTCTTTAGAGGCTTTTTTTACTTCTTCCATTTTTCAGTCTTTGAAACTAGAAGGAAACAAGTGGGGACCTGCAAGAAACTTGTGGGGAGGGGGCATTCCCCTCACCTTTGCTTCCTTCCATCTCCCCAAGCTAATCCCCCCAATCTCTCCCTTTCTCTCTCTCCCCCAAGCCAATCTCCCCTACCTTTGAGCCCAGCAGTGTTAGTGGGATATGTTACATTTAGTAAAATATCTTTAGGACATATGCAAGATCTTAAACAAATAATAATAGTAGCTTAAATATATAACAGTGTTTCATAAAAATAGGCCATGCGACTTGTGTGTTCTTGTGTGTATTATGGTAAAGCTTGAGTTTGTGTGATTTTTTCAGTAGATCTTGTATAGGTGTAAGGTTTAGCTTGAGCAGGAGAGCTTGACCTTCTTCCAAATCATAAGTGGTGAGCATTTTGCCAAGATGTCCAATTTGTAATCAGACTGACAGGAGCCATTTGTAACACATATTTGCCTCTCTGAGCTTGGCGGTAACTGGTTTAAGGAGGTTCCAAATTTGTAAAGATTCTCTAGGGAGATCGGGAAACACCAGTATACACTTATCTTTGAAAGGAAAAGAGCCATGTGATTTAGCCTCTTTAAGTATTTTTTACACTGTGCGAAGATCCTGAAATTCTACAAGAATGTCTCTGGGTCTTAATTTAGATGCGGCTTCGATCCAATAGGGTAGGCATTTAATATTAATGGCACTATTTTGTCCTCTGGGCTCAGAATGGATGCCAGCCAATTTGACATGAAAGCTATAAGATCTGTTGAGCCCTCCTCTCCTTCCTCAATGTCGCAAAATTTAACTGACTGGCATTTTAGTTTAGTCTCTAGAGAAAGCAGTTTTTCTGAAGCCCAGGTTTCCCGTTCCTGTAGCTGCCTGATTTTGTTTTGTGCGGTAAGACCCATTTCCATCGCTGCATTGGCTGTGTTTGAAACTTGTTTAAGTGTTTTCTGGATCTAGTCGAATTGGAGATTTAGTGGTTGTAGATGGAGTCGAAGTGCTCCAGTATTTCTGTTTTAAAGAATTGTAGGGTACGAAGTAAGTCTGATGTACTGGCTATGTTAGTTGCCTCAGATTGTGCATTGTGCCCTGTGGCCATTTTGACTGCTGTAGCCATTAGTTTTGAGGAGATGGATTTGGTTCTATTTGCCTTAAAAATGTTTTTACCAACCTGTCTTTTACAGATTTATGGGATATTTTTTTCTCCTGTCTCTAATATAAATAACAAGGATTAAGCCCATTAGACATTGGGATGGGGATGGAGCTCAGTTCTTAGGCATCAGCCATCCTCGACTGTTAACGCCACCCAGTTAACATGATTAATGCTTATACATAGTGAAATAAGGGGTGGAGAATGGAAGTCAGTGGCTGACCACCCCTGTTGAGTGGTAAAGTCCCAAGGTAGGATGAGATGATCTTGCCGGAGTGCTTGTTTGGTAAGGTCATCTTTACTTTTATTATACTCTTTTTTTCTTTAACAGTCCCCCTTTCTTTTTACCTTTCTTTGGGGTACATTTGAGTAGTAAAGGGACTTTGGAGGGTTGGGGGTTGAAAACGGATTCCTAGGTTTGAATGGTTATACACAACGATTTGGTATCGCATTGCTATGCTTACAGTGGTTTACTTTTCCACGCATATCCTATGGAAAGGAAGCTCAACAGCAATCTTTAAAAGTAACGAAAGTCTCTTCTATATTTTTCTACACTTTTTTGTTAACTATTTATAACAACCAATCCAGGACAGTAACATCTTGGTTTGTTAGGGTCACTTGAATTAGTATTGTGCAATACGCAGTAGTGTTCAGTAGTGAAGCTACTTTTTTTTATTCACCCTGCATATCATTTTCTGGAATCATTGTTTGGTTTTTTATGCAAAGTTATGTTTTAGATCTACATTTGGCTAAATCTTTAAAGTTACTCTTGGTTAGTTTTGGAAACCTTAGTAACGATAGCAATCTACATAGATGCTTTAAGAATGTTTATAGTTGGTGGTTTGACCTTTTTTTCAAAATAGTTTTTATTGCTAAGATTGCACTTTGCACAAGAATATCTCTACAAAAATGCTCCATTATATTCTCTTAAGAGTAAAATTTAATATATATCGCTGTTTCTCTTGTATTGGAAACAATAAGATATTTCTGATGGTTCATACTGGTTTTATGGGAATGTTTATCTTATTCTATCTTATTTATGCAGTCACAAAATCCTAACTGATTTTGCTAAAATCCATTCCATTACTAATCTGAATGAATTTTTAAGGAACAAACTTACTCTAATGAATTTATGCTCTTTAAAAAATTCAACACCTGGACTGTTTCTGCAAGATTTCAAGTTCTATGAATTACTACTTTTGGGGTATTATATTTATTGCTGTGAATTAGAAATACAGTTACCTTTTATCCTTTAAGAGCAAAATGACATCCACATTGAATATTTACTCGATCTATTGCAGAGGACTGAATAATTGCATTAAAAGAGAAAGGATGGAATCAGCCCTACTCAAATTACAGCCTGATATTTGTATGTAAGAAACACACCTTGGCTGAGTTCAGACTGGCAGTTTGCCCCACTATAGCTGTGTGTGAGCAAAGGCACATCTGTCTGGCATTCCCCACCTGTAGTCAACCCGTCATGTACTGCTTTGCTCCCACATTTAAGTGGTAGCAAATCCCAGAGAGTGCCTCTATCCCATTTCATTCCACTTCAGGGAAGTGTGAACGCTAACCCGAAAATCTGGGAACAACCCGCAGTAATAATGTCCACCAGGTGTTTCCTCACATAAGGTGTACTTGATTGCCCTGGAGAGGCAGCAGTGATATGATTGGATGTGCTCCACTCTGAGCCAGATGACTCATCTATAGAGGAGTGGGGGGGGGCAACCAGGGTCCCTGACGAGGGGCTGGGTCAGAGGTCTGGGGGTTTCCACCTGGCTGGAACTGGCAGACAAGGGCAGAGCCTCAATAGCAGGTTGCCCCTGCCTGCATTCTCCACCACATTGTCACGCCCTGTGGCCAGCCCAGGGGCAATCTGAGTTGGGCCCAGGCCCAGCCAGCCAAAGGGCCTTCCGGGGGGGGGGTTAGCCAGGAACCTCTGATGTCGGAGAGGGCCTGGGGTTGCGTCATCGGCGGCAGCCTACTCTTCACCAGGAGTGGGTCACGGGAGGTGCCTCCTTCACTTCTCTCTAAGCAGCAGATCACCTCCTCTCAGCTCCTTTGTCTCCTCCCTGGTTCTGTCTTCCACCCCTCCTTTATTCCCTTCCACCACCACCTGGTCCCTCCTCCCCATTTCCCTCGCCTCCCCATAGGTAGCCTGGACTGCCCATCTCCCCAGGTCTCCCTTCCCATTGGCCGGGGTTTCCCTGTTCTTAGGCTTGGGAGGGAAACCCCACCCTCTCGGACGTCCAGTGGGCGCTGCCACTTCCTTGCCGGGTGGTGGCTCCCATTTCTGCTCTGCGGTCCATGGTGGGACAACAGCCTTAACTCAGAGATCTTTACCCCTACGAGAGGCACAAGGTAGGGGTGTCCCCTGTCACCTCTACTATTAGTGATTGCTATGGAACCCATGGCTATTGCTATTCGCACCAACTCACTTATTAAGGGAATCTTCACTGATGATACCGTTCTATATCTCACTGACCCAATTGACTCCTTAAAATATGTTAATGAAGAACTACTTCAATTTGGCATGATATCAGGGTTACCAATCAATCAGAGGAAGTTAGAAATCTACCCTACTTATATATCATCTGAACACATAGCCACCATTAACAAGCTATACAAATACAAATGGGTTACAAACACCTGGAGGCATTTGGGGATTTTAATTCCTATTCAGTTAAAAGATCTCTTTCACTTTAACTTTGGTGAACCATATAAAACAATCAAACTCAAACTAGATGGATGGTGTCAACTCTCCTTTTCTTGGACAGAGTGTATAGACTTCATTAAATCCTTTATCTTGCCAAAATTTATCTTTCTGTTCCGCACACTCCCAATAATCATTCCTATGTGGGATTACAAGAAATGCAGGATTAGTTTCTACACTCTGTGTAAATTAGTTAAAGATGGTGGTATTGGCTTTCCAGACTTGTTGCAGCTCATCTTACGAATCTAGTCAAAATGCTGCATCCAGACTCAGCACCAGACTGGACTCTAATAGAACAAACTTTTTCTGATTCTTGGACCCTACAAGAACTAATCTGGAATATAAAGAAGGAAAGACCTCAATCCACAAATCAAAACCCCTTCCTTCAATGTACCCTGGCAGTTTGGGAGAGATATCGCAATAAGCTAGCTCCCACAATATCCCCACTATCAACTTTCATGAAACAAGGATGGGTTCCACCAGCTGCTTCAGATGATTCTTTTGCCAATTGGAAATTTATGAGGTTAAGCAGATTAATAGATATTACCTCTGAAGGCCATATTCTCACCAAAAATAATCTAGAAAACAAAGGCCAAGACATACCCTGGTACCAATATCTGCAGCTTCGGCATTGTATAGATAATAGGCCAATACATGAGAGACTGAAAATAAATCTCACTACATTCAAACAATTGATTAGAAATCCACATGAAAGTTATAAAAATACATACCATTAATATAGATAATACTACTATCGACAACTGATAACTCTTTACCTTCCTATACCACCTATTGGAATAAAGACTGCTCTCAACCTTTTTCTTCAGATCAATGGGGAAAAAAATCTGGAGTTCTATTTTTCAGGGCAAAAGTATATCCAGTCGTAATCAATTTTTCAAAGTGATTATGAGATGGTATTTAATACCTCAAAAACTGAATAACGTTCAAAAAGACATCTCACCAAACTGTTGGAGAGGTTGTTAGGAATTGGGCTCTTATAGACATTGCTGGTGAGACTGTATCTGAGGGACTGCCTTTCCCCATATGTGCCCCAGAGAGCACTGAGGTCAGGGTCGCAATGTCACGTGACTCTCCCTGGTCCGAAAGAAGCCAGACTGGCTATCACCAGAGCCAGGGCTTTCTCAGTGGCGGCTCCACACTGGGGGAATGAGCTCCCGGAGGACATCAGGGTCCTGTAAAATGGAGCTCTTCACCAGGCTTTCGATTAGGAGCCACCACTAATGAGTGTGCCACTGATGAACATGCCCTAGAACAAATTCTGGCCTGGGACCCTGTTGGATGCTATTTTTACCACTGGGTGGACTTGGAACATCATTATCATCTTACTTTGTTAAATGTTATCTCTACCATTAGGTTGATATAAATTCCACCATCATTTGCTTGTCTTTATCTGTAAATTGATGTTGTTTAACTTTTATGTTATTTTTTAACTGTTTTAACTTTGGATTGTTTTATGATATTTTCATCTTGTTAGCCAGCATGTCTGGCAAGGCAGGATACAAATAGAAACAATAATCAATCAGTCAATCAATAGTTATAAAAAATTTTGGAACTCAGTAGTAAAACAAATACATGCTATAACTAAAGCTGAGGTCCGTTTGAGATGGAATCTTTAGTATTAAACTATTGGCCCATTACCAAAGGTTGCATACCAAATCTTGGTTTGATAAAAATACTTCGCGCAGCAGCTTGCACAGTTATTGCTAGGTTCTGGAAAGATGAGAAAAGACCCACCATATCTGATTGGTTTTTAAAAATCCAGAAATTCTGTACAATGGACAAATTAGCAGACTCCATGTTACCAGGTGAATCTGAACCTTATACTTCAAACTTTATCAAAATTTGGTTTCCAGTTCTTGAATATCTTGCTTCTCAAAAGGAATTTGAATCTATTCTTGAAGCTATAAATGTTGTGTATTAGTTTGATTGACCTCTATTAGTTCTAAATCAGCATATGTTGCATCCTTCTTCCCTTGATGTAGTTTATTCTTGGTTACACTACTGTTTCAATTGCTTGTTTACAACTGATTGTTGAAATTACTTCTTTGTTGACTCTGTACTTGTTTATCAATTTCAATAAAGATTTGAAAGAAACAAACAAAAAGAGCCCAGCAGTGGCACTACTCCTCTCTGTCAAGGTTTCAGTTTTGTTTCTCTTCGTTTTACTTTACTTTTCACCTTGCCATGCTTTAGGGGGGAGAAAATTCCTGAGGGGAGTGTGTGTGGGTTAAGTACCTGTCTGTAGTAGCCATAATTATTCCTCAAGCTGCACCCCTCGGCCTGTTTTCATGGGATTTGGCCTTGGAGGCTCTTTCGTGTCAGGCTCCCTGTGCATTTTGCATTTTACAGCTTGCCTGTCATTGGGAGAGGAGGTTCTTCTCACTTTCTTTTTGATGTGCCTGGGGTTTGTCACCTTAGCGATGCCAAATGTCCTGGCTTCTCAAATGTCTGTGATCCTGTATTCCTTACTATGTAAGGGCTACGTGCCTATGGGGGAAGGGGGGGAGCTGCCAGTCCCTCCACAAGTGCCTCTGCTTCTTTTCCCAGCACCTCCAGGTGTTCCTGCTGGCCCAGCTGGGCCGAACAGACTGCCTGTGCCCCCAGCAGCTCTGGAGCAGCCCCGTGATGCTCTGGAAGTGATATTGGACAGCACTCCACGATGCAAGGTCCATGGGTGGAATCCCAAGTGGGGGGAGGATGCCAGCTCCTGTTTTGGAGCATGTTTGCTTGGCACGAGGAGAGCTCAATCTCATGCCTCCTGAGGATAGAGACTTAACTAGAGTGTTTGAAGAGGAGGAGGCAGACAAGCTCCCCCCACACTGAAAGTCAGACTGTGTGATAGAAATTTTGCCAGGGCACAAAATACCCAAAGGGAAGCTGTACACCATGAGCCCAACTGAAAAGGAGGAACTACACAGGCTTATTGATAAAAGCTTGCCTGAGGTTTTATCTGCCTGGAAGAAGGATGGGGGGCTGCGACTGTGCACAGACTATTGGGGCTTAAACACAGTGTCAATATCCAATGCCTACCCCCTCCTGCTCATCAAAGACCTCCTGGTGGAAGCTTTCAAGAGACACATTTTCACCAAGCTGGACTTGGGAGAGGCTTATTACAGAGTGCGCATTTGGGAGGGGAAGTGCTCCAAAACCTTTAGAAGCACCAGCTCTTTGTTAAACTCTCCACGTGCGAGTTTCATAAGGATGAACTGGATTTCCTAGGCTATCAGATTTCAAGGAAAGTCGACCCCCAGAAAGTACAGGATGTGGTGGAGTGGGAGGCTCCTCGCACCTGGCACCAACTCTAATCATTCCTCAGATTTTCTAATTCCTACCGTGAATTCATTCCCAACTTTGCCCAAGTAGTCCTGCCCCTTACTGACTTGTTAAGAGCAAAGGGAAAGGGTACCAACAGAAAAAAGCCAGGTACCAAACTGGACTGGACCTCAGAGTCCCAGCAGGCATTCGAGAATCTCAAGGGGTTGTTTACCTCTAAGCCCGTTTTAAATCATCCTGATAAAAATAAACCTTTTGTAATCCAAGTCAACTCCTTAGATGTGGCTATGGGAGAGGTGATCCTGCAACAGAGGGAAGATGGGAAGCTCCACCCCCTGGCATATGTGTCCAAGAAGTTCTCCCCCAGGGAGCGTAATTGGGCTATTTGGGACAAAGAGGCAGCCACTATCTAACTGGCCTTTAGGACCTGGTTGGAGGGGGCGAGGGTGCCATTTGAAGTATGGACAGACCACAAAAATTTGGAGGTGTTATGCATGCCCAGGTGCCTGAATGCCAAGCAACTCCACTGGGGGGAGCTTTTCTCTAAATTTCAGTTCACCCTCCAACACCTCCCCAGGAAATTGAACTCTCTGGATGATGCACTGTCTCGGCTCCCACAACATGACAGCCAGCGAGAAGAAGTCATAGACTCGATGTTCACACCCACCCAGCTGGGGGGTGGGGGCAGTGGTGACTCGCAGCTAGACAAAAGTGGAGGCACCCATTGAGGTTGAACCCTGGATTTGCAAATTTAAAACAGCTTTTTCAGACGGGGACATGGAGGACATCCAAACTGACTCCTCAGCAGAGTGGAAGGGGGTTGGGGGTTGGTATAGAGGTGGGCGAGTGTTCATACCCAGAACCCTGAAGAGAGGAAATCCTGACTGTGGCACATGAAAATAAATTGGCAGGGCATTTTGGTTACCTGAAAACCCTGCACCTCCTTCAAAGACAATGCTGGTGGCCACGCATGAGGGCGGATGTTTCCCAATATGTGAGGTCCTGCCAGACTTGCCTAATGGGGAAACAGAGACCAGGAAAGCCCCCTGGGACTTTACAACCCCTTGAAACACCAGAGAGACCATGGGCAGTGATTTCAATGGACTTTATAACTGACTTACCACCCAGTACAGGCAAAACAATGATTTGGGTGGTGGTCAACATGTTCTCCAAGCAGGCACATTTTATTTCTTGCAAACAACTACTCTCGGTTAAATCATTAGCCAAGCTTTTCATGCACCACATTGTGAGGTTCCTTGCAAGATCATTTCAGACAGGGGGTTGCAGTTCCTCGCTAAATTTTGGAAGGAGCTGCTGCAGGTGTTGGGGGTAAAACAAGGTCTAAGCAGTTTCTATCACCCAGAGATGGACGGGCCAACGGAGAGGGTGAATCAAGTGGTTGAACAGTTCCTCTGGTGCTTCACCAATTACCAGCAGGACAACTGGGTCTCCTCTTACATGGAATACAGTTATAATAACTCAGTACATAGTACCACTGGCGTCTCCCCCTTTAAGGCTGTTCATGGGTATGAAGGGGCCCCCTCCACACAGTAACCACCCAAGAACCCAAACCGGGAGATTTACAATCATGGGGGGGGGACCTGAAGGAGCGATGGTCCACAATCCATAAGACTATGAAAAAGGTGAAAGAGGACTACAAAAAACAAGCAGATAAAGGGAAAGCTCCTGAGTGGGATTTGAAGCCTGCGGACTCCATGTACCTTTTGACAAAGAATTTGAAAGGGATCCAACTGGGGAGGAAATTGGGGTGGAAATACATTGGCCCATTCAAGGTGGTGAGGGTTTTGAACTGTGGAACTGTGGCTGTGGAACTTGAGCTACCCAAGAATCTGAGACATGTTCACCCTGTGTTTCATTTCAGTCTATTAAAAAGGGATCCGGGTCCGAACGAGTGGCAACCTCATCCAGCTACTCCACCTCCTCTCATGATTGATAGTGAACCCCAACATGAAGTGGAAGAGATCCTTGATGCTAAGTTGATACAAAACAAACTGTACTATTTGATTAAATGGAAGGACTTTGATGAATCGCATAATGAGTGGGTGAAATGCAAACATGTTAGCACTCCCTCTTTAACTTGGGCATTCCATAACAAATACCCTCACAAACTGAAGGGGTAGGAGGCCTTGGGGGGCCAGTATGTCAGGCTCCCTGTGCATTTTGCATTGTATAGCTCACCTGTCATTGGGAGAGGAGGTTCCTCTCTCTCTCTTTTTGATGTGCCCGGGGCTTGAATTGAAGTTCAATATTGCTTTGGCATCCCATGATGCCAAATGTCCTGGCTTCTCAAATGTCTGTGATCCTGTTTTCCTTACTATGTAAAGGCTACATGCCTATGGGGGAAGGGCGGGAGCTGATAGTTAGTTCTGGCGGGCAAATACCATAGGGTGATTTGGTCCTGATCTGTAGTGCCTTTACTTGAATCCACTATCTCTACAAACTTCACACGTTTAACTTCAGTCCTAACAATAGATGTGTCCAGGATGGTATTTATCAACTGTCTCAATAAAGTTAGCTTTCTTCAAACTGGCTGGTGTTGAGAACTGATTTAACCAGGAACCTGACATTTTGCTAGTCTGGAGTAGATAAGACACCATATATCTGTCCGGGTTGTCATAGAAACGCTAGTGGCCGAATGATTACGTATGCATGGGGTGTGAGTGTGCATTGGGTTTTACCTATAGCCTCTGAATTTTGCGTGCTTTCTCCAGTCCTGACAAAGAACCAGTTCCTATAAGTAAACATATCTTTAATAAATCATCACTGCCAAAAGTGTTGTGGAGAATGTTTTAACCGGGGATCTGACACTCTCCATTCCTTGGTGAGTGCTTTGTCTTCCTCCTTCTCTCCCTCTTCCTCACCCGACATGTCGTGGCTATGACAGGTTCCCTCCTCAGGGTCTCAGGAGCCTTGACCTGTATCCTTTGTGGTAGCCAGGACAGGCTCTATGGGACCCCAGGAGGTGGAAAGCCAGTGTGCAGAGGCACACTGTTTGCGGCAGCCTCCCCAGCAGCAGCATGGTGGGTGGCCCCAGTAGTGGGTGGCATGGCAGTGGCCCAGACAGGCCCAATGCCTCTTCAAGGGTTGGCAGCCCCATCTGCAGATCCTTTGTGGTCGTTGGGCTCAGTGGCAGTGGCGGCAGCTCTAGTGGTGGCAATGGGCTCGGCAGCAGCTTTCCCAGTGGCAGCTGGCTTGGTGGTGGCAATGGCTGTCTCGGCAGTGGCAGTAGGCACGTTTGGCAACTTCCCAGGCTCAGGTCTTTTCAGTGGCTGCTCCTTGCCTATGGAATAGCCTCTCAGAAGGGATGTTGTGGCTCCAGCTTTTATGTAGGAGGGAGAGGTCTTGCTGGCATGTGTGTGAAAGAACCAGACCCACACCAGATTTGGATTGTGGGACAAATTGGCCACAATTTCATCAGTTACGGCAGTAAGAAGCATTGGCACAGCATGGGCCCACCAGATCTGGCCCATGCCAACCAATGTATCACATCAACTCCAGTCAGCTGGCTTGGGTGGAGAACTGCAGGATGTCAGGTTGGGGAGAACTCACATGGATGACTGCCCCTCAGTGGTCTCCCCTGCCATCTGCTTGTGAGGGCAAGTGCTGGTAGTCCTTGAACAGACTTGCTCCCCTAAGCCCTCATGCCAAGATCTTTTATGGGGGTCCCCCTATCCAGGAACGGCATGCAGGCCACTTTCCATAAACAGATCCAGCTCCATGCTGTTACTGCCACAAGAGCCAAGTGGCACTCCCCTCCCTGCCAACGCTCCTAGAGTAGGGAATGTCATATCCCATGCAGCCAGATGTCCATGCCCCATGATGACAGATGCACCCCATGGGACTGGAACAGGGGCTCCACCCTATGAGAAATATCTAGGTGTCAAATCCAGATGCTCCCATGGCTTCCACAGTCCTTCTCAGCCTGCCCAAGACCTTCCACCTCAGGACATCCACCTTCCCAGGGTGAGTGGCTCCCTGCCATGAACGGCACTCCAACAAGTCCAAAGGACAACCTTATTAGGAAGCTCTTTCTGCAACCGTGCCATATTGGCAATTGTCCAGTGAACAAGGGACACTTCCGTCCATTCCCTTAAATCATTCTCACCAAGCTGCTGCAACACCAACTTGTTGGGGGTCCAGCTCTCCGCTCTGCAGCAGGCAATCTTGAGCCTTAAGGCATCCTCTCACTTTGTGGCTGGACAAAGAATGGGGGCAGGAGGTGAGTGGCAAGCCCCGTCCCCTGAGAGAGCCCCCCCCCAACTGCATTGGGACCCTGTGGGCAGGGGGAAGGCTGAATTTTCCTGCCGACCTGCCCTCCTGCCCCTGATATCCCGCTTACTCTCCTCCTTCACCCAGCCCATAAAATTCAGGCCATGGCTAAGTCAAGCCCTGCTTCCTATCCTGACCTCTTGGCTTTCTGGAGAGGTTGTAAAACCAAGTTATTCCAGACGACTTTTGAGGCAGCCTGCTGGTGGGAGCACAAGGTGGTTTTAATATTTTTGTATCTGCTGTTTTGATGTTTGTTTTACTTTTTTTTATTGTTGTAACTGGCTTTGGTTCCCAAGAGGCTCATGAGAAAAGCAGGCATATAACAAACAGATAAATTAACTTTGGAAATTTTACTTGTGCAACTGGAATTGTGTACTGCAATGGAAACACCGTGCAGACTACACTTTTGGAATCACAAAGAAACAGAATGGAGGAAATCTGCTCATCTTTACTGCTGATAGTATACTCATTTTTTCAGAATGGATTCTCCATTTTTAGCAGCCAATATTAACAGCCAAGGAAGAGACCATTTATTTCTGACCACCCAAAACTTGCCTGCTTATAATGCTATGTGAGGGTCCCTGAGGCATGACTCTTGTCCTCATCATCAAATTACTGTTGATTAAGAGCTCATTTTAGGACACACACCTGGCTGTCACACGGGATCTTTGAAATCCTGTCCCATGAGCTGGATTGACTTTTGTCGATTGTAGTCCTGGATTTGAACATGTGAATTCAAGGTCATTGGTCTGTTTGGTTCAGTGTTGTCTATTCTTATTGGCTGTACTTGTCCAAAATCCACGGAAGGCTTCAACTGGAGTCTTCTGCCTACAAAATAAGTGTTCTGCTACTGAGCTACAGTCTTACCACAGTCACATCATTTCTAATCAATCCTGAGTCTGAAGGTACAGCATTATACAGCATTATTTATTTATTTAGAGGAATTTTATGCCATCTCTCCAGACCTGCTCCAGGCAGCTCACTACTAAAGCAATAAAACAAAGATCAAGACAAATAAAAACAAGCCAAGTCAAGTCAATTAAATTACATTAAAAACAGAACATAAGAGAAGCCAATGTTGAATCAGGCCAATGGCCTGTCTAGTCCAACACTCTGTCACACAGTGGCCAAAAATATCAGGTGCCATTCGGAGGTCCAGCAGTGGGGCCAGGACACTAGAAGCCCTGTTAGCCGAACTGCTTATCTACGCAGTGGGCGGACTAACTTATTTGAGTTGCTGGCCTATGTATACAGAAAGCTAACTTCGTCCCAAGAATCCGTTTCCCCAAAGAGAATACTTGACAAGGTTTCTTAAGTTAAATCAAAATTCTCTTTACTGAATAATCTTTTTAATACACAGGCAAACAAAACAGATTCACTCACACATACATACAAGTTGCTTTAGGTACAGTAGAAATGGAAATACAATATTGGGGTTTTAAACTAGAAGTATTTAGGCAGGGGAAAAACACATAATACTTATCTGATCCTGTAGATCGACCTTCCACAGTGAAGAATATAAGGATTATTTCTTAACTAAGGATATTCTTACTTTCACTGCACACAGTTAGAACCAGCCAACTTGTGTGAGGGCTCCTTGGTCGCAACTCCAAGGAAGCACAGTAAGTTACTTTGAATTACTTAGCTAGCTTGCTGGAGAAGATGATGAGGGGAACGAGAACCCTAGAACAAAGGTTGCACCTTGTTTTATCAACTAGTATTGGGGGCTGGCTTGGGGTGTCTTCTCTGGTCCGTCCCATCCCTATACCTATTGGCTATAAGATGTGGGTACCCCTCCTACTAAGGTGGGGCAATATTGAAAGTCTACACCTTACTACAAGGGAGCATTTGGTCAAGGTGCAAAGATGGGTTGGCATGGAAACCTTAGATGTGCAGATGACTCTGGCTTGGTCCAAGTGACAGAACAGGAAACAGTCTTAACACATGCAAATGCCAGCATTCTGTGGGTTACATGCGAGGTATGGATCCCTCAATGGTGGAAAGGTTGTCGTTTTTACATCCTTCTAGAGAACCATAATGGAGATGCTAATGGAGATGCTTCTTGTTCCCAATGTCTCATGGGTAGAGGTATGCAAGGTGTGTGTGTCTGTGACTTCATTTACATGAAAGTACAGGCTGTGTGGTACCTTCCTAGTGCAGAGAGTCACATCCAACAAAGCATACATTTCTCCCAATGCAAAGACACTTGCTAGCACCATTCTGGTGTGTGTGCAGGTCAGAAAATAACAAATAAAAGCATTTTCAAAGTACATCTCCTAACACCTCCCACTGCTGTCCCCCCCAGCACCAAGAATAGAGTGCATCACCTGCCCCAGACTGAGAGTCCCTATCTATACCTTGTGGCTAATAGCCATTGATGGACTTTGGCTCCATATGCTTATCTAATTCCCTCTTGAAACTGTCCATGCTTGTAGCTGCCACCACCTCCTGTAGCAGTGAATTCCATGTGTTAATCACTCTTTGGGTGAAGAAGTACTTCCTCTTATCCGTTCTAATCCGACTGCTCAGCAATTTCATTGAGTGCCCACGAGTTCTTGTATTGTGAGAAAGGGAGAAAAGTACTTCTTTCTCAACATGCTCAATCCCATTCATAATCTTATAAACCTCAATCATGTCATCCCTCAGCCGTCATTTCTCCAAGCTAAAGAGCCCCAAGTGTTTTAACCTTTCTTCCTAGGGAAAGTGTTCCAACCCTTTTATCATTCTAGTTGTCCTTCTCTGCACTTTTTCCAATGCTATAATATCCTTTTTAAGGTGTGGCGACCAGAACTGTAAACAGTATTCCAAATGAGGTTGCACCAATGATTTATACAAGGGCATTATGATACTGGCTGATTTGTTTTCAATTTCCTTCCTAATAATTCCCAGCATAGTGTTGGCCTTCTTTATTGCAGTTACATACTATCTAGACATTTTCATTGAGTTATCTACTACGACTCCAAGATGGCAGTAAAAACAAGTCATTCCCCCCCAAAAAAACCCAGAGCTGGCTAAAGGGATAAAACAGTCCTTAGACTGGGAATATACCATAAAACAACTAAAGAACCCCTTCAGATAAGAGCCTGGGTAAAAAGAAGTATTTTGGCCTGGCACATAAAGGGAAGTACAGTTGGTGCCAGGTGCCAGGCAAGAAATATGTGACAATGTATATTCCAAAGATGAGGCACCACTACTGAAAAAAACCCTCTCTCGGGTTGCCACTCACCTTGCCTCTGCAGGTGAAGACACAGCAAGGAGGCCTGAGGAACAGGGTCTTAACTGGTGGGCTGTACAAAAAGGGAGGAGTTGGACCGTCAAGTATTCCAGCCCTCAAGTTATTTAGGACCTTATTGGTAAGAACCTACATTTTGAATTTTGCGCAAAACTGAGTTACTGCAGCCAAGCCCATTGATTTCAGTTGAATGGAATAACTTCGCATAGGATTGTACAGCTGGACTGTCAAATTCTGTACCAGACTGCAGTTTCCACACAGACTACAGCCCCAGTGCTGGTGAATGGTTTAATTTATGTGCAGGTCATAAGCCTAAAATGAGATGAATGGAATAGAGAGCATTGCTTCTGCTACGGCCCATTAACCCAACATTGAGTCGGCTTGTGTCAAGGAGGAGACCTGGAAAAGGAAGTTGATATTAGTCATCATTTTTCAAGCCAATAATCTTTCCCAGGCCCACAGGAAGCCTGAACTGCGGGGCTATCAACTTGATAGTTACACGAGGAACAAAGGAAAGTTTGTTTTTTGTTTTTAAAGGCCAGTGAATAGGAGAAGGAAAAGTAAGAAAAGCTGTATGGTTCTGGGTTTCTTTTGTCTGCATAAAATCAACAGTGTTGAGATTTTTTTAAGAAGCATAAAGATGGCTGGACCTCATTATGACATGGAGAGGAATGGTTCAGAAATTCTCTAGTGATTTTGCAGTCATGCAGTTTGATGGTAATATAGGCCAATTCTGCAGCTAGCATTCGCTCTGCTTTTTTACAAAACCCACGTTGGAACAGAAATTCCCCTCTACATTGCATGCCACTTTCACTTTCTTTGATTGTCAGATTTTATGGTAGCCTCCACACTGCATGCCGGTTTCACTTTCATTGATCTCTCATTTTTATGGTACCGTCTGCATAGATTTATGGCCATTTTATAGCCATTCAGGGGTGAAGTCATTACGACAGTGGCCCGGGGTATTTGAATGTGGTTTTGAGCCGCATCCTTTTCTGTTTGGTAAAGCAATGGAGCGAATGGTAGATGCAGAATGGGCCATAGACTTCAACTGCAAGGCATAGAATGGCCACTCAAAAGTTTGTCTCACCCTGTCCCATTACCTCCACAGAAAAAACACTCATTGGGTAAACTGATTCTATGCATATTTACTCAGAAGTAAGCTCCAGTAAACTCAATAAGGAATGTTAGTTACAGCCAGCATCTCCTCGCCCTCCCCCCCATTTGAGACTGTGAGAAGGGCCCTGGACTTCCATCCCAAAGTCTGGTCCGGACAGCCCCAGTGCTGGCTTGCCCTGGCATGCAGTGTTATTTCAGGTCACTTGCCAGGGCCTGCCAATGGATTCAACCATGCCAGATAACTGGCGGTGTCACAGAAACATTGGTTTGGAACATCCTCAGAACTATGAGATTCATCTATATGGGTAACAGCCAGAACTGGGAAAACCTGGCTCGCTAGAGAAGAAGTTCAGCAGTGATTCATTTTACCAGGCAGAATTCCTCCTGCTGATGGATTACATACCTATTGTGAAAAACACCAGCTCCAAGACCCAGAGCAATGCTGAAATCCATCAAGTCATCTGCTGTCAAAATTGCTGAATGGGTGCAAAAACCAAAACCAGAACCCTCCCCAAACAAAATGTATACCACAACATGCCCACTTTTCATAGCTGGACACTGTAACTTGTATACCAGGTATAATGAAATCTGGAGCGTTCTTGAATCTTAATAAGCATTCCTTAGCCTCTTGGCTGACCTTGGTGAATTATACCTGAAAAGTGTAGTTGTTAAGGGCTGTTAGAATGCATATCAAGGTGGCATACAGTTTCACTGAATTCACAGCTAAGCCAGATAAGTTCTGTGATTAGTGAAAGAGAGTCAGATATCCCAACCTCATGCTCACAAGATTGCATTTTATTCCACATTGTCCTGGTATAAAGCATTTCACACTTTTTGGTGCATTCAAGTTTCTTCACCTGGATTTGTACAGTCAAGCTTTCTTCACATGAAGGTTCCATTTTTCATTTATCTCAAGAGATGCTGAATTTGCACTATAGCATCCATTCATCTAAACAGAATCCCAGTACATTTTCTGCAGAGTGTCCAGTAGGAGACAGAGGAGACGATTCTGGATAGACTTATTCTGTGACAGCAAAAAACATGCACCCCAAAGTTAGATGTCTCCCCAGTTGGAGCCTACTTGGCAAGGGAAGACCCACAGAATGGCACTCTGGTCAGAGACCCTGATCGTCATAGCTACAGGGAAAGAGGCAGAGCGAGACCCTTGACTTAATCCACTCTCAGTCCAACAGTCTTTTATAAAAGCTTTATTAGAAACAGAGATTTGGATGTGCTCTTGTTCAGACTAAAGGACAGATCAAAGGTTAGGTATTGTATAGGCAATAGGTCAGTATCCCACAATGCAATGGTCCTGCAGCGGGCATTCGCTCAGTTCTCCTCTTTCACTCCCCCCCCATACTACTTTGCACTATAAAAATTTATATTTCAGCAACCAATGTTTCAGCAACCGCCAACTATACATCTTGGGGTTCGTTCTCATGGGAAAGTTGTTGCTAACCTACTCCTTCATACACAGAGATATTTAGCATTCACACCTACTCCCTGGAGTTTTATGGCAGAGAGGGCTGGGAAGGAATGAAACCAAATGGTCAGGATGACTTTGAAGTGGAGGGCAACTACAAAGGAAAACCTGTGTCACTATGACATTCAATAGAGCCCAATTCTGACACAGAGGCAGAATGTGGCTGCTTAGTTGCCAAAGGACCAGGAAGACACACTCCCTGATGGCACCCTGGATGTCTTGCAAGGTGGGGGAGAGGGCACACATGGACTGCCATGTTGTATTTAGAGGGCAGTAGAAAGGCAGCCCAAGAAAACAGACCTGGAAAGAAACAGATCCCAAAGGGCAGAGGAGGAGGAAGAGAAACCGGACAAGATTTTTAACTTCTCCCCTCTCACTCTGAGGCTACAGGTAGTGCCAAGAGGCAGATTTGAGAGTCCCCCAAAATTCAAGTAAAGTGACCATGAAGTGGACAGATTTGGCTTGTGCTAAAGAACGTTGGCAGGAGAGAACCATGTATGATTAGCTGAACTCCTGGGGGGGATAAAAGCAGGATAGATAAGTGCACATTTTTTGCACAAGAACACCAAGAAATCATACATGGGATCAAAGGATGGGATACTGTTACATATTGAGCCTAAGCCTTTCCTCTTGCTGCACCTAGAATGGGCTGAGCTTGCTTCTTTAGAACAATAGCTCGCCAGGATCTAGGAACCAACCTATAGATAAGTAGTGTAATGTAAATAGCCTATCACTGGGAGTGGGTGTTTGTTGGGGGTGGTGTTTTGCATGCATACGCTCTGCTGAAATCACTGAATAAACTAGAGCTGATCACTGTCATGTGTCTAGAACCCAGTATTTAATAGATACCCTGAGCTACCCGGTGAATCCCCACTTGTGCCATGGAAACTTGGTGGGTGACCTTGGGCCAGTCACACACTCTCAGATCTAACCTAACTCAGATGGTTCTTGTGAGGATAACAAGAGGAGAGGAGAATGATATAAGCTGCGTTGGGTACCTATTGGAATGAAAGGCAGGATATAAATAAAAAATAAGACGGATGGAGGACCCAGGTTTAAATTTTCACTTAGGCATGAATGTCACTGGGTGGCCTGGGGCCAGTTACTCACTCTCAGCTGTTCCTACCTCTCAAGACTGCCATGATGATAACTTGGGAGGAAAGAACCGTGTATGCTTAGCTGAACTTTTGGATGGAAAAGTGGGATAAAAGTGGGATGGATAACTGCACATTTTTTGCACAAGAACACCAAGAAGTCAGGATCAAAGGATGGGATACCCTAAGCTACCGAGTTATTTCTACAGCTGTCATACTTCTGCATTCCTGACTTGGCTCAGCACCAGTCTCCTTTCAAATAATGGTTGGAAAAGATTACCTAGTTGTAGGCTATGATATCATAGGGCATATAACCATGTATATTGTGTATATTCTACAATTAGAAAGCATTGTATGATCTTTTACATGGAACATGCAAGGCCCTAAACCTTGGCTAAGGGAGGAAAGCTCACAAACTAAGATACTTAAAGGTTAATTCGTTTAGCCTGTCCTTGAAACAATGGTTGGAGCCTGATTTTCCACTTAGATTAAAAAAATTAAAAGCAATATTTTCTGAGGACATGTTAGAGGGAATAGAAATTAAGACCTGATTGTTGTCAGACAGACTCCAATGATCAATTTAATTACTGCCAGGCATACATTAAATCTTGGAGAAATAATGTTTTTAAAAAGATGAAATGAAGTCAGCCAAAAGAACACTGAAAAGAACATCTGTGCCACTTACCTAATAGTAAAGTTTATAATCTAAAACCAAGGATAATATCTGTTATTAAGAGCACTGCAGCAAAAGGCAGAGCTTCCATACTCAGTCCTGTGGATGCACAGCTGGGGGAACAGCCATGTAGAAAAGTAGTTTTCATTCGCTTGCTTGCACCAGGACATGTACAGCAGGGACTTTAATAAGGCTAGAGATGCCTGATGTGTTAGTGAAATGGCATGGCTTTGTGAATAGAAAAACAGCCAAAGAACTGTAATAACGAGGCTTCAAAAAAGTTTTTCTATCTTTAAATAACAACAATTACAATAATAACAAACACTTTCACTTCGGTTACATAAGTTGAAGATGACAAAAGGTGACAGGAACGGTGGTCTCCAGAATGAAGATTCCGTTTCGACTCTAAAGGAGTCTTCTTCGAACCCAAAGTTCTACAATTCATATGATAAATGCCATAAATATCATTATACATGTGCAAATGTACCCAATATTCATTGATAAATTTTAAATAGACATCTTACAAATTGTGTGGATGAGTCAAATCCTTTCAAACCTCAACCCGTTAAGGCCATTCTAAGCAGTTTCTAAAACACATAATAAATAGGCATAACTACAATTCATGAAAACAGATACAAAGATCTTTAAAATACATCACAATTATTCTCCTATTGAAATTTGAAGTACAACTTACCAATATTCCATTTAACCAGTTATAACAGGGAAGAAACTTCCTCACATCAATCCGTCTTTTAAAAGTGAGCTGGTGGAACGTATTTATAATGCAAAAAGAATGATGTTCCAGGATGTAGTGAGAAACCCTTCACTGGTTTTAGGAGAACTGCGACAATTAAAGACCTACTTGTACATACTGACCTTGAACCTATGTTGGTTCCAGATAACATGCCTAGAGGCCATTATAAATGCCCATGGGGGTGCAGCATGTTCACTGACTGTAGAGACTAAAAACCTGGAATTTCCTGATATTGGATTGACATGGGAGCTTAATAGCTTCTCCTCGTGTGTAACAAAGAGAACTGTCTATTTGATCACATGTGCTTCTGGTTTAAGGTATGTGGGAGAATCGCTAAGAGCTATAAAAACGCGTATATTGGAACCTAAGTCCAAAATAAAACATGCCCATAGAGAGGCTCCCCTCGTGGATCATCTTCTATCTAAGGGTCATCGTTAAGACCATCTTAAGTTTGCTGTCCTCGAAGTCATCAAACCACACAGATATGGTAGGAACGATTTGCGGAAGGTTCTCCTAAAGAGAGAGGCGTTCTGGATCTATGAATTGAATTCAATTCATCCTTATGGACTTAATGCCTCTTTCGATCTGAACTGTTTTGTCTAGGATCCATAAGTAGTTGCAGAGGCCAGACTGCTGCAGGCTTTTTGCATCATAAATACGTTCCACCAGCTCACTTTTAAAAGACGGATTGATTGATGTGAGGAAGTTTCTTTCCTGTTATAACTGGTTAAATGGAATATTGGTAAGTTGTACTTCAAACTTCAAATGGGATCCAAGCAATATTACCCAATATTACCCAATACCTTGCAAGGTATTTGGTTAATGGAGAAGCCAGAGTACCCATATTCTATTGCATACCTAAGATCCATAAATCACTTACAACACCACCAGGAAGACCCATTGCGTCAGCTGTTAATTCTATCTTTGAACCACTATCAAAATATCTGGGTTCCTTTCTCCAGCCTTTTGTGGCTAAAATCCCATCTTATTTAAGAGACACAAGGGATTTTGTTTCTAAGAGAGGGTTTAGGAATTCTAACTGAGGCTTTATTTAGGTAACTGTGGATGTAAAAGCACTTTATTCCAACATGCCTCACGAGGAGGCTAGACTTTGTCTACTAGAAACATTAGAAAAAAGAAATGACAGCCCTCCAACTCACTTTTTGATGGATCTGGTAGATGTCATACTTGATAAAAGCTTCTTCCGGTTTCAGGAAAAGTTCTGTTGGCAGACGAAAGTAGCAGCAATGGGGAGTGCCTTTGCCCCTTCAGTTGCTCATTTGTTCATGCAGGTGTTTGAATCCAACTGGATCAGTAATAGAACTCAGACTTTTTTAAAGAGACAGTGTCAGAATCAGCCCGTAGGATATGCTGGGCAATAGATTTTACCTCTTTAGCCTTTTCCATCAGGAATGTCATTTTAAAGCATTGGCATATACTGAATGATGTTCCAGGATGTAGTGAGAAACCCTTCACTGGTTTTAGGAGAACTGCGACAATTAAAGACCTACTTGTACATACTGAACTTGAACCTATGTTGGTTCCAGATAACATGCCTAGAGGACATTATAAATGCCCATGGGGGTGCATGTTCACTGACTGTAGAGACTAAAAACCTGGAATTTCCTGATATTGGATTGACATGGGAGCTTAATAGCTTCTCCTCGTGTGTAACAAAGAGAACTGTCTATTTGATCACATGTGCTTGTGGTTTAAGGTATGTGGGAGAATCGCTAAGAGCTATATTGGAACCTAAGTCCAAAATAAAACATGCCCATAGAGAGGCTCCCCTCGTGGATCATCTTCTATCTACGGGTCATCGTTAAGACCATCTTAAATTTGCTGTCCTCGAAGTCATCAAACCACACAGATATGGTAGGAACGATTTGCGGAAGGTTCTCCTAAAGAGAGAGGCGTTCTGGATCTATGAATTGAATTCAATTCATCCTTATGGACTTAATGCCTCTTTCGATCTGAACTGTTTTGTCTAGGATCCATAAGTAGTTGCAGAGGCCAGACTGCTGCAGGCTTTTTGCATCATAAATACGTTCCACCAGCTCACTTTTAAAAGACGGATTGATTGATGTGAGGAAGTTTCTTTCCTGTTATAACTGGTTAAATGGAATATTGGTAAGTTGTACTTCAAACTTCAATTGGAGAATAATTGTGATGTATTTTAAAGATCTTTGTACCTGTTTTCATGAATTGTAGTTATGCCTATTTATGATGTGTTTTAGAAACTGCTCATATGATTTGATGTCATTAATCATTGAACAGGCAACAATGGAGGCTGAGTCGGTTAAGGAAGGGATTAGAGTCTTGGAAGATAAAATTAAAACTGAGATGTCTCTAGATAGGTTTGAGAACTTATCCAAGGATCTCAGTGAACAAATAAAAGCCTATGAGAATCACACTAGGGAGACGAAAGGAAAGAAACTAGAAAGGGACAATAGAGACTATGCCCTCAATAGGGTCTATAAATGGCATGCCCCTAACCCCAATAATAGACGTGTCTCGTGGGCCGACTCCCGTACGTCTATGTCTGATATAGAAACCACTGAGGCTGAAGATTCAGCTACTACATCTGGTGAGGAAGGAACCCAGCAGAGACCTTTTTTAGCCAGACGCACAAAAATGGGATCCAAGCAATATTACCCAATATTACCCAATACCTTGCAAGGTATTTGGTTAATGGAGAAGCCAGAGTACCCATATTCTATTGCATACCTAAGATCCATAAATCACTTACAACACCACCAGGAAGACCCATTGCGTCAGCTGTTAATTCTATCTTTGAACCACTATCAAAATATCTGGGTTCCTTTCTCCAGCCTTTTGTGGCTAAAATCCCATCTTATTTAAGAGACACAAGGGATTTTGTTTCTAAGAGAGGGTTTAGGAATTCCAACTGAGGCTTTATTGGTAACTGTGGATGTAAAAGCACTTTATTCCAACATGCCTCACGAGGAGGCTAGACTTTGTCTACTAGAAACATTAGAAAAAAGAAATGACAGCCCTCCAACTCACTTTTTGATGGATCTGGTAGATGTCATACTTGATAAAAGCTTCTTCCGGTTTCAGGAAAAGTTCTGTTGGCAGACGAAAGGAGTAGCAATGGGGAGTGCCTTTGCCCCTTCAGTTGCTCATTTGTTCATGCAGGTGTTTGAATCCAACTGGATCAGTAATAGAACTCAGACCTATTTAAAGAGACAGTGTCAGAATCAGCCCGTAGGATATGCTGGGCAATAGATTTTACCTCTTTAGCCTTTTCCATCAGGAATGTCTTTTTAAAGCATTGGCATATACTGAATGATGTTCCAGGATGTAGTGAGGAACCCTTCACTGGTTTTAGGAGAACTGCGACAATTAAAGACCTACTTGTACATACTGACCTTGAACCTATGTTGGTTCCTGATAACATGCCTAGAGGACATTATAAATGCCCATGGGTGTGCAGCATGTTCACTTACTGTAGAGACTAAAAACCTGGAATTTCCTGATATTGGATTGACATGGGAGCTTAGTAGCTTCTCCTCGTGTGTAACAAAGAGAACTGTCTATTTGATCACATGGTTTACTCAGCAATTCCATGCTAATGGGTCCTCAAAATCTAGGGGAACTGCCATTTTATTATCTAGGAACGTCCCATTTATATGTCAAAAAATCAAGAAAGATCCAAGAGGACGATTTATTTTCCTTGCTTGAACATTAGATGGTTCCAGCAATCAATATATATGCTCCAAACATAGAACAGATAGCTTTTCTTAAAGACACATTAAATCTACTCTATGAGTTTAAACAGGGAGAATTGTTAATTGGTGGTGATCTTAACTATATAACAGACCCAGCTTGGGATAAAACCCACAAGACTAATCCTAAGAAAAAGAAAACCAGGAAAACTGAATTGGAAAGTATTTTTATTCATTACAATCTCTGCGACGTATGGAGAACTTGTAATCCGGACTTGAGACAATATACTTATTACTCCCCAAGACACGAAATATATACACTAATTGATTATATATTAACATCTAAAACATTTTTTAATCAAATTTCATTGGCAAACATAGGTTCTAATACTTTATCTGATCACTCCTGGGTTTCCTGTCATTTCCAGGGACAACAGGACGACGGTAAGGGTTTTCAATGGTCTTTTAATAAACTTCTATTACAAAATGATGAAATTTGTTTAAAATTAAAAAATGCAATTAAGGAATACTTTGAATTCAATGCTCATTGTGAAGCAACACCTCCCAGTATTTGGGATGCATTCAAAGCAGTGCTGCGGGGACATGTGATAGCTCTATCTTCCTCCCTAAAAAAAACCAGAAGATAATTGACGATTTACAATCAAATATTAAAACATTGGAATTAAAGCATATGAAATATGGGGGTAAGAAATACTTAAAAAAACTAAACCAAGAAAGAAAGAAGCTGGATCTACTAGAAACATCGAAAGTACAAAAACAGTTAATGTATATGAAGCAAAAATATGTTATCAAAACACCAAAATTTATAAAATTGCTTAAATTTAGAACTGCCCAAAAAGCTCAATCTACACTGATTCATGCCGTAAAAAACACAGATGGTTCAGTAGTAATGGCCTCCAAAGATAATAATTTAGTTTTTACTAATTTTTATAAGCAACTTTATCTTTCTGCCAACCCTAATGTTGAAAATATTCATGTTTCTTGATTCTATTAGTTACCAAAACAAACTTTCTTCTGATCATAGACGAATGTTGGATAATCCAATAACTATAAAAGAAATATCTGAAGCTCTCTCTAAATTAAAAAACAATAAAACCCCTGGAAGAGACAGAATTCCAATCGAATTATACAAACATTTTAAACAAGACTTAGATAAATATTTTGAAAGTACCTTTAATTCAGTCTTAAAAACAGGTAACATGCCCAAATCGTGGGCAGAAGACAAAGTGATAGTAATTCCTAAACCAGGAAAAGACAAACTAAATCCAACTTCATACCGTCCTATTTTGGTATTAAACCATGACTTCAAATTTTTTTCCTCTATTTTGGCTAATAGACTGAATCAAATCATAATAAACTATATACATAAAGACCAAGCAGGATTCATGCCGGGCAGATCAATAACAGACAACATTAGAAAAACAATTAACATAATTGAGTATTGCAAGAGAAAGCATTTAAGCTCAGCCATTTTGTCAGTAGACGCTGAAAAAGCTTTCGACAGGGTAGAACCGCGTTACCTTCTAACCTTACTTAATCATATGAACTTTGGACCATTATTTACTAATGCAATTAAGGCTATATACAATGATCCTATAGCACAAATATCAATAAATAATTTCAGATCAGATGATATTCATTTAAAAAGAGGAACCCGTCAGGGTTGCCCCTTCTCTCCTATTTTATTTGCGTTGTCATTGGAACCTTTAGCTTACGCTATTAGGAAAAATAAAAATATATCGGGTATACAAATAGGTAAGGAAATATGTAAAATGAGTCTGTTTGCTGACGATGCTATATTTTATTTGGGAAAACCTACTTTTTCACTTACTCCATTAATAGAGCTAATGAAAAAAATTGGTGAAATTTCAGGCTTTAAAATAAATTACACTAAATCTGAATTTTATCCTATAAACATTACGGATAAAGAAAAATTGAATTTAACCTCTTTATATGGTTTTAAGTGTGTTATTAAGCAATGGAAACACTTAGGAATTATTATTCCATTAAACTTAGCAGATTTATTTCAAGTAAACTACCACCCATTAATAAGTTTAATGAAAAAAACATTAAGTGAATGGCAAAAATTGAATTTTTCACTATTAGAAAAGGTAAATCTTTTTAAATCAATAATACTACCAAAATTTCTTTTTTTATTTCATAATTTACCTGTAGCTATTCAAGGGAAAGATTTTAAAGAATGGAAAACGATATTGGTTAAATACTTATGGAATAATGGCTTTTTTTAGGTCAACATTGGTTTGAACCTGGAAGGGCTCATAATAATTTTTTAAATTTAAGAGAGAAGAATGTCTTTAGATTAATTGACATACAAATTAACAATCAATTGAGGTCACAAATTCAAATAGAACAAAAATTTGGAATTAAACTACAATGGTTTCAATACCAACAATTAAATCATATGTTTAAGGAGATCTTAAAAAACTCCAAAATAAATAGGCCTTTAAATCAATTTGAAAAAGTGTTATATAACCCATCACATAATGTCAAAGGACTTATTTCTATTTTTTATACAATGCTAAACAATAAGTTATGGTCTCAGAAATCTTCTATACAAACAGCATGGGAAAAAGATCTTACTATTTCTTTGAATGATAACCAATGGACCCAAATTTGGAATTCTTTCCCTTTTAAAACTAATAACTTGATTGTGAGATTACAATCATATAAGATATATTCTAGGTGGTATTTAACACCCCACCGATTATTTAAGTGTAAATTAAAAAATAACCCTTTATGCTGTAAGAAGTGTGGGGTTAAGGGGGACTTATTACACTGCTGGTGGGCTTAGCCAAAAATCAAGAAATTTTGGGAGACTATACTTAAGGCTATAGGTGATATAACTGGACTAAATATCCCGAATTACCCAGAAGCCATTTTATTGAACTACTGGCCAACATTAAATCTTTCTAAACAAAACATAGAAGTAATAACGTTGATGCTCTATGCAGCAAAATCGTTAGTTGCATCAAAATGAAACAAACCTGAAACTCCTAAAGTGCATCAATGGCTTTCAAAATTATGGGACGTGATAATAGTGGATAAAATTGCTACACAATTGTTAACAGCTCAGGGGTTGATGGTGAAAAACAACTTTCTTGAAAAACTTCTGTACATCCTAATGTTTTGTTCAGATTGCCTCAGAAATATAAACATAAAATGTTAAATTAACTAGAATGTGTGTAGTTAATAACAAGATATGCAGCCTCTGTTAGTTATGTGTATTGAATCTATTTGCTATTCTTCTGTTATGAATATATTATTACAAAATTAATAAAATATATATTTTTTTAAAAAAAGACCTACTTGTACATACTGACCTGCGACAATTAAAGACCTACTTGTACATACTGACCTTGAACCTACGATGGTTCCGGATAACATGCCTAGAGGACATTATAAATGCCAATGGGTGTGCAGCATGTTCACTTACTGTAGAGAAATAAAAATCTGGAATTTCCTGATATTGGATTGACATGGGAGCTTAATAGCTTCTCCTCGTGTGTAACAAAGAGAACTGTCTATTTGATCACATGTGCTTGTGGTTTAAGGTATGTGGGAGAATCGCTATAAAAACGCGTATATTGGAACCTAAGTCCAAAATAAAACATGCCCATAGAGAGGCTCCCCTCGTGGATCATTTTCTATCTAAGGGTCATCGTTATGACCATCTTAAATTTGTTGTCCTCGAAGTCATCAAACCACACAGATATGGTAGGAACGATTTGCGGAAGGTTCTCCTAAAGAGAGAGGCGTTCTGGATCTATAAATTGAATTCAGTTCATCTTTATGGACTTAATGCCTCTTTAGATCTGAACTGTTTTGTCTAGGATCCATAAGTAGTTGCAGAGGCCAGACTGCTGCAGGCTTCTTGCATTATAAATACGTTCCACCAGCTCACTTTTAAAAGACTGATTGATTGATGTGAGGACCTTTCTTCCCTGTTATAACTGGTTAAATGGAATATTGGTAAGTTGTACTTCAAATTTCAATAGGAGAATAATTGTTAATTATTTTAAAGATCTTTGTACCTGTCTTCATGAATTGTAGTTATGCCTATTTATGACGTGTTTTAGAAACTGCTCATATGATTTGATGTTATTAATCATTGAACAGGCAACAATGGAGGCTGAATCGGTTAAGGAAGAGATTAGAGTCTTGGAAGATAAAATTAAAACTGAGATGTCTCGAGATAGGTTTGAGAACTTATCCAAGGATCTCAGTGAACAAATAAAAGCCTATGAGAATCACACTAGGGCGACGAAAAGAAAGAAACTAGAAAGGGACAATAGAGACTATGCCCTCAATAGGGTCTATAAATGGCATGCCCCTAACCCCAATAATAGACGTGTCACGTGAGCCGACTCCCGTACGTCTGTGTCTGATATAGAAACCACTGAGGCTGAAGATTCAGCTACTACATCTGGTGAGGAAGGAACCCAGCAGAGACCTTTTTTAGCCAGACGCACAAAAATGGGATCCAAGCAATATTACCCACAGAACAAGAGAGGAAGGAGGAAGATTTAGTAGTTAACCGCTCTAAGATTGACATCCGAACAATCACAAATATTGAATTTAGGCTTAGGATATGTTGTTACTCCGAAATACAATGCTTTTCATACACGTATAGATTTGTTCAAACTTACTAGGCAACTCAAACTGAGAATGTTTTTTGGTGATGCTGATATGTGTACATATACTACCTGGAGAAATAAGTCTTCATTCACCCCCCCCCCGCCTATTAATGTCCCCTCTATTTCAGTTTTTGAGAGGAGAGTCCTAGAAGATGTACAGCAGTTAGAACTCAGGAGACATAGAGTGAAATTTAATATTACTACGAAACAGAATGAAGGTCTCAGGACCTTAAGCAAAGACCCTACTATTGAAGTTAAAGGGGCAGATCAGGGAGGGGGTGTAGTGCTTTTAGACAGAGCTGAGTACATTGAGGAAGTTTCCAGACAATTGGGCGACACTGGGTATTATAAGCATGTGGCCTATGATCCTACAGATGAAGTTTTGTTTATAATTAAGACCATTGTGAGAGAAGCAGTAGCCTTAGACTACATTGACAACAACCTTGCAAGGTATTTAGTTAATGGAGAAGCCAGAGTACCCATATACTATTGCATACCTAAGATCCATAAATCACTTACAACACCACCAGGAAGAACCATTGCGTCAGCTGTTAATTCTATCTTTGAACCACTATCAAAATATCTGGATTCCTTTCTCCTGCCTTTTGTGGCTAAAATCCCATCTTATTTAAGAGACACAAGGGATTTTGTTTCTAAGATAGAGGGTTTAGAAATTCCAATTGAGGCTTTATTGGTAACTATGGATGTAAAAGCACTTTATTCCAACATTCCTCACGAGGAGGCTAGACTTTGTCTACTAGAAACATTAGAAAAAAGAAATGAGAGCCCTCCAACTCACTTTTTGATGGATCTGGTAGATGTCGTACTTGCTAAAAGCTTCTTCCGGTTTCAGGAACAGTTCTGTTGGCAGACGAAAGGAGTAGCAATGGGGAGTGCCTTTGCCCCTTCAGTTGCTAATTTGTTCATGCAGGTGTTTGAATCCAACTGGATCAGTAATAGAACTCAGACCTATTTAAAGAGACAGTGTCAGAATCAGCCCGTAGGATATGCTGGGCAATAGATTTTACCTCTTTAGCCTTTTCCATCAGGAATGTCATTTTAAAGCATTGGCATATACTGATTGATGTTCCAGGATGTAGTGAGAAACCCTTCATTGGTTTTAGGAGAACTGCGACAATTAAAGACCTACTTGTACATACTGACCTTGAACCTATGTTGGTTCCAGATAACATGCCTAGAGGACATTATAAATGCCCATGGGTGTGCAGCATGTTCACTTACTGTAGAGACTAAAAATCTGGAATTTCCTGATATTGGATTGACATGGGAGCTTAATAGCTTCTCCTCGTGTGTAACAAAGAGAACTGTCTATTTGATCACATGTGCTTGTGGTTTAAGGTATGTGGAAGAATCGCTAAGAGCTATAAAAACGCGTATATTGGAACCTAAGTCCAAAATAACACATGCCCATAGAGAGGCTCCCCTCGTGGATCATTTTCTATCTAAGGGTCATCGTTATGACGATCTTAAATTTGTTGTCCTCGAAGTCATCAAACCACACAGATACGGTAGGAACGATTTGCGGAAGGTTCTCCTAAAGAGAGAGGCGTTCTGGATCTATAAATTGAATTCAGTTCATCTTTATGGACTTAATGCCTCTTTAGATCTGAACTGTTTTGTCTAGGATCCATAAGTAGTTGCAGAGGCCAGACTGCTGCAGCCTTCTTGCATTATAAAGACGTTCCACCAGCTCACTTTTAAAAGACTGATTGATTGATGTGAGGACGTTTCTTCCCTGTTATAACTGGTTAAATGGAATATTGGTAAGTTGTACTTCAAATTTCAATAGGAGAATAATTGTGATGTATTTTAAAGATCTTTGTACCTGTCTTCATGAATTGTAGTTATTCCTACTTATGATGTGTTTTAGAAACTGCTCATATGATTTGATGTTATTAATCATTGAACAGGCAACAATGGAGGCTGAATCGGTTAAGGAAGAGATTAGAGTCTTGGAAGATAAAATTAAAACTGAGATGTCTCGAGATAGGTTTGAGAACTTATCCAAGGATCTCAGTGAACAAATAAAAGCCTATGAGAATCACACTAGGGCGACGAAAAGAAAGAAACTAGAAAGGGACAATAGAGACTATGCCCTCAATAGGGTCTATAAATGGCATGCCCCTAACCCCAATAATAGACGTGTCACGTGGGCCGACTCCCGTACGTCTGTGTCTGATATAGAAACCACTGAGGCTGAAGATTCAGCTACTACATCTGGTGAGGAAGGAACCCAGCAGAGACCTTTTTTAGCCAGACGCACAAAAATGGGATCCAAGCAATATTACCCACAGAACAAGAGAGGAAGATTTAGTAGTTATCCTCTCTAAGATTGAGTTGACATCCGAACAATCACAAATATTGAATTTAGGCTTAGGATATGTTGTTACTCCGAAATACAATGCTTTTCATACACGTATAGATTTGTTCAAACTTACTAGGCAACTCAAACTGAGAATGTTTTTTGGTGATGCTGATATGTGTACATATACTACCTGGAGAAATAAGTCTTCATTCACCCCCCCCCCCGCCTATTAATGTCCCCTCTATTTCAGTTTTTGAGAGGAGAGTCCTAGAAGATGTACAGCAGTTAGAACTCAGGAGACATAGAGTGAAATTTAATATTACTAGGAAACAGAATGAAGGTCTCAGGACCTTAAGCAAAGACCCTACTATTGTAGTTAAAGGGGCAGATCAGGGAGGGGGTGTAGTGCTTTTAGACAGAGCTGAGTACATTGAGGAAGTTTCCAGACAATTGGGCGACACTGAGTATTATAAGCATGTGGCCTATGATCCTACAGAAGAAGTTTTGTTTATAATTAAGACCATTGTGAGAGAAGCAGTAGCCTTAGACTACATTGACAACAACCTTGCAAGGTATTTGGTTAATGGAGAAGCCAGAGTACCCATATTCTATTGCATACCTAAGATCCATAAATCACTTACAACACCACCAGGAAGACCCATTGCGTCAGCTGTTAATTCTATCTTTGAACCACTATCAAAATATCTGGATTCCTTTCTCCAGCCTTTTGTGGCTAAAATCCCATCTTATTTAAGAGACACAAGGGATTTTGTTTCTAAGATAGAGGGTTTAGAAATTCCAATTGAGGCTTTATTGGTAACTATGGATGTAAAAGCACTTTATTCCAACATTCCTCACGAGGAGGCTAGACTTTGTCTACTAGAAACATTAGAAAAAAGAAATGAGAGCCCTCCAACTCACTTTTTGATGGATCTGGTAGATGTCGTACTTGCTAAAAGCTTCTTCCGGTTTCAGGAACAGTTCTGTTGGCAGACGAAAGGAGTAGCAATGGGGAGTGCCTTTGCCCCTTCAGTTGCTAATTTGTTCATGCAGGTGTTTGAATCCAACTGGATCAGTAATAGAACTCAGACCTATTTAAAGAGACAGTGTCAGAATCAGCCCGTAGGATATGCTGGGCAATAGATTTTACCTCTTTAGCCTTTTCCATCAGGAATGTCATTTTAAAGCATTGGCACTGATTGATGTTCCAGGATGTAGTGAGAAACCCTTCATTGGTTTTAGGAGAACTGCGACAATTAAAGACCTACTTGTACATACTGACCTTGAACCTATGTTGGTTCCAGATAACATGCCTAGAGGACATTATAAATGCCCATGGGTGTGCAGCATGTTCACTTACTGTAGAGACTAAAAATCTGGAATTTCCTGATATTGGATTGACATGGGAGCTTAATAGCTTCTCCTCGTGTGTAACAAAGAGAACTGTCTATTTGATCACATGTGCTTGTGGTTTAAGGTATGTGGAAGAATCGCTAAGAGCTATAAAAACGCGTATATTGGAACCTAAGTCCAAAATAACACATGCCCATAGAGAGGCTCCCCTCGTGGATCATTTTCTATCTAAGGGTCATCGTTATGACGATCTTAAATTTGTTGTCCTCGAAGTCATCAAACCACACAGATACGGTAGGAACGATTTGCGGAAGGTTCTCCTAAAGAGAGAGGCGTTCTGGATCTATAAATTGAATTCAGTTCATCTTTATGGACTTAATGCCTCTTTAGATCTGAACTGTTTTGTCTAGGATCCATAAGTAGTTGCAGAGGCCAGACTGCTGCAGCCTTCTTGCATTATAAAGACGTTCCACCAGCTCACTTTTAAAAGACTGATTGATTGATGTGAGGACGTTTCTTCCCTGTTATAACTGGTTAAATGGAATATTGGTAAGTTGTACTTCAAATTTCAATAGGAGAATAATTGTGATGTATTTTAAAGATCTTTGTACCTGTCTTCATGAATTGTAGTTATGCCTATTTATGACGTGTTTTAGAAACTGCTCATATGATTTGATGTTATTAATCATTGAACAGGCAACAATGGAGGCTGAATCGGTTAAGGAAGAGATTAGAGTCTTGGAAGATAAAATTAAAACTGAGATGTCTCGAGATAGGTTTGAGAACTTATCCAAGGATCTCAGTGAACAAATAAAAGCCTATGAGAATCACACTAGGGCGACGAAAAGAAAGAAACTAGAAAGGGACAATAGAGACTATGCCCTCAATAGGGTCTATAAATGGCATGCCCCTAACCCCAATAATAGACGTGTCACGTGGGCCGACTCCCGTACGTCTGTGTCTGATATAGAAACCACTGAGGCTGAAGATTCAGCTACTACATCTGGTGAGGAAGGAACCCAGCAGAGACCTTTTTAGCCAGACGCACAAAAATGGGATCCAAGCAATATTACCCACAGAACAAGAGAGGAAGATTTAGTAGTTAACCTCTCTAAGATTGAGTTGACATCCGAACAATCACTAATATTGAATTTAGGCTTAGGATATGTTGTTACTCCGAAATACAATGCTTTTCATACACGTATAGATTTGTTCAAACTTACTAGGCAACTCAAACTGAGAATGTTTTTTGGTGATGCTGATATGTGTACATATACTACCTGGAGAAATAAGTCTTCATTCACCCCCCCCGCCTATTAATGTCCCCTCTATTTCAGTTTTTGAGAGGAGAGTCCTAGAAGATGTACAGCAGTTAGAACTCAGGAGACATAGAGTGAAATTTAATATTACTAGGAAACAGAATGAAGGTCTCAGGACCTTAAGCAAAGACCCTACTATTGTAATTAAAGGGGCAGATCAGGGAGGGGGTGTAGTGCTTTTAGACAGAGCTGAGTACATTGAGGAAGTTTCCAGACAATTGGGTGACACTGAGTATTATAAGCATGTGGCCTATGATCCTACAGATGAAGTTTTGTTTATAATTAAGACCATTGTGAGAGAAGCAGTAGCCTTAGACTACATTGACAACAACCTTGCAAGGTATTTGGTTAATGGAGAAGCCAGAGTACCCATATTCTATTGCATACCTAAGATCCATAAATCACTTACAACACCACCAGGAAGACCCATTGCGTCAGCTGTTAATTCTATCTTTGAACCACTATCAAAATATCTGGGTTCCTTTCTCCAGCCTTTTGTGGCTAAAATCCCATCTTATTTAAGAGACACAAAGGATTTTGTTTCTAAGATAGAGGGTTTAGAAATTCCAATTGAGGCTTTATTGGTAACTATGGATGTAAAAGCACTTTATTCCAACATTCCTCACGAGGAGGCTAGACTTTGTCTACTAGAAACATTAGAAAAAAGAAATGACAGCCCTCCAACTCACTTTTTGATGGATCTGGTAGATGTCGTACTTGCTAAGAGCTTCCTCCGGTTTCAGGAACAGTTCTGTTGGCAGACGAAAGGAGTAGTAATGGGGAGTGCCTTTGCCCCTTCAGTTGCTAATTTGTTCATGCAGGTGTTTGAATCCAACTGGATCAGTAATAGAACTCAGACCTATTTAAAGAGACAGTGTCAGAATCAGCTCGTAGGATTTGCTGGGCAATAGATTTTACCTCTTTTTTTTAATTTTTATTAATTTTATAACAATAAACAAACTTATAACAAACAATTAAATGAACCGTTAAGCGTATTCAAACTTCTTAACAAAATACACAAGGTTGGTGGTTAGCGGTGAACAACGTACATATATGTTGAAAAACTTGTAAATTAGAGATGAAGTATTTCGTATCAGTAATAATGATGCTAACAGATAACTTTACTTTCTATAAACAGGTAAGTAATTCTCTATATTTATTTGGTATGCGGTTCGTTTGCGATAGTCGGTCTCCATAAGTGTAATCCAAAAAGGGAGCCCATTTTTCATGTAAGTTTGTGTTTGGTTGACTTCCGTCTGACCTTGCAATAGAGTCTGAAATTTTGTCCATCGTTAGGAGTTCCCAAATCTTGATAAACCATCTCTCACTGGAAATATACATGGAGTCTTTCCAGCCTGCTGCAATAATTGTCTTTGCAGCTGTCAGTAAAGTCGAGATGAGTTCTTGATAGAGTTTGGGTACATTGGTGCCTTTCCATAAATCTAATAAAACTAATTCAGGGGTTTTGGGTATGTCAAAACCCGTTATTTTTTTAATGTATACAAAGACCCTTTCCCAAAAGTCTGTAACAAAGCGACACTCCCACCAACAATGTAAAAAGGAACCACGCATTCCACATTTCCTCCAACATAAGGGTGAATAAGAGGGAGAGATATGATTGATTTTGCTGGGAGTAGCATACCACCTCATTAGCAGTTTATAGGCCTGTAACCTTACCGTAATAACTTTGGATGTGAGTGATGGTGAAACCCATATTTTTTCCCAATCTGTCTCTGATAGGATAGTGTTACAGTCTGCCTGCCAACTAGTTTGATAACGTAATTGTTGGCATGGAGAAGTTTCCATTAAGGTTTTATATAAAAATGCAATCATGCTTTTGTTTGGTAAGTGTGAGTTTTTTAAAAGCCTCTCAAAATTTGTATATGGTCGATGTATTACTCCTTGAATAGAGTGATATAGCGAGGCTATTTGGTTATATTCCAACCATGGAATACAGCAAGAGTGCGATTGATCTAGAAATTTTTTGCTAACAAGGCGTGAACCATGAATAATATCTGTGAAACGAGTCAAATTTTTCTGCTTCCAAACAATAAAAGATCTCATGGGTTGTGCTGGTAGAAACCATGATTGATCAACAAATGTAGTTAGTGGGGAGGGTGAAGGTGCTAATACCTTTTTCCTTCTATCCCAGACTTTAAACATGTTGCTCAAAAAGGGCTTTGGTGGATAGTGGAAGGCCTTCTAGTTGGGTGTTCCCATAGGAGAGATGGTATGCTACGTCCACACAGGTATGTGTGTTCAATTATTTTCCAATCATTATCAAAAAAATTGTTGTAGTGTTTCAGGACACCTACTAGTGCTATTGCTTCGTGATACTGAGACAAGTCAGGGAGTGCAAGGCCTCCTCTGGAAATAGGTCTTCGCAATGTGTTATAGCTAATCCTTGGTCTGGCTGAATTCCAGAGAAAGTTGGAAATGACTCTTTGCCAAGATTTAAAGTACTTTTTTGGAATTTCTATAGGTATTGTACGCATCAAATATAAAAATTTAGGAAAAAGAAAAGTTTTAACTATTTGAATTTTTTCCATCCAAGATGAGTGTGCTAAAGTTTGCTTCCAATGTGGATCTTCAAACATAGATTTAAGGGGTGGAAATTAACAAAAAGGAGGTCTTTTATATTTAAGGGGATTTTTATTCCTAAATATGGCCAACAATTTTTCACCCAACTATATTGAAAGTTTGATCTTATGTACGCTTGTTGCAATTTCGATAAATTTATAGGGTATAGTTGTGTTTTAGATGGGTTAGCTTTGAGGCCGGATACTTGGCTAAAAGTCAAAAGAAGGTTTTCTAACTCAGGTAAGCTTGTTTCCGGATGCGTAAGCAGTAAAGCTAGGTCATCTGCAAACAAACTAAGTTTTATCTGTTTAGAGCCTATAGCAATACCATGTATGTTGTCATTACCCCTCACAGCCTGTGCAAATGGTTCCAGGGCAAGGGCGAACAGCAAGGGTGATAGGGGGCATCCCTGCCTCGTGCCTCTTTCCAATTTAAAAATTTCTGTATCTGAATTGTTAATATGTAAGTATGCAGTAGGGGATTTATACATTGCTTTGAGTGCTGACTGGAATAAAGGACCAAAATTCATACTTTTCAGGAGTTTTTCCAAATAATAAGGTTCTACAGTATCAAAGGCTTTTTCCATATCTACTGAAAGGATAAAAGATGATTTAATATGATTATTGATGCCAAAGTGAATAACATTAATAATTTTCCTTGTGTTGTCTGAGATGTCACGACCTGGAATAAATCCGGTTTGATCAGGGTTTATATAATAACTAATCAACTTATTAAGTCGGGCAGTTAATGTAGCTGTCAATATTTTATAGTCGGTATTTAATAGTGAAATGGGACGATATGAACTAGGAATGTGTGGATCTCTTCCTTTTTTAGGAATCAATATTATTTTAGCAATGTCCCAGGAGGGAGGCATCATTCCCGACTGAATAACATTATTACAAATCTCAGTTAAGTGTGGTGCTATTAAGGGACTAAATTTCTTATAGAACTCAGCTGTAAAGCCATCAATACCTGGGGTCTTATTGTTCTTGAGTGCGGTAATTGTATTTTGAATTTCCAAGACGGTAATTGGCTGCTCCAAATAATTTTTGTGATCCTCAGTTAAAATAGTTTGCAAAGGGTATTTGGCAAAAAAATGACTAATTTTGACATCCTGAGGTTTCGTTGAGGCATATAATGATTTGTAATATTTAACAAAGCTGTCTTTAATATCTGTACTTGCAGATTTCAGAGTGCCTGTCTTATCTCTAATAGCTTGTATCATATTTTTTGCATTTTTTTTTGCGTACCTTCCAGGCCAACAGCCTCAGGGCTCTTGGGCCCGAAAACCAATATTTTTGTTTAATATATAAAAGGTTTTTTTGGATTTTAGAGACTTCCATAGCTTCTAATTTTTTACGTTCAAGTAAAAGCTTTTGATAAGTTTTCCTTTTACAATGCTTTTTAAAATCACTTTCTAGTTTTTCTATATTATTAATAATATCCTGCCTTAACTTTTCTTTCTCTTTTTTATAGGAGCTGGCATTTGCAATTATCTTTCCCCGAAGAACTGCTTTGAAAGCATCCCAAATTATATTCTGAGGCACGCCACATGAAGAATTAAATTCAAAATATTCCTGTATATCTTTTCCAATAATTTCTGTTATTGTAGGTATTAATAAAAGTGTGTTGTCCAGTTTCCAAACATGATTGCGTGGAGTGTGCTCATTATTTTGCATACAGCAAAGCATTGGAGAATGGTCGGACCAGAGCTTGACTCCTATATCTGCAGCAGGGAACAAATTGCTTATGCGTGTAGACACCAAAATAAAATCAATGCGAGTGTGTACATTATATCTGGGGGAATAATAAGTGTAATCTTTTTCGTGGCCATGTCGAATGCGCCATAAGTCACTTAGATGAAATCGCGCAAACAAGGCCGTTAGTTGAGTATCATAATCAGATATAGATTTATTAAAGGGGATACTACCCGTTTTAAGCCTAGATCTATCTAAAAAGGAATTAGCAATAAAATTGAGGTCTCCACCTATTATGCAAGAGTCGTCACTAAATTCTGTTAATTTAGTTAAAGTTTCCTTTAAAAAATTGATTTGACCAGCATTTGGAGCATAAAGGGAAACTAAGGTTATTTTCTCTCCATTCAAAGAACCTTTTAAAAAAATATATCTACCTAGCGGATCCTTGCAAATTTTGTCTAGATTATATCTGATATTCCTATGAAGTAGAATGGCTACTCCTCTAGATTTCGTTGTACCGGCTGCCAGGTATTGCTGAGAAAGTTTGGGGGTGTTAAATACCATATTCTGTTTTTTTGTTTAAATGAGTTTCTTGTAGGAATATAATTTCTGCACCCTGTTTCAGAAGATTATTAACAACACGTTTTTTCTTAATTAAGTTATTCAAACCTCTACAATTAGCAGAAACAAATTTAACTGATTTACTATCCATAAGGGTGATCAACACTCATAATAAGGAGGATTGTGACATTAACATATTTGCTTATTACCAAAATAAAATACCTTAGCATTGCAAAATATACCTCAGACCAGAACCACAATGTTGCTTCAAAGCCTGCAGGCATCAATCGAACCTTTTGAGACCAGAGAAGTTTTCTGCAGATAAGATTAATATAGCGACATAAAAAGACAAAAAGAAAGTTAACCACCATAAACAGATAAATTTTTAACCATCGTGAGGCCAACATCTGGCTTCACAGTCCCTTACTTATAGGGAAAAAAAACAAAAAAGTAAGCTATTTGCTTAAGAACGTTTGCAAATTCAAAATGGCAATATAAGTTATCGCCTTGTGAACAATAAAAACTGTTGGGCTAAAATACAGTATTGCCCCTCTCCTCCCCCTTAATATATGCTAACAACAAAAGGCTAAAATAAGATGCAGCCGTTGATCTGCGTAGTTCCATTGAAAAGTCTATAGGTGAAAGTCAGCTTCTTCTGAGCAGTCATATTTATCTTGCATAACGATTTTTAGGTCTGTGCCAATTGAGAGTAGTGCGCGGCTTTTTTTGCTGATCTTCTTCTTGTGATTCAATGTCAGGGAGATCCAGGCGCAATGCTTTAAGGAGTACAAGTCCCGAGTCTAGATCTGATGCATTTAAGACGTGGTCTTGATACTTAACTTGTAGTCTGCAATAGGAGACCCATCTGTATTTAATCTTAGCTTTAGACAGCGTTGTAGTAATAGGTTTGAGTATGCGTTGTTGGAGCAAGGTTTCTTGGGATAGATCTTGCATTACCATAATTTTGGTATTTTGAAATAGAAGGAAGCCAGTTTGTCTTGCTTGAGCTTGCACTGCTTGTTTTGTGCGTAGGTTTGTGAACCTTACCACTATGTCACGTGGCCAGTCCCTTGATTTATGTTGTACAAGTGGTCCCATTCTGTAGGCATAATCTAGCAGTGGTGCTATTCCAGGTTCAGTTTGTAGAGCAGAAGCTAACCAGGAAGCGATGAAAGTTGAAATTTCTTTATTTTCTTCCACTTTCTCAGGGAAGCCTCTGAATTTGAGGTTGTGGGAACGAAGTTGGTTCTCAAGTGCAAGTAGCTTCTCTGTGGCCCACTCCTCTCGTTTTAGCAGAAACGTGGTGTCCTCCTGTGTTGCAATGCTTGCTTCCAGGGCTGAATCAGCAGTTTGGGCTACCTTATCAAGCGATTTTTGGAAGTCTGATATTTGTTCAGCAATCGGCTTTATTAGTTCAGCTGTAATCGTCGCCATGTTTTTTTCTAAACTTTGCAAGGTTTCAAAGAATTCGGTTCTGGTTACAGATAAGCCCTCATTAGGGAGCTCTTCAGCACCGTCCGCCATCTTGGATTTCTCCGCGATTTTGGGCCCAGGAGGAGAAACGTTGAGAGTGGGAGAAAAGAAGGTAGACACAGACCTTGTTTTAATTTTAGGAGTTGCTCCAGTGTTTCGCGCTGGTTTTCCCATGCCCAGTGTGAGCAATAAGCTATTTTATCGGCTGCAGGAAGCTTGCAGGGGGAGGTTTGCCGAGGAGCTCAATAATTAGGCGTCCATCCGCGGCCGCGCGACGCCTCGCCCCCCTAGATTTTACCTCTTTAGCCTTTTCCATCAGGAATGTCATTTTAAAGCATTGGCATATACTGATTGATGTTCCAGGATGTAGTAAGAAACCCTTCATTGGTTTTAGGAGAACTGCGACAATTAAAGACCTACTTGTACATACTGACCTTGAACCTATGTTGGTTCCAGATAACATGCCTAGAGGACATTATAAATGCCCATGGGTGTGCAGCATGTTCACTTACTGTAGAGACTAAAAATCTGGAATTTCCTGATATTGGATTGACATGGGAGCTTAATAGCTTCTCCTCGTGTGTAACAAAGAGAACTGTCTATTTGATCACATGTGCTTGTGGTTTAAGGTATGTGGGAGAATCGCTAAGAGCTATAAAAACGCGTATATTGGAACCTAAGTCCAAAATAAAACATGCCCATAGAGAGGCTCCCCTCGTGGATCATTTTCTATCTAAGGGTCATCGTTATGACGATCTTAAATTTGTTGTCATCAAACCACACAGATATGGTAGGAACGATTTGCGGAAGGTTCTCCTAAAGAGAGAGGCGTTCTGGATCTATAAATTGAATTCAGTTCATCCTTATGGACTTAATGCCTCTTTAGATCTGAACTGTTTTGTCTAGGATCCATAAGTAGTTGCAGAGGCCAGACTGCTGCAGGCTTCTTGCATTATAAATACGTTCCACCAGCTCACTTTTAAAAGACTGATTGATTGATGTGAGGACGTTTCTTCCCTGTTATAACTGGTTAAATGGAATATTGGTAAGTTGTACTTCAAATTTCAATAGGAGAATAATTGTGATGTATTTTAAAGATCTTTGTACCTGTCTTCATGAATTGTTGTTATGCCTATTTATGATGTGTTTTAGAAACTGCTCATATGATTTGATGTTATTAATCATTGAACAGGCAACAATGGAGGCTGAATCGGTTAAGGAAGAGATTAGAGTCTTGGAAGATAAAATTAAAACTGAGATGTCTCGAGATAGGTTTGAGAACTTATCCAAGGATCTCAGTGAACAAATAAAAGCCTATGAGAATCACACTAGGGCGACGAAAAGAAAGAAACTAGAAAGGGACAATAGAGACTATGCCCCTCAATAGGGTCTATAAATGGCATGCCCCTAACCCCAATAATAGACGTGTCACGTGGGCCGACACCCGTACGTCTATGTCTGATATAGAAACCACTGAGGCTGAAGATTCAGCTACTACATCTGGTGAGGAAGGAACCCAGCAGAGACCTTTTTTAGCCAGACGCACAAAAATGGGAACCAAGCAATATTACCCACAGAACAAGAGAGGAAGATTTAGTAGTTAACCTCTCTAAGATTGAGTTGACATCCAAACAATCACTAATATTGAATTTAGGCTTAGGATATGTTGTTACTCCGAAATACAATGCTTTTCATACACGTATAGATTTGTTCAAACTTATTAGGCAACTCAAACTGAGAATGTTTTTTGGTGATGCTGATATGTGTACATATACTACCTGGAGAAATAAGTCTTCATTCACCCCCCCCGCCTATTAATGTCCCCTCTATTTCAGTTTTTGAGAGGAGAGTCCTAGAAGATGTACAGCAGTTAGAACTCGGGAGACATAGAGTGAAATTTAATATTACTAGGAAACAGAATGAAGGTCTCAGGACCTTAAGCAAAGACCCTACTATTGTAATTAAAGGGGCAGATAAGGGAGGGGGTATAGTGCTTTTAGACAGAGCTGAGTACATTGAGGAAGTTTCCAGACAATTGGGTGACACTGAGTATTATAAGCATGTGGCCTATGATCCTACAGATGAAGTTTTGTTTATAATTAAGACCATTGTGAGAGAAGCAGTAGCCTTAGACTACATTGACAACAACCTTGCAAGGTATTTGGTTAATGGAGAAGCCAGAGTACCCATATTCTATTGCATACCTAAGATCCATAAATCACTTACAACACCACCAGGAAGACCCATTGCGCCAGCTGTTAATTCTATCTTTGAACCATTATCAAAATATCTGGATTCCTTTCTGCAGCCTTTTGTGGCTAAAATCCCATCTTATTTAAGAGACACAAGGGATTTTGTTTCTAAGATAGAGGGTTTAGAAATTCCAATTGAGGCTTTATTGGTAACTATGGATGTAAAAGCACTTTATTCCAACATTCCTCACGAGGAGGCTAGACTTTGTCTACTAGAAACATTAGAAAAAAGAAATGAGAGCCCTCCAACTCACTTTTTGATGGATCTGGTAGATGTCATACTTGATAAAAGCTTCTTCCGGTTTCAGGAAAAGTTCTGTTGGCAGACGAAAGGAGTAGCAATGGGGAGTGCCTTTGCCCCTTCGGTTGCTAATTTGTTCATTCATGTGTTTGAATCCAACTGGATCAGTTATAGAACTCAGACTTTTTTAAAGAGACAGTGTCAGAATCAGCCCGTAGGATATGCTGGGCAATAGATTTTACCTCTTTAGCCTTTTCCATCAGGAATGTCATTTTAAAGCATTGGCATATACTGAATGATGTTCCAGGATGAAGTGAGAAACCCTTCACTGGTTTTAGGAGAATTGCGACAATTAAAGACCTACTTGTACATACTGACCTTGAACCTATGTTGGTTCCAGATAACATGCCTAGAGGACATTATAAATGCCCATGGGTGTGCAGCATGTTGACTTACTGTAGAGACTAAAAATCTGGAATTTCCTGATATTGGATTGACATGGGAGCTTAATAGCTTCTCCTCGTGTGTAACAAAGAGAACTGTCTATTTGATCACATGTGCTTGTGGTTTAAGGTATGTGGGAGAATCGCTAAGAGCTATAAAAACGCGTATATTGGAACCTAAGTCCAAAATAAAACATGCCCATAGAGAGGCTCCCCTCGTGGATCATTTTCTATCGGAGGGTCATCGTTATGATGATCTTAAATTTGTTGTCCTCGAAGTCATCAAACCGCACAGATATGGTAGGAACGATTTGCGGAAGGTTCTCCTAAAGAGAGAGGCGTTCTGGATCTATAAATTGAATTCAGTTCATCCTTATGGACTTAATGCCTCTTTAGATCTGAACTGTTTTGTCTAGGATCCATAAGTAGTTGCAGAGGCCAGACTGCTGCAGGCTTCTTGCATTATAAAGACGTTCCACCAGCTCACTTTTAAAAGACTGATTGATTGATGTGAGGACGTTTCTTCCCTGTTATAACTGGTTAAATGGAATATTGGTAAGTTGTACTTCAAATTTCAATAGGAGAATAATTGTGATGTATTTTAAAGATCTCTGTACCTGTCTTCATGAATTGTAGTTATGCGTATTTATGATGTGTTTTAGAAACTGCTCATATGATTTGATGTTATTAATCATTGAACAGGCAACAATGGAGGCTGAATCGGTTAAGGAAGAGATTAGAGTCTTGGAAGATAAAATTAAAACTGAGATGTCTCGA